>MU228457.1:850597-884886 GCA_018584345.1 Thuja plicata | reverse complement strand
AAACATATCTCTCTCTCTCTCTCTCTCTCTCTCTCTCTCTCTCTCTCTCTCTCTCTCTCTCTCTCTCTCTCTCTTTTAATGTTTAATGTTCAATATGTATTATGTTTAATGTTTAAAGTTTATTTTTTTAATAGGATTAATATGTTTAGTTTTATTTTACTTTGTAAATTATTGTAGAATACAATAAATATTTCAAAACTTAAAACCCTAGGTAGAAAACCTAAACCTAAATACCAATGAAATAAGAAACGCTAGATAGAAAACAAAAATATAAACCTAGACACAACTAAAAATAAAATTTTAAACCCTAGGTCCAGAAAATAAACAATAAACTCTCTCTCTCTCTCTCTCTCTCTTATGTTTTTAATTTATATTTCTAGTTTAAATTTTTCATTTAATTATAAGTCTAAATTATATCTTTGTAAGGTAAAATGTAAATTATATAGTAATTGTCATTTTTGATGTTTGTATACGTTTGCAGATTATATGTACCCATGGATCATTTTGATATTTAGGAGCTTTTAGCTCAGCAGGAACCTCCACCCCCTCCACCTCTACCTCCACCCACTCTTGTAGAGTTAAGGGAGAACATTAGGAGAAATATAGATGCTATCACACATGACATTAATACCATTAGATGTGAGCCTCATCCACCTCCACAACTACTACACCTTGCAGATATCATGCAAGGCATTTTATATTCAGTGCAATCATTAGATTCTAAGTTGGATAGTTATCAGTCATGGAGGGAGTCCATGCATGCATTTTATGATGAAGACCTCTCTTATAAATAGGTAAATGATTTAAAAATTACCAAAAATGATTTGAAACCTTATTTTGTGAACTGTTAAATAGGTGAGGAGATAGTTGGCAAGAAGCCATGCATTTCTATTAGATGGTGTCAGCACCCATAGATAGTTGCACATTTTTGGGAGCGGTGGTGGATAGTATTTTCCCATCCACCACACACCAATCATGAGGTCCCCCTATATTTTTTGAAACAATTCTGGGCCAATTTTGAATTGGGTAGGAAACCCAATTACTTTGATATGCGAGGTTTCTAGGGGGTTGATTAGGGAATGCCATAGAGCAGGCCAGGGGATAAATTGAGTGATAGAACTACAAATCATGTGCTTAATTAGCCCCTTATTTCTCTTCCTACTCCAATAATGTGTGCACCTATCCACCATCTAGCAGTGCACTCAGCTCTTGGTTCATTGAGTGCCCTTTCAGGCAATTTGTTAGAGAAGATGACCCATGCGAGGGTTTCCCCTAGCATAGCACATGTTTGCACGAGCTACGGGGATATATGCAGTGGTCCCCAGAGTGAGCCTGATGGTGATGGTGTTGCCCATGGTATATATATGATGATATTGATGGTGGTGCACAAGGTGATGTTGACGTAGGTGCAAAAGGTGATGTTAGAGATGACATCACATCATATGTTGATTTTCTATGTGGAGATGATGATCATCCTGCAGAGGTAAATTAATTATTTAATTTATAGTACAATATTAAATTACATATTTATATGCATATCAACCATAACATTTGTATTTTTGGTGAATTGAGGAGGGTTGACATTGGGTCATTCAGTGACCGTCATCATATCACTTCCACACTTTGAGATCTTGCCCACCCATTCATGGTATGCACTTTCATCTAGATACATAGATAAGTACATTTTTGCAACCCGTTCATGGTATGCACTTTTGATGATGTGTTTGATATATTTTTGCAAATTTTTAGGGTTCTTCATGTAATACTGAGGTCGGCAGTTCTTCGTGCTCCACCCCACTGGTCACTGAGACTCAGCCTCATATGCCTGTAGTATGTTTTACATTCATTAATTTAAAGTGTTTATATGCTTACTAATTTATGTACAACTTTTATTTATGCTTATACTTTTTGCAATTGTAGGATTTTGGATTGTCTCATGTCGCATTACATTTATGTTCTGACTCATCAGTGACATTGGTTATGTGTCAGAAATCTAGTGTAAATACTTATGTTCTATAAATTTATAGTCAAGTTAAATATAAATCATAATAATTTATGTATATACAAGTTTTCAATTCATGGTTTAAATATGTTGTTCAGGTGGACACCGCCATGAATCTTGGCATGGCTAAAGGATTGAGCCAAATGTAGCCATCGACATCATCCTTTGAGTCATGATTAAAATAAACTTTGTATTGTCTATTGTGTACCTGTCTTTTATAGGTCTCGGTTATCAAAATTTTGTAATGTTTGTTTTTACAGGACTTGACAATACCAACTTATGATGTTGCTGAGAGAGGACCTCCTTGTCCCACTGAGGGCATTAGACCACATAGATGCATGGTAAAATTTTAAATATGTATTCATTAATATTATTTTTTTAAATTGTTAAGTCAATTATGTAAGTAATTTGAATTATATGTATTATTTCACTCTTCTTTAAATAGGATTTGACTGCATCTACTATTAATGTTGTTGAGAGAGGGCATCCTTATCCCACTGAGGGCATTGCAACACATCGACACAGGGTAGATTTTGACATGTTCATTAATATTATTTTTACTTATTAAACACACATGGTCTTCTGATGTGATATTTTAAAAATGTACATGAGGACAATGTGCATCATGATGGTGCATCTCAGTCACCTTCACATGGAGTGAAGAGGATTGGAGATCATCTTGATGAGTAGAGTTAAACCTTATTATTATATGATGGACATTTTATACTCTCTTTTTTCACATGTTATACCTTGTTATACATATTATAGGAACTTTTTATCATTTTATTTGGACTTGTGTTATCAGGACTTGTTATCATATTATTTATATCATGTTATTTGGACTTGTGTTATCAAGACTTGTTATTATATATTATCAGGACTTGTAATCATATTATTTGTACTTGTAGTTTGAATCTAGATATATATGAGTTTACATGTAATATATGATTTTTTCTAAATAACAATTGTAATTAAATATCAATTGTAATTTTATCATTAATAGTATTCAATTGTAATTGAAAAGAGCAATTGATTTAAAAATATCATAATCAAATAACTTATTAAATATAATTGACATGCAACAATATATATAGATGTAACTAATATTGATTTCAAGATTAATTTGAACTATGAAATATGGATCTACAAATAACTATATATCATTATCCATTACTAAATGTATAGGACAATATAAAACTATGCATTCAACTTATATTTAAAAAAAAATTGGACATGAATAAAAGTGAGCTCATGTGTTTTATAAAACCAAAATTGGACAAATACAAGTGTGCATTGAATTACATAAATAGCTCATGTCTATGTTCTTCTAGAGGTTGTGCAGCATAAAAATGAATGTTGAAATCATGTTAGAAAATATGTATATTTAAATATAAAATTCATTTATAGGATCCAAAAGTTAATAAATGAATTGCCCTCACCTAGTATTACAACTTTGATTAGCCAAGAGTTGTAAAATGCACAAGTTGTCTGACATCTATGTTGTACAATTATACTTTAGACACCTAAAAACCAAATTAATTAGCTCTACATATGAGACTTAAAAGAAGACATGTCTACATATATAAATAAAATAATTAACAAAAAATTACATGTATAAATTTGATTCAACTTAGTGTCCCATCAACATCCTCTCTTTTCTACAAATACATCTATGATTGCCTCATGCTCTTCCATTGAAAGTGTTTATAATATTTTATTAGTAGGTCTCTCTTTATATCTTTCCAATTTGATAGTTGTTGATGTTAATCCCTAAAGTTTTGTTGAAGATTAGTGACCTACACTTAGTCATTTACTTAGGTAGTTTTAGTTGGTTATCACTGTGGCCGAGCTAAAACTATTCAAGGCTGAGCAACATTGTCGAGAAGGAATACAGGTTGTCGAGTTACATCATGCCGAGCCGAGTAGAACACTTAAGTGTCGAGCGACAGAGATGTTAAGTGCTGAGTAGAACGGTTTTTGCATACATGTTAGGATTGATTTAAACTTTGAGGTGAAATGTTCAGGCTGACATATTTACGCATTTAATATTTGTCTACTGAGTTATTTATGCATTTAATTATTTTATACTATGCATGGCATGGAGCCAATCAGGAAATTAGAATGCGTTGGAGGCATAAATATTAGATCTTGATCGCTGATCTAGATCTTGCCAATAGATCTGTAAAGACATATAAGATTGCTTCTAACCCTAGTATTTAAAAAAGATATAGAGATACACAGAGAGAAGGGTTGTTCATGAAAGATGAACAGTGAAGTTATTTTGAGAAGAAGCATAGATCAAATAGAATAACAAAGTAGTGAAGGGAAGAGTAAAGACATATCAGATTGTGAGATCGCAGAAGGTATTGAAAAGAGCAGATCCATCATCAACATCTGAGTGCATAACGAAGGATCACTACTTGAAACATTCTAACAGGTGTATCATGTGAAAATATCTTAACAGAGTGGTTCTAATAGACCTACTTTAAATCTCTTAGCCAAGTGCTTACTTTACTGTAAGTTGAAATCCTTTCAGAAGGTAGATTGTAATGATCTCTAGTTCTTAACTAAATAGACCTTTAACCAGGTATATTACATTTTTTAATCAAACTCTTGTAGATCTAACATGCACACTTTATTAATGTAGTAGTGAATATTTTGTGGGTGTCATCCCCACCCCAATTTTACCTATTTGGATTTCTGGGTTATCAAAATTTATGTTATGGGTTATACATTTCATGTTGTTGATACTATCTGATGTTAGGTTTTATTCATATATGTATGAATGTGGATCAATTTGTTTCCAAGTGATTAAGTTTTAAGATTTGATTCACCCCCCCTCTCAGTATCTTGCTTTCCCATTATTGTACTTCCAACAATTGGTATTAGAGCCCAGTTCTCCTACAAAAGCTTTTAATCAGCTTGTGAGTACAGATCTTGAGATGGAGGTTTACAAGTTGGGTAAAGTCATTGAGAATTAGAAGATCGAGATTCAACTAGCATTACATCAGCTTGAGATAGCAAGACAAGAATTGAATAAATCATTGACAGCTAGGAAAGATTTGGCCAAAAAAATGAATGATACTCATTATTAGGAAGATGACACTGCAAATCTATTTCGGAATGAAGATTCTACTAAGAGTAATGCAACAATTGCAGATCTACTGGAAAAGAACAATGTACTATATGAAGAAGTCAGAAACTTGAAAAGAGAACAAGAATTGCAGACAGTAAGACTATGTAAAGTAGTGGAACAAAAGAAGAAAGCTGAAGATGACAAAGTTATTGGAGAAGAAGATAAAAGAGTGATAACTGTCAGACTTGATGAAAGGACACATGATGTGCAAATAATGGCAATCAATCAAGTTGACATAGAAAATCAACTGCTACTTGCAAATCAGGAGATTAGTAGGAAATATATGGAAATGATGAATTTGAGATCTGAGAACAATCAATTTAAAGATGATTTGAGATCTGAGAAGGAACTGAATGAGAGGTTGAATAAACCTAATGAAGCTTTGACTCATTTTGAGAATCTGATGGAAGCATCAAGGAGAGAAAAAGATTCTTCTAGATTAGATCACATTGAAACAAAGACATCTACTAAGAAAGGAGAATCATCTAAGAATGGTGAAAGGAGGATTGCAAAGACAAGGAACAAAAAAACTATTTGCAACCACTGTGGAAAACTAGGTCATACAACAAACATTTGCCAAAGCAAGAAAGGTAAGTCCAATCCTAAACCTAAGCTCAATGGTTACTGTTTCAATTGCAAGAAATTTGGACACTAAGCACATGAATGTTGGGCTGAAGCAAGTGATGCATCTCCCAAACCAAGATTCAATGGTTATTGTTACAAGTGTCAAAAACATGGTCATAAAGAACAAGACTGTAGATTCAATGCTAAACAACAATGGACATCAAAGACACAAACAAAAGCACCAAGGAAAGGCAACACTTACAATTGGGATTATAACACAAGGCAGAGTTGTTATTACTGTGAAGAATATGGAAATGCACCTGAAGATTGTTTAAAAACACATTTCAAAGGAAAATCTAAGAGTTGGATGAATGGAAGCCTAGTCTACTTTAGTTGTTTGAAGATTGGTCACACTAAGAGAGAGTATAGGACAAGAATACCTTCTCCTACTATTGAGGAAATAAGAGCACAGATGAACCAAAAAAAGAGGTATGTAAGGAACTGCATTTGAATTTTCAAATCTTACACCAGTTCCTAATATGTAAAAGTGCCAAAGTCCATATTTGCATATGTTGAGATGCACTAGGACATGTTTGTGAAAAATCCTGAGAAGAGTTAACTACACTATAGGTACTTAATTGGTTGGCCGAGTATGGTAAGATGAGTGGTATGCAAGTTGCATTAGTTGGCCAATGACAACTGGTTTGCACTAACCTAACAGGAAGAACATTTATCACTTACCTACCATGACCTTTCGAGTCTATATAAGGATGAATAGTTTATTCTTCATTTTACCTTGTGATTTTCAGTATTCACAGAGCGATCAAAGAAGTTGCAGAATTGATCTTAGCAAAGTTTGTTTTGAAAATCTTGCCAGCGTGCCATCGACAACCCTAAGGTGAACAGTGCGAAATGTTACTTGCTGAGGTACCCTGTTCTTCATTTTCAAACCCTAATTTTAGAGATTATGGCTGCAAGTTCTTCCACACTAGTCAAAGGTATGGAGGAGGAGATGAAGCAAATTAAGCTAGTAAGAAGTTATGCGTGTTCACCTCCTAACTTTTGAGCCATTCTGGAAAGACCAATTTTAGGTGATCTGAACGGAGCCCTCTCATCTATTTCACCAAAAGTACTTATGATCCATGATGTTAGATCTTGTTACATGATTAAGATTGGTGAAGTAGGTGATAGTGAATTGAGGAAATCATACAACAAGTTATGCGAAAATGGAGTTCTAAAAGATGAATTCAAGCATCTAGCTGACAAAGGGTTAACTCATGCCCTAGATTTTCCACTAGACTTCAAGGATGAATGGATCAAGGTTGTTCTAACATGAGTTCATAATATGCATATGTGGCTAGACAATAGACTAGTTAAGATCACTAAAGATATTATTCATCGAGTAACTGGATATCCTATTATCAGTGGAAAAAAAACTATGAGATATAAAGTAAAGAAGAAATAACAGCTAACACTGGAGCTCTCTAGAATAGTAGAGGTATGACTATCTCTACAATTGAAGATTTAGAACTGGACTTTGGAGTGAGAGTTATTTCACATAAGTTCTATCATTTGAGAAGACTAGATAGTGTTCCCTACATAGCTATGGACCAAGCATGGAAGATAGTCAAGAAGAATCACACCTATGACCTTGCCGAGATGCAATTGACACAACTAGCAGAGAACCTACTATTGATCAAAAAAGCTAAGAGTTCATCATGTAAGTTTGGTTCTTTACTAGTTTGCATATTCTTCTATGTACATAAGTCATTTCCTACACTGGGAAATATTGTTTGGAAGAAGGATAGACCTATTACTTTTCAGATTAGTGAATGTATTCAACAATTAGGAAATAATTTCAATAGTATTATGGGAAACTACTTTGTGGAATTCAAAAAGAGAATGAGGTTGAGATCTACAATTCCTAGTTCACTTGTGGAAAATCACTATGAAGAGATATGTTTTCTAGTTGATACAGATTGCACTTACATTCAGGCTGTGACACCTAGGGTATCATGGCTGGAGCCATTTCCCTATGAAGTTAACATTGATGAAACATCAGCAGCTATCATAGCACTCCTAGAAGAGGAGATTGATACAAAAGCGAAGAGATTTGGAAATTATGATGAAGCCAAGGAAAAAATATCTATGAATCTTAATACAGGAACCATGGAGAGAAAGAGAAAAAAGATTGTGAAGAATCTGAAGAAAATGGTTGGATTTCTGAGTGATGAGGATCTAAGGTATGCACCTCTAGGCATATCTACTGGACAAGGAGAATATTTATCTGGAGAAGAAGAAGAAAGAATAAGTGAATCTAAGGAAGAAATCTCAGACAAAGCAAAAGGAAAGAAACTAGCAGTAGCCAAGGTAACTAAGCTAAGCCAAGCAAAACCTAAAGTTACCCCTCTCATTGCCAATCATCCAAGGACAAGGGCATCTGCTGCCACATCTCCAGTAGAGAAAACAAAATTTTATGCAAAGAATGTTGGAGAGAGTAGTTCTGGATCAAGGACAAAATTTGCAAAAAGGTTTTGTTGAGCCTACAAGTAAAGAGACCAAGAAGGAAACTGCATTTGGATCCAGAAAGTGATGAAGAAAAGACTGAAACTGATGAACCCAATAACATACCAACAGTATCATTCAAAAGACCCACTGATATTAATGAGGTATGTGAGAATTTGAGAAATTCTTCAGGGTTATTTGACTTTAAGTTTATCAAGTATGAGAAATTGAAGGTAGAGGATAAGCATAAAGTTCAGGAAGCTCTACTAGATATGATGAGCAACTTCAAGTTAACTCCTATACAGATAGGAAACAATGTACCGAGTGAATTATTTGAGTTTCTATCTAGAAAATGGGAATTTTCACTTACTACTAAGAGATAGATTAGAGAAGGTACATTAGCTAAGGTTATCCCTGAGCTAACTAAGAAACAAAGAGCTAAATTCATTGAGGAATACAAGCATAAAGTTCAACCTAAACTCAGAGGATATACTATTTTGAAAAATGATATTGAAAGTATAGTACAATAGAGTACAAGGATATGGAAGGAAATATTTGGATTGATACCTCCGCCAAAGGATAAAACTGATGAAGGGACATCTAGACAGAAGGATGAACAAGTGGAAACCACCCCTGCACCACAGAAAACAAAAGAAAAAATTACTACTGAGCTTGACAAGACTGGAGATGAACCAAAAGAACAAACAAATACAGTAAATATTATTGATCTAACAGCAGACAGTCCAATTAACATCATAATTGATGACTCTAGTAATTTGGATAGCGAGGTTTAGGATGAGCTGAGAGACACAAGTAGGGAATCACCCATTAAGGATATAAAAGTTTAAGGAGAGAAGAATATTGAGAAACCCGTAGATAGAGTTGAAACAAAGGGAAGTAGAGAAGGAGAAGATAGATGAACAAGAGGTAAATATACCAAATTCACCTATTTTAGAGGTTGTGAAAATATTTTTAGATAGTGGTGAGGAGATGAGGGATACTAACAATGAGCCTAAGGAACAAGAGGAAGTGCAAGTGTTGGTTGATCTACCACACTCTGAATCATCCTCTCCCACTGGACTTAAATCAGGAGGCATGCCTGATCAACAGGCAATTTTGACTGAATATAAAGATGCAATGGTGACTACTACTAAAATAGGAAAAGGTATTGTAGAAACAAAGCTGAGCAGTAGCTTACCTGAATTCAAGAGGAGGAAAGTTATGAGGAATAAGTCTCTGATTCTTGATGTCACATTAGATGAAGTGATTGTGATTCGACCATGGGATCCCAATTTTTTATCTTATGAATAGATTGAGACCCTTCAATAATTACTCAAGAGGAAGAAAATGCAGGAAGAAATTAAAAGAAAATAGAAGCAAAAGAAGGTGTTACATGACATCAAAGATATATTTGTAAAAGATTTTGACATGGAAGATGAAAATCCTCAAGCTCCTATTCTTGAACAGTTAGTTCATATTGTGCAAAAGGTCAATGATGACAACATTGAAGCCAATGAGAAGTTATTGCAATGGTCCGAGAGGAAATTTGAAAACAAAGTACTGGCAAAAATCTCAGGAGAGATTGCGACAAAGCAGGTTGAAATTTCTTCTCTTGTAGAAATCTTGGAGGAAGTTGCAACTAATGTTTATTCTTTGTATAACAAGTTATGTGATGTTTAATTCTTCACAAAGGATATTATAAAGGCCATAGAGAAATAACAATTAGACTTGAAGTCAACTGAAAGCTCATTGAGTATGGATGCTAGCACTAGCTCCTTACATTTTAAAAGATTGACTAATGCACAAAGGAGAATAGCCAAGCTCATGGTTGAAGATGGTCGGATAAGGGAAAATTGATTACTATTAAGACCAACCTAATACCTCATCTGGAGGTAATTCAGAGAGAAATTTTAGCTGCAAAAGCATTAGTTGAGAGAAATGTAGATCTTTTTACTGCAGAAAGTTTAGTGAGTCTAGCTGTTGAGCTAGAAATCAAATTAGAGGTTATGAAGTTTGTTAAGGACAGTTGGAACATTGCATTTGCGTCCACCTTACAACTTCATAAATATTTTTTGGATAAGTGTAACTTAACCCCACCTGTAATTAGTGACAAAAACAAGGGGGAATCTAACAAGGGTATATCATAAGAGGAGCAGTATAGGTATAAATATAAATTTTTTTTTTGAAGCCATGTATACTATGTAACTTTTTGTATATAGTATGGTGTACATTCCTAGGGGGAGTACAATGTGTAATTAGGCAACATTTTGGATGGAATGAATCAAAATGATAAGTGTGTTTTTGCCACTAATATCAAAGGGGGAGATTGTTAATCCCTAAAGTTTTGTTGATGATTAGTGATCTACAATTGGTCATTTACTTAGGCAGTTTTAGTTGGTTATCACTCTGGATGAGCTAAAACTATTCAAGGCCAAGCAACATTGCTGAGTAGGAATACAGGTTGTCGAGTTACATCATGTCGAGCTGAGTAGAACACTTAAGTGTCGAGTGGCAGAGATGTTAAGTGCTGAGAAGGACAATTTTTGCATACATGTCAGGATTGATTCAAAATTTTAGGTGAAATGTTCAGGCCGACTTGTATGAGATTTGGGTTGACATATTTACGCATTTAATATTTGTCTACTGATTTATTTATGTATTTAATTGTTTTATACTATGCATGGAATGGAGGCAATCAGGAAATTAGAATGCATTGGAGGCATAAATATTAGATCTTGATTGCTGATCTAGATCTTGCCAACAGATCCGTAAAGACATATAAGATTACTTCTAACACTAGTATTTAAAAAAGATATAGAGATACACAGAGAGAAGGGTTGTTCATGAAAGATGAACAATGAATTTATTTTGAGAAGAAGCCTAGATGAGACAGAATAACAGAGTAGTGAAGAGCAGAGTAAAGACATATCAGATTGTGAGATCACAGAAGGTATTGAAAAGAGCAGATCCGTCATCAGCATCTGAGTGCATAACGAAGGATCACTACTTGAAACATTCTAACAGGTGTATCAAGTGAAAATCTCTTAATAGATTGGTTCTAATAGACCTACTTTAAATCTCTTAACCGAGTGCTTATTTTACTGTAAGTTGAAATCCTTTCACAAGGTAGATTGTAATGATCTCTAGTTCTTAACCGAACAGACCTTTAACCAGGTAGATTACATTTTTTAATCAAACTCTTGTAGCCCTAACAGGAACACTTTATTACTACAATAGTGAATATTTTGTGGGTGCCATCCCCACCCTAGTTTTTTCTATTTGGGTTTCTGGGTTATCAAATTTTTTTGTTATGGGTTATACATTTCATGTTGTTGATACTATCTGTTGTTAGGTTAAATTCATATATTTATGAATGTGGATCAATTTGTTTCAAAGTGATTAATTTTTAAGATCTGATTCACCCCCCCCACTCTCAGCATCTTGCCTTCCCATTATTGTACTTCCAACAGTTGCCACTACCAAATGAGAATAATGTATAATTTTATTTTCTGATTGGTAGACTTCAAAAGCTGGCAAACCATTCCTTCTTGTTAGTTATTTGCATAGCGATGTACAAACAACCACAACAGACCCAATTGGATACTGAAAACCATCATCATCTACTTCATGACATATCAATTATTTCTTAGGTTCTACACATTGAGCTACCCAATAATCAGTCTTCTCTTCATTATCCTCGGGTGCAACAAGAACATACACATGTCCTGGAAAAAAAAAATTAAGTACATGTACAAATAAAAAATCTTAGATGTTTATTTCAAATACAATCATAAATCATATGAAATACATTAATAATATAGTTTAAAGTTTTATAGGAAATTTAATTAAATTACCAGGTTGTATGAGGTCTTAAATACGATCATAATCTTCTTATGCAAATGCATTATTTAGGTCTTCATTTCTTATATCATCTTGATCTTGTGGCTCACTAGGTGTTAAGGACTTTTGCTACCATTCTTAAACCCATTCCATATTCTCAAATTCTTCCCATTCACCTACAACACAAAATTGATAAAAATATACAAGCTCCCTAGTCCATATAGTCCAAGTGTTGGAATTAGAACTCATAAATGAATGTCATTTAGCACACCCACTGAATGTATCATAGTTATATCTTGAAAAGATATTATTCTCTTCAACTATCCAAAAGAAACATCTGATTGTAGATTTCTGACTTGATCATGTAAACAAACTTGTTTTGCAACACTCAACAATTGCACGTGCATCTTTAATTTTTTCATTTTCCTCAAATTTGAGTTGCACTCTACATAGGGCTCTCTTAACACATGCACCGACACCATCGTGTTCTCCTTTACCATGTCTAGGCTCAAAATAAATACAAATATTCTGGACATTAATTTTCTTATGTGTCCTACTCAACCAATAAAATATTCTAGCATTCTTGAATTGACCTATGCAATTATATGACCATATTAGATGTTTTGTTATATGAATTTCTCTCTCCCTTAAATTCTCATAAAAGTTCTTAAAGAAATACTGAAAAAACTCTGATGGGTTCACTTTATTATCACTCATATAGAAATGATACTCCCTCAAAATTCTTCTATCCTCTTTTGTACTATCAGGTGCATGCCTATAAATAATATGAACAAACATTGTTACTTGCACTAAATTATAATATTGTGATTGGATCTCATCTTGTGGTGCAAGTGTGTAGTTCTCAGCAAAGTCAATGACTGAATGTATACTACCAATTCAAAATGTATTCTTGCATATGCAAAACTATACATCAAGCCATCTAGCATTTTGAGATTGTTTCACATATTTAGGTACAACCTTATTCTTGAATTCATTCTTAAATGCATGAACACTAACATTTTCAGTAATTAGATCATACTATTTTCCAACCTTTTCATCCATCAAGGTTGTGCACCAAGTTGTGGACTGAAAAGGTGGACACATATTTAAAACAAATTCAAATTTCATATAACCTGATCAGGTTATTGAAATTTCAAAATTGCACTAGGCTTGCTAACCAAGCCTAGACAATATTATTAAAAAAATTGAACTTTCTAAGAACCCGATCAGGTTCTAAGATGTTTCAATTAACCCGATCGGGTTATTAGACATAATATTTTATAAGAACCTGATCGGGTTCTATGATGTTCCTAATAACCCGATCAAGTTATTAGAAACATATTATATTTTGGACAGCCCGCAGCTTAGGCCATTTCTAATGCCTAAACCACAGAGAAACAGAGCCTAGGAGACAAAAAAAAGCCACAGAATGAGCTTTGAAGAAAAAAATAAATCTTTGACAATTTGCATATTTCCAAGCAATGGTGCCCCGTGAGAAAGGTATGTATTATTGTTTTTATTGTTTTGTTGTTGTTTTTTTGCTTTTTTTATAAAATTAGGTTATGATATTGATTTTTTGTTTTCTTTTAAATTAATTTCATATCTGATTCATCAAACAACCCCAAAAGAAGAAAAAGAAATGAAAGACCACCCCCCATAAAACCTCCTCCTAATTCTCCTCATCCACCACCATCGCCACCCGAAAACCCTCCTCAAAATTCTTCTCATCCACCATCAACACCACCGGTAAACCCTCCTCAAAATTCTCCTTGTCCACAGTCACCGCCACCTATAAACCCTCCACATGTGCCATTAGATCATGTAAATGCAACACAAGAGGACCTCGTGCAATGCCTTAACCAAAATAGTGCACAAATTAATATATTATTCAATAGGTTGAAGGCTTCCAGTCTTTAGCATCTCTCTACCCTCGCCACTACATTAGAAAAATGACCAATGGTGCAAATTAGGTGTCTCAAGAGGTGACAAAATGGGGTTCATGGAGGGATAGGTGTCGTACATGTTATGCTGATGGTTTATCATATGAGGATATGAAAATAAAAGGCATATAAAAACATGACATATGTGCCCTTTTACCGATCCTAATACTAGCAATTCCCTAGAACTTAATACAAAATAGTTTCCTATACATTGGTGTGTTCATAGGTGGATGAAATCAGCTTTTTCGGATAGGTGGTACATGGTATTTGACCAACCACCTTGTAATAATAATGAGGCACCTTTATATTTTTTGAGGAATCTATACTGTGATTTTGTCATTGGCGAGAAGATGAATTTTTTTGACTTTCATGAGTTCTTAAGTAGAGGGAGAGGCTCTACGTAGGATAGACCTAGGGAACATAGGATTACCCAACCACAAGAGAGGAGGCATACTGCAAGAAAAAAACTCATTCATGTAGTGGTCCTAGTAGTGGTGAAGGAGTCTATGGATATACAGACTCTTCATGCAACTACATCATTGACTAATGTCATTATCCAGCATGGCACTCAGTTAGCTAGAGAGGATGGATCAATGTCTATGCCACCTCCATCTTCATCAGATGCGCCCTTAGGATCATTGCATCTCAAGCCAACTCCATCATCATCAGATGCACCATTAGGATCATCTCATCCCATGTGAGCTCCATTATCATCAGATACATTTGCAGGGTTAGCCCAACCCATTGAGCATATCTGCACCAGTTGTAATGGTATATGTGATTGGGTAGATAGCCAGGAGAGTGCAGATGGTTTGAAATCTCATTCATGTGTACATTGAGGGAGAAGATGTCAAGCATTCACTAATAAGGATGTGGCTCTCATAGATGATCTATTGTCAATGGTGCATGGTACAGAGCCGACATAGGTTTGTTTAAACTTGTGTTTTGACATGTTATTTTAATAAATTACCTAAATCAGTTAAAAGTAAATAAAATTTTATCTATAGAAGAATCTAAATTGATACATGAATAATATGCGTTGTAGGGTGCAACTAGTGGTACAAGCACACCAAGGAGTGATTTTTATAGTACATGTAGATAGGTAGCTCAAACATCTGAGGTAATGCTTTATAAATATTCCTAAAATAGAATACTATGTTGTTTTGAAAATATCATATCTTAATAACTTGTATGGTGGTAACTTAGTGTATGTTTGTTTAGTATTGCTTTATGGTCAAAGAATTTTTTCTAATGTAATTCAACTCAAGGAATTCACTTCCTTGTCTAGCCATCATGACTCAAATTGATTGGAACTCCCACCCTCCATCCTTGGACTCAATTCAACCAATGTTGAACTCATACATAGACTCATACCTCAACCAATCACTTATTTGCCTCTTAATCAACCTTGAACATCATTCAAAACATCCAACCATCGTTCTTTTACTCTTATTTCTTGTTCAAAATAATGAATACAATCTCTGATTGTTCACTAATTGTGATTATCCTTAATCCTTCAATACACCTCCATGGCCTTCTAAAGACTCCCAACATATAACTTCTAAGACACCCCAAGAACCCCTCAACTTATCACAAGGTCCTTATCCTATCACTCAAAGCACGTTCACTTGTTAGTTCAGTAAAATTTACTGTATGGCATTTCACTGTCATACTAGGATAGTCCCCATATACTAGTCTATATCTTCACCATAAACAAGAACCCAGCTAAACCCTAGTTTCATAAGCACCCCAGATATTTTCATCACTGCCCATACCACCTACTCTGATGCAAGTGTCAAGAGTATGATGATCCAATCAATAAATCCCTTAACTGTCTATAAAGAGTGGCAAACCCTGACCATAGTGTACCAATCCCATGACCATAGTGTACTAAGTGGCTTATAAGTGCCCAAACTTGGAACTAGGTCTCACAATTGGATCTCAATGATAGAATAATTCTAAAGCCTTGAAATACAAGATGTCTTGGGTCCCTTTGGGCCAAGAGTGCACTGACAAAATCAAGGGTCTTCAATCTTTATGAGACTCCATGTGCTTGGAGGTGCTCCTACACCATACTCTCAACCTAAAAGCACTCTAAATCCCTAAAAGAATTCTAAATCCCTCCATGATAAGTGTAAACACACTAAAAGATACTCATTTCCATGCTACAACAGTCCCATTACCTGCTACAAAAGTGGTCCTAACCTTTGACCCCCATGAATACAATCTTGACCATCCTTCTATAACTGTGCCTACGAATTTGTTAAAGAATAGTCTTGTGTGTGAAAGAAGAGATCAAAATTTTATATTGTAATAATGGTTCGTAAAATTTGATTATAAAATTGTGATAATAGAGTTGTGGAGCATAATCATTTGTGGAATTCAAGTGAATCATAATCTTCATTGTAATCTATTTCTTATATATTTATTTGGTTTTTTATAGGGCTTGTTAGGGGCTCACATTTCTAAGATTGAGAATGTCACCCTTTCTTCCATTGACTTTGGCTTAGAGAGCTATATGGTATCATTTTTTGCACACCTCTTGTTTCTAGTTTTAATTGAACCCATGTGGTATCATATTATTTCACTTATGTTAATTTTGTTTTTGTTAGCCTACGCCAGCAAGCTCGAGGTCATTAGGAAAGAGGAAGAAATCATCGGGGACATTGAAACAAAAAGGTAATTATGTCCAATTTAAGTATATTTGTTGAAATGTATTAAGTATCAATGTAGTCTATATTGATAAATGCACTTGATTTTTTAATTGTATACATGTAGAATCAATTGGGTTTAGCTGAACTGATGAATGCCCCTGACATTGTTGATGTTCAGGAGAGGGAGGAGGTAACACATTTTCATATTTACTTTCAATTACATTCTTGTTTGTTCAAAATATTTTAGAAATCATGTTCTTCTATTAGTATGCCATTTGCTACGAATTTTCATATAGGAATTGGTCATAGCTGCCTCAGATGAGGTGAACCCTTCTCCACTTCCTATGAATCCCTTTTCTTAGCACAGGAGATCCAGCTGCGGTATGCATTTTCTTTTTAGTCCATGCTTTTTTTCATTTTTTAGTATTTCTTGTTTATAACATGTATTTTGTATTATTTTTTCTATTGTAGGACCCTTCACCGCTGCCCATCATTCCTCTACCTGGCCATTTTTCTAGGAGTCCATCTCTCACACTATGGAGCCCATTTCATTTATCAGTCAACCCAAGCATAAGAGATCTAGCTGAGGCTCCAGTATGGAAATTACAGCCCAATATTTATTTATTTTGATATTATTTTGAGATAATATATGTCTTAACATTTGAATTGTTCTTGTGCAGAGGCTTAGTGAACCAAGTGTTGCTACGAAGAAGTTCAATTTTCATGATCCACCACAGTCATAGATATATCAAGACATTGTATAGATCTAGTTGTGGTCATTGAATGACCAAATTTTGTATATATATATCAATGTACATGTGACATTTTTACATTGTATATATCAACCTGGACATAGTTGATGTCATTTTTTGTAACTCTATTATAGATTTGGCATGTACGCCATGTGTTGATATGTACACTATTATTGTTCATTTTGTTATATAAGAAAATTCAAATTTGATCCTTGAATTTGTTGGTTGGATGTTTATGTCTTAAGTATATTCTTGTTTCACATGACTTGCATATATGCATGTGTGTTTCGATAAATTAATGTACTTTTGTGTGCACTTCATGTATATGACTCATAACCTAAATTCATGTGTATGACCTACATGAATGACTTAAGTGAATTCATGTCTATGCTTCATAAAGTATGTACTACATGTTTGCTCCAGGACATAAGCAATTTTATGATTTAAGTGAATTAATGCTTGATGTGCTACATTGTATTTAGATGATTCTTTCATGCTCTATATGTATGCACTCAATTTATGTTTGTAGGTGTATCTTTCATGCTCTATATAATGTTTGTTGGGTACACCTGGGAAATTATAGGGGTCTTTGGTGCAGGGCACCCAAGCAACACCAAGCATAGATAGGAGTCTTCACTGGTTCATCTTCACATATTTTTAATCATGGTTAGATCCTAGAGGTCAATAATTCATTTTGAGTAGATTGGTATGGTCTCATTGTAAAGTCAATCCATCTAACGTGTCTTTATAAACCTAAGGTTGATTAGACTCATGACCTATGATAGGATAAGTAGGTTTGATGTTTTTGGTCTAATAAATCTCCTACTATAGGACCTAAGGGTCTTCTAAGTCCTTACAATAGGTCTAGAGGTCCTAATAGAAATATTTTGCAACATTGTCAAAAGTTGTACAAATTTTGTAGAAAGTTGCAAAAATGTTGCAGTGTTGCTCAGTTGAAAGTTGAAAGTTTCTCAATGGTGCATCTTTCAAACTGTTCATCATGGGACCAAAATTTCAGCTTTATGAGCTTCATTTGGCCAGGTAAACGCTAGGGGAGACCATTTTTTGCTTGTGAACTATCAAGAATGTTTCGACGCAAGTCGTACTGAAGTGTTCCCAAGGTGCACTAAGCCAAATTGGGTAGTGATTTTTGGAGATCCATATGTCAGACCTTGTGAGAGATATTAGAGATTTGTGAAGTGCACAAGGACCATTTTGGGAATGCCTACAAACACATGTCTCAGTTTTGGGATATTCCACTCGGATTCAATTTGTTGAACCGATCTCAATTGGTGCAAAAAGTTGCAGTGTTGCCTAGTTGAAAGTTGCTCAATGGTTCATATTTCAAACTATTCATCATGGGACCAAACCATCAGCTCCATCAGCTCTAGTTGGCCAGGTAAAAGCTAGGGGAGACCCTTTTTTCACTTGCGAACCATCAAGAACATTTTGGTGCAAGTCGTACCGAAGTGTTCCCAAGGTGCACTAAGCCAAATTGGGCAGCAATTTTTGGAGAGCCATATCTCGGACCTCGTGAGAGATATCAGAGATCTCTAAAGTGTGCAAGGACCATCTTGGGAAGGCCTAAAATAATGTGGCTTAGTTCTAGGAGATTCCACTTGGATTCTATTTGTTGACCCGATCTTGGTTGGTGTAAAAAGTTGCAGTGTTGCTCAGTTGAAAGTTTCTCAATGGTGCATCTTTCAAACCATTCATCATGGGACCAAACCATCAACTCCATCATCTCTAGTTGGTGGGTTAAACACTAGGGGATACCCTTTTTCTCTTGTGAACCATCAAGAACATTCTAGTACAAGTCGTACCAAAGTGTTCCCAAGGTGCACTAAGCCAAATTGGGCAGCGATTTTTAGAGAGCCATATGTCGAACCTCGTGAGAGATATCAAAGACCTGTGAAGTGCACAAGGATTGTCTTCAGAAGGCCTACAATAAAATGGCTCAATTCTTGGATATTCTAATTGGATTCCATTTTCTGACCTGATTTTGGTTGGTGCAAAAAGTTGTAGTGTTGCTCAGTTGAAAGTTTCTCAATGGTGCATCTTTCAAACCGGTTATTGTGGGACCAAAATGTCAGCTCCATCAGCTCTAGTTGGCTGAGTAAACACTAGGGGAGACCCTTTTTTTTCTTGCAAACCATCAAGAAAACTTTGGCACAAGTCAGACCGAAGTGTTCCCAAGGTGCACTAAGCCAAATTCTGCAACAATAGAAGTAAAATAATTCAAGCATACGCAAAGCATAACATATAACACCATAATTTCAATTGTAATAGATGTAAAACAATTCAAACATACAATACATGAAAAAGATATAATATGAAAATGAACATACATACATAAATACATTGCACGACAAAGATATAATATGAAAATGAACATACATACATAAATACTACACATGAACTATTATTATAATTTAGAGAAGCATGAGATATCCAGTGCATGAGCCATTTTTATAATTATAATAAATCATAATTCACTCATATCCTCTTAGC
Organism: Thuja plicata; assembly: GCA_018584345.1. Classification (NCBI taxonomy): domain Eukaryota; kingdom Viridiplantae; phylum Streptophyta; class Pinopsida; order Cupressales; family Cupressaceae; genus Thuja; species Thuja plicata. Next base: position 864,982 of record MU228457.1, on the reverse strand, counting down.
TAAATGGTACACAGTAAAATATACAAAATGTAGACGCTCGGTATATACAAATCAACCCATGGCCACTTTTATATACAATTTGATCTTCTTTCAATATACAAAATTTTGTCTCCAAATTGCATGTAGACCACTTCATAATCATTTATATTTACAAAAAAGTGAAGTTAGATTCTTTCAAAAAATTTATATACAAAATTGTCAAAATAATTCTACTAGTTGTAGAATGATTCTTCATGATGACCCATAACTAAGTGAGCAAACCTTCTGGATCGACTCTAACCCTTATTATGTCATGTATTGTCTCATGTTCAGATTCACAAAGTTTCCATAAATTATTCTTATGAGCTCTACCAGTATACTTTATCAATTCAATATTTGTTGCAACAAGAAGGTTTGAGTAATGCAAAACATGTCTATGTGTCTCATAGTCCTCAAACAACCAATTCTTGGATTTTTGGATAGGGTACCTGTATTTCATAGAAGCATAAATGAATACCAAATTCAACATACAAAGTGTAATAGAATGATGGTAAGAGGGCTCAAATTTGTCAAACAAGAACACATTATATTTTGATAGCATATCTGTGATAGCTAAATGTGGGCCTCTGATTTAGCCATACACTTCAACATGGTCATTGCTCTTCAATCACATACAGGAATGAATATAGATTAATTAATCCTGCATGTGTGAATGAATCGACCTATTGCCTCCTAGTAGGTAGGAGCATGAGCTTGCTCTCAGCTCATTGCAAGCTCAGTGACTACACCGAAGACCTTAATGAAGGATTTAAAAACTATGCTAAATGATCTAAGATAATTATGCAGATGCAGTTAATCAAAAGCTAATTAAGATTCAGTTTTATAGCACCAATAAAAGTGTGTAAGATTGATTTTAAAACACCAATTGAAATATGCTCTAAGATTAGATTTGCATGATTAACATAAAAGTAAACAACAATTAAAGCTATGCTAAGAATGCAAGAAAGCTAAGAAATAAATGTAGTATAATAAATTTAGATAAAAGATTAGGATCCTTTGTGAAGGAAAAGAGTTTCTCTTTTATAGAAATCTCTCTCGAATCGACGGTCAAGATCAAACAAAAAGAGTGGCTCAGATTCAATTGAAGAAGCACAATCCATGTGCAAGTGGTTCAATTGGTCGAGAGAGTCAGTTGACTAAACTGACTGATCAGTTATTTTGGAAACTTCCAAAATCAGTTCATAGTTAACTGAAATGTTTCAAAAATGATAAACAGTGGAGAATCAGTTAACTGAGTGGAACTAGATTGTTTCCATTTTGATAAATCAGTTAACTAGATTTGATAATGTCATATGCATTTTTAATAAATTAATTGATTCTAGATGCACATTTATGTTTTTATAATTAATTTAATTCCTTTTTTATTTAATTGACAATTTTGTAATTTTTAATTAATTAATATGTCATAATATCAATTAAATAATTAACATAATGTTTATTTGCCAATGTAATGTGATTTTAGGAATTAATTAATTAATCAAGTAAGGTGATTGATTTAGGTCAGATCAGTTTGAATGTGATGAATTGCCTGTTTGATTTAGGACTTAGGTTTAATCAAGATTAGGGTTTCTTGATTAATTGCTGAGATTGGGGGTCTAGGGTTTAGGTGATCATTTTTAGGTGATTACAATACCTTCTAAGCCATGTCCCTATCACAACAATAGATCCTATTGGGTACTCAATATCCTCTCCATCAATGACTATAGTTGTCAATTTATTTTTGCCCTCAATACAATGACACAAAAAGTAATCAGTACCATCCTGATTGTTCTCATCTGCAACAACTGCACATACATGACCTGCAATTTATAGAGGGATAAGTTAAAACCCTAAACACTTAAGAAATTGAGAAATTACCTGGTTCAAAATGAGGGATAAGTCTCAAAATGAAGAATAAATTAAGAAATTACCTGGTTGAATTAGGTCAGATATGTGATCAAAATCTACTGATGCTTCAAACTGGCTCAATTGTAGTGCTCTAGGAATTTGATATGTATCAAGCGGTTGCAAAGGTGTATAAGACCATTCGTCAACCCACTCTTTTGATTCGCATTCCTCCCATGCAAAATTCATACAAGACCAGCAAAAACATGCCATTAATCTAGTATAAATACCTAGTGACGCTGCATTTGAACTTCTAAATGGTTGCATATCACTTGATCTTGTAAGTATACAACAATCTAGATATTTTCCAATGTTAGACTTGTTTATCAACCAAAAAAACCTATTAATCATAGAATTACCTGCATTACCTCTTCCCATCGTAGAGTTGCAACATCGCACAATTGTTTGTGCATTTATTAACTCTGCACCACCTTTGTACTTCAATCCCTCTCTATCAAGAGCTCTTTTTACACATGCATCTCCACCATCATGCATGCCTTTTCCATGCCTCACCTCCATGAAATTCCAAAAAGGTTGAACGCCACTTTTCACGTGCATCCTACTCAACCAATAGAACATCCTTGTTTTCTTAAATTGTGAGGTGCAATTATCTTACAATATTATGTGTTGGTTGTACTCAATACCTCTTTCCCTTAAATTCTCATAGAAAACTTTGAAGAAACCTTGCACAAACTCTAATGAATGTGTGTGATAATCACTGATGTAGAAGTGATACTCTCTTAAAACATTTCTATCTACATCTGTGCTATTATGTGCATGCAAGAATTCTATATGTACAAAGATCGTCACTTGTATAGAATGGTAATACAATGCTTGCACTTCATTCCAAGGTTTAAGTGTATAATTCTTAGAAAAATCAATAATGGAGACAATAGTACCAAGGGGAAAAGTGTCCTTACATATCTTGAATTTCTCATCCAACCACCTAGCTCTATGTGAATGATGTATGTACTCATAAACTAGTTTCTCTTTAAATATCTTCATAGAATCAGCTACGCATATATCATTTTTCACTAACTCACACCTCTTAAGTTCTTTTCCATCTTTTGGACCATAATTTACTGTCTTGTATTTTCAAAAAGAAACTAGTGTATTTCCAATCTCATTTGTGCTCTCTAGATGGTGACATATCTGCAACTTTATCATACTACCACATGCCCTACAAGATCCATTCAAACACATCATCTTATAATAAATGCAACCAACATCTCTATTGCATAATACACTTGACATAAAATATCTTGATGACGTAGGAGGTGCTTGAAGACCACATTCGTTCAAAATAGTGTTAGTTTTCAAAGTACAACAAACATGATTATATATATCATAATGCATGGAAAATCCAATATGTACCCTACAACAACATGTAATGCACGCATGATTAATCTTGACGTAAAAGGGTTTTATCATTTCAAAAAATATTTGACTAATTTTAATTTGAGGAAAACTTTGGAGGAATCTTTCATAAAATTGTGTTTGTGTAATATCCAAAAAGTGTTTTGGATGTGGCATACAATTTTTAGATCCGATTCTCCTCCTAACAACGTCTCTTTGGTTGGGTGAAACCCTTGTGTTATCATGCTAAAACTTTTCAATTAATGTTCTTAATGCATCAATGACAACCTTGTCTTTGCGTGGGAGTCCACCTGAGAATGACCAAAGATAATTAGTGTTTGGATCCTCAATTTTGTCTTTCCTTTGTAAGGCTCTCTATAATGTTGATCTACCTATCCTTAATGACTTTCTTATTTTGCTTACTATATGATATTTTCATTTCCTTTCTCATTATAGTCGTTGAGTAACATTAGCATCTTTATTGTGTGATTGTGAACCAATGGCTTGGTATGCATTGAATAGATTTCTCACAATGGTTCTCTCAGTGCTATTTTCAGATGTTCTCAACCCCACAATTGTCATTATCTCTCTAAATTTCATATTCTTAATCATTTCAACAACTACTTGACATCTTCCACTTTGATTTAATTTTTCAAAATAGTTACTCCAAATCTTTATAACAATTCTTCTACAATTTCTTTTCAACATTTTATCATGCATTGGCCTCAATATTTTCATCAATGTCAATTAAAAACTTTGGTTTTCTATGAAGTATTCTAGGAGGTGTTAACCCAGCTGCATGCTCTACATTTTCATTTGATTAATTAGGTGTATTTATCCCTATAATTTTAATTGGTGTATGTTGATGATTTTCATTTTCATCACTTACATTGCTTGCATTTGATGATGTACCTTTTCATATTCTCCTCATGTACTCCCTTTCTCTTTCTTTGTCTGTCTCTCATTGCTCAATTGTTTCTCTTTTGTTCTTTCCCATTGTTTGTATTGAATGGACCCTATGAATAATATTATGAACATAGAATAACATGTGATCATTAAATCCAAAAAATAAGAACAAATCAACCATTTTCTTGAAATGAGAACTTACAATGATAAAATAACATTAAAAACACAAATAAAAAAAATTCAATCATTGCAAACAAAAAACATGCAAAAAGGTGCAAATCTATCTGTTCCTGGCATAAAAAATAGAGAAATAGTTGTGGGACCTCAAAAAAAACCTGCAATGACTATTTTAAGACTGTTTAGAACCCGATTCGGTTATGAGAACATAAAGGCTCAGTGCTTCTAATTATTCAGAACCCGATTGGGTTATGAGAACATAGCGACTCAATGCTCCTAATTATTCAGAACCTAATCAGGTTCTGAAAAACTAAGAACAAAGGAGGATTGAGAGAGAGAGAGAGAGAGTAATTTTTACTTCTTCATAACCTGATCGGGTTTTGAAGAAGTGAAAATTGTGCATTTTATTCTCTAAAACCCGATCGGGTTATGAAGGAGTTGAAAATGTACTTTTTACATTTCAAAACCTGATAAGGTTATTTGAAATTTAGAAACCCGATCAGTTTATAGCTTGGGAAGAGCTTTGGAAAATGACCCAAAGGCTTGGAGGTTCATTTTTCTTCCATTTTTGTTCTCTTTGACATTTTTTCATCTTCTAAGATAAATTCTGGACTTTATCTTCATCAGGTTTGCAATTTGTCAATTGGGTAGCTCTATAATTTTCACCATAATCTCATATGTCTTCTTAGCTTTCTAACCATATAAATTTTTCTATTTTTGGACAACATTAGCATAGTAAATTTTAATTTTGTTTACCAGTGTCTTGATTGACCTCACAGACATATGTTTACCATTTTTTTAATAACTTTTGATATACTTAATAAAATGAAAAATAAATTACATATTAATGTTCTACCCTTGATTCTATACACTTTTAAAAAAAAAAATTCATTTTTGATTATTTTGATGCAAGTTATGCCCAGCGAACAAACAGGTACCAAATTTTCAAGATGCAATCACTTCAAAAAATCACAGAAATACAAATACTCATCAAAAAATTACAAAACAATACACAACTTCTAGATCTCACTCTTACGTATCATCCTACCAAAGGGAGTTAAAAAATACTGAATATAACTATACCTTTTGTACTACACACGGAAATAGCTATGTTATGTTTTTCCAAAAAAATTAGGAACATGTTTTCGTGCGCTCGAGATTTGACCCTCTTAATCTTATCAATTTTTTTTAAAAATTAGTGTTTTAGAAACTAGATTAATATTACTACAATTTTTAGTTTTTACACATCTTCTTATTTTTAGTGCATGACCCTCAACTCATGTTCCAAGTTCAGGTTTACCCAATTTCAAAAAAAATGTGTCCACTTATACCCCCCTTTTTTGTCCACAACTTGGTGCACACACCCTCAATAGAAAATCAACAGTTTTAAATCTTTTTACATCAACTAACTGCTGACCAAAATTAATTTAAATATTTTCATCCAAACATTTATCTAAAAATTCAAGATTACCACATACATCACATACACCAGAAACACATGAATTAAAAAGAAAAAAATTGCTCATTAGGTGGGTTACAAAACAAAACCTAATATTATAACCTCTTTTACACTTTGAGGTGGTATATTTATACCATATTCCTACAACATTTCATTAGTATGCATGGTAGAACATATAGATTGAAATACATCATAATGATAACGAAATTGAACATGAGTTTTGCAACAACACATTACTATTTTCTTGTTAATCCTTACATACAATGGTTTATATTTTTCAAAACATCTTTGACTAATACTAATAGTTAACAACTTAACATCCAAATTTTTTTATACAATTCAGTTTGAATCATATCCAAAAGATGTTTTGGATGTGGATCATGAACTTTAGAGCTGACTCTTAATTTAAGAACATCTTTGGCATTAGGTGATACTCTTGTATTATTGTGCCAACAATTTTCAATGAAAGTTTTGACTTCACCAGTATGTTTCATGTTAGACCTCATGAGTCTGCCACTAAAGCTCCACAAATCATTTGCTGGATCACTTTCAAAGTTAACTCTTCTCTTTACAGGTCTTTCTAAATTTTTACAATGAATATTAAGATATCCACTTATGTTTGTCATCATTCTTTTATCATAAGTAGTTTTGTTTGCTAAAGTTGTTATTGCTCATCATGCCGCATTCCTATCTTTAGAATGACTTTTCTTTCTGATTGTGTCAAAGGCACTAGAAATGGTTGATACAACTTGTTTTAGAGACTCATCCTTCTTCTTAGATTTCACATAAATTCCTAACCTCTTCATCACTTTTCACATTTTAGTCATTTTAATTAGTTGTAACATTAAGTTGACATTGAAACCCAAATTTCTTATTTTAAGAAAAAATTGTCTAAACAATTTACTCATGTCTGTCCTAATTTGTCTCCATGAAACCTAACCACACAGATTGTCTAGAAAATCACTTTTAATTTGAAAATTTTCATTCATTTCATTATCATTAAAAGGGGTTTCTTTCTCAATTGGTGTTTGTATGTCTATATCCACATTGTTGATCTCAAATGTCGTTTGATTGTCGATTTCAATTGGGGTTTGAATTTCACTTTCAATTGGGGTTTGGCATTCATTTCCTTTATCATTATTATTAACATTACTAATTTGTGGTGTTTGATGTACAATATAATCCGTTACTCTATTTTCAGGGAGAAAATCTAAATGATTTAAAGAGTAATCCGCTAATATAAAAAGATCAAGTTCTTTATCAGAATAAGTTTCATTAGGCTATGAAGACATACATGTATCCAACACTTGATTAGAAAATGCACCTAAATTTTCTCCTAAATTGTATTTTTTTCTTCAACCTCTACATCCATCATGGTGTCCTCATTCTTCTCCTCTTCTAAAATGATTGTTGACTCAACGCTCCAAAATGTTTCAATTTTTGAATTCTTTCTATTCTTTCTCATTGAAGTTCTGTCTCCTCTCTATTTGCTGCAACCTCATCAGCTGTCAAAACCTTTATTTGCCTCTTTTTGCATTTATTTGATCCCATGTTTGCACCAAAATTTTAATTCAAATTAATCCCTTCTTGTCAGATCCAGAACAAGACAAAAAAAGAGAATGTAGGTTCAAAATATTCTTTCTACTCCATGGATATGTCATAGAAATGATTGAATAATCGTAAATCTTTGAGATTAGGCAAACAGTCTATTTTTTTCTCCAATGGCTCTTTCAAAAATGTGCACCTGCTATTTAAATAGAAATGGGTTCCCATTTATAAAATGAGCACATGTTTATTAAACGAGTGTCTATATCTATTTCAACGGTCCAAATAGAAACTAGCAACCATTTTTTGAATTTCAAAAAATGGGTGCCCATTTCTTAAAATTAGGAGCGGGAACAGGCTTGGTCCCACCAAGCCTGTGCTTGGCTTTGCAAAATTATGGCTAAGGGATTGATAGATAAAATTTATGTTTTGTCATAATTTTTGAGAGGTCTTCCCGAATGAATTTTTTAACAAAATGAAAACCCATTTCAAATCATATTGTACAGATTATAAAAATATAAATTTTGTAGTGATATGACTAATTTTTATATTTTTAAAATATTTATTATGCCAAAGTGGTACCTAAAGTTGAAATAGTAAGGTTAACTAAAATTTTAATAAATTTTTTGATTTTATGTTTTTGAAAAAATGAATTATATGACATCAATATACATAGAATTTCCTTCAAAATTTAGAAAAAAAATTAAAAAAAAGTGAAATTTTCATCGAATTATGGTGCCCGTACACCAAAGGTTTTGAAAATGTACTTTATAGTCAATTTAAAATTAATAAAAAAAATTCAACAAAAAAAGGCAAAAATATTCTCATCAATCTTTGATGTTTTAGGTACCTTTCACCAAAAGGATTTACAAAAATTCATTTATTTACTTCAAAATAGGGTGGTCATACACATGAGTTGTATGGTCCTAATGACCCTCCTTAAGACTTCCATATTAGAGAATGTTGATTAAATATCATGAATACATATGCATATTTTAAGAAAATATTATCTTGAAGATGCAAATCCTAAAACAAGTGGAACTCCATCAAGCTATCTTTTGACCTTCAGAAAGGTTTATCTTCTCAAGCTCTTAGTCCTAAACTTTTAAATCACATTGTCTTGAATTATTCAACAATGATCCCTAAAATATATGTTAGATCTTGATCATATACATTGAATCTCGCTAGACAAGAATCCATATTGAGCTCAATATTAAATCCCAAGCCAATTTCCAAGATGAATCTTTACAAGACACACATTGTTCAAATTTTTCATCATTAGAAAGAAAATCAAAAAAAAAAATATAACCAAAAAAATGTGAAAATGCTTCTCATAAAAAATACCATCTCAAAGCAAGATGCTAACTTTAGATGAGGGAAATTCCTCCATCCTTCAATGTCACTAACTTCCAAAGATGGATGCTTATAGAACAAATTTTGTGTTCAAAGGAGAAGAATAATTATTAGTGATTGGTTTATCATATGATGCGTCATCTTCATCAATGCAAGAAATGTTTCCTACATTGATTTTATTTTTTATATTGCCTTTGATAAGATCACTAGCCCTTTTAAAATAAAGTATTATAAATACCATTAGTGCATTCTTAGTAGTAGGTATGAAGACATTCAGAATTGATAGATAGAGAGCACCAATTACATATGATGTACCTATAGTGAATACATTTTACAAACCCCTCTTAGTATCTGGGCTTATCCAAAACAAATTCAATTCTTATCATAAATTAATTTTTTAATTATTAGTAGTAAATAGATAGATTATCTAATTGACACATATTAGGGAAGATATATCAAGAGTAATACTCAAAATTATTTTTATCTACACATTCTTTTAAACCAATGTTTTTAATTAAAACAGTAGGGAAGGGGTCCTAATCCATTTCAACAAAGAGAAAATAACAATTAAAGAAAATCAACCCAAACTTCTCTTGGTACATGGCTTGGCTTGGTGACTCTCCCAAAATGCCTTCCCAATTCACCCAGATTTGGCATGCTTTTAGGATGGAGATTTTTTTTTCCTTATGGAAAGACCGCAATGCTGTTATTTTTTCTCACAGATTTTTGGATATCAATGTTTCTCTCTATGCTAAGGCATGTTTATGTAATAATGTCATTACGCAGATTCAAGTTCAAGCTAATAAGGTGGCCCTTGAGGTTGCCCACTTGCAAGAGTTACTGCAACATTGGGGTAATGCCCCATGTACTATTGCCAGGGTGTCACCAGACTCTCTCTCTTCTGACCGCACACTACCTCAGGGTCGGTGTCATAGCAGAAGGGCCTCTATGAGGCATTCCAGAACACCACGCTCTTGGCATCGCCACTCTACCTCTCCTCCTCGTAGGAGGGCCTTGGCTTCCGAATGGTCTCCTATGCTTGCCTCTAGTGCTACTTGGCCTTCGGCCACTATTCCTGTGTGGCCTCCCGCCCCTTCTGATAAGATCCCCCAACTGGCTCTTGCTATTTCTCCTAGGCAGGAGGAAGGAGAGATGGAGAAAGATACTAAAGATGGGTGGTCGCCTCCCAACTAGACCCCTGGACCCAATGTGTGGGGCAATCTGCCAGATAAATATCCTCCGCCCTCTTCTGCTACTGCTCTCGCAGCTTGAGGGCTTTGCTTTTATGTCTTTTTTTTTTATGAATAGCTATTTTATTCCAGCTTGATGCCGAGTGACTTCGTGGGGTAATTTTTTATCCCCTGGGATTTTTTTGTGAATATTGTAATTTGTTATACATATTAATAGTAAAGGCCTCTATTCATAAAAAAAAAAATTAATAAAAAACACATAGCAATAAGCCTCATTTCCCAAATATCCATTAATACTAAAAAACTTCCTACAATTCATCATAAGAATAGTAATCATTAAAATATCATTCATACTAGTACAAGGGTTATAAGAGATACCATAATTAATTAAATAAAGCATAAGAGATTATATACTAGCCACATGGGTCATTAATTCTTGCATAATCATAAAAAAAAAACTAAATCATAACTAAACTTAATATTAGTAAACTCTAAACTAATAAAATATTTGATCCCTTCGCAAAAAAACACATCCTGAGTAGAAAGGAAGCTAATAGCCTCAAAGAGTAGCTCCATATAAATCATTATTTGTTGATAATCGACTGCCAACTCTTAGGCCCCATTTGTTTGGGGAATTGGAATTTGACTCAAAACCTGATTATCACAAAATTGGGTTTTGAAATTCTGGTTTTGCATCTTCGGGTTATAATTTGGACCGTTTGGTTGACCCGGAAGATGGATTAGTCAATCCATCTTCTGCGTTTGGTTGCTAATTTCAAAATTGGAATTGAAACTGACAAATTCCAACTTCCGTGTTTGGTTCAACAATTTCGAATTGGAATTGGAATTGGAATTAGACACTCCATGTTTTATGTTTGGTTCTACATTTCAAATTGGAATTGGAATTTGACAAAGAATTTATATTTTTTTATTGTTATTTAATAATGTTTAATTTATTTTGCGATTTATTTTGTCCATTTTTTTTTATTTTTTTTTTGTATTTTTTTAAATTGTTCTGATCATACATGTGCTTCTATATTCGTGGATAAAGCTTGGAAAGGATAGCTCACTTGGTTGCAATTTTTTCATGCTTATGCTCATAAAAATATATGTTGATCTCATTTTTACTAATTATTAGATTATATTTTAAATTTATATGGAATATCATATTCAATCTTTCACAAATGACAAATACATCATTTTTTATTTTTTTTTGATATGGTAACAGACATGATGATTGTAAAGTTATATGACATCGAGACTATATACCAAATAAAATTAGGAATGCACAATGATATTGTAAGGATGGGTTGGAATTGAGACATACAAGTGTTTGCATAAAAATATAAATAATCATTGCATTGCTCAATATTAAATAAGTCTTGTAGTCCTCATCACAGTATATATATATATATATTTCTGCTGAATGGCCCAACAAAGTAGTGCGATTAGAGCACAAACAAAATATCATAGAAACTTAACATCGGATTTATAGGTAGCCTCCACTTTTTCCATAGATGTCTCGAGTGCCTTGCAAGACTTACACTCATCAACCGCAATAGGTATATGTGTAGACGGTGCAGATGATGTAGACAAAGATGGGGCATCGTCGGCCCACCAAAAGTAGCGACATCCACCGCCATCCTACAATATAAATCTAGGTTAGTATTGCTATAATGATTAATATTTAATAATTGTAAACATTAAATATAGTGATATTAACAACTTTTTTCTTATTTTTGCAAGTCCAAAATTCACAGTTTTGATTTTTGTTTGTCTATGACATCCTTAACACGCAGCGCAGTCCATCACCACACTGACACATAGGAAAATTTGTCATAGACATCACCCCTGCATCAAATAGATTTTTGTTCATTCATATTATTGAAGCAACCAAACTTAGTATTGGAGATAGATAGAAACATTCATATAACAATATGACTATTTTCTATTAGTACAAAAATGAGAAAGTTTCATTTATGGTGATATTACGAATTTATACAAAACAATACAATGAAACATCTATAACATCAGATAGAAGACAGGGAAGAACAATATCCATGAACTAAATGGTGATGTGAAAGCACACCATTAAATATGAAAACATAGGGAAATCCACACTCTACGCCCTTGGGTATGTGCAGGATCATGGTATGCCAAACTAGGCCTTAAGTGGCAATAAAAATTTAGAAAATTAGGGTTAGGAAAGTTGACATAAAAATTTGGACAAGTTATCAATCTTATATCAAAAATGTGTAGGAAGAGAATCTGTATAAAATTGAATCTAGTTTCTAAGCTACTATCCCTTCTTTAAAAAAAAAATTCTATATGGTGAAATTTCAAATTTTAATGCAGTAGTATGAAAATTTCAAGAAAAAGATAAGAAGAAGGTGTATGTCTGATCACCTTAAAGACAATCAAATGATAATATTTTTTTACAAGATTGTAGATATAAGTAGTAGACTCATGTTCGGCTATGACGCATATTTTTTTGTAATTTTTTTCCAAGTAAATAATTAATTATGATTTTTCTACAACTTTTCCAGAATATAAAAAATCTCGTGTCTGACCACCTTAACTTAGTCTAAAATTCTTCAAATTGAAATTTTTTTAGTATTTAATTGTAGTAGGAAAAGCATGGAATGTGACTCATATTTTGGATTTCAAAAATATCATACCATTTGAAAGTTATAGTTATTTTTTAATCAGTCTATCAATCATGACTAAAAAGATAAGAAGTAGGCGTATGTCTGACCACCTTAAACATAATCAAATGATAATAATTTTTTAATAGATTCTAGATATAAGTAGTAGATTAATGCTCAGATGTAACACATATTTTTTTGTAATTTGTTTCCATGTAAATAATTAATTATGACTTTTCTTCTACAATTTTTTTAGAATATAAAAAAATCTCGTGTCTAACCACTTTAACTTAGTCTAAACTTCATCAAATTGAATTTTATTTTTTTATTGTAGTAGGCGAAGCATAGAATGTGAAACATGTTTCAGATTTTAAAAAATGATATACCATTTTAAATGTATAGCTATTTTTCAACTAGTCTACCAATCATGACTTATTTTTCGCATCGCCACTTTTTGTCATACCATGATCCTACACATACCCCCTTATGCCCCAAAATCATTAAGAAATCATCTCATATCACGCTCGTTATTCCCATTACTATCTATACTGTTAGCTGGTCAATCCTACATATACAAAATAAACATGATAGAAAAACTAAAAATAGTTTATTTTTAAATGGAATACACCAAGGAGTGCCATCAGAAATATTGATTGTTTACAAACATGAATAGTAAAAAATCATCAGATAGCTCATTTTTGTGTCATCATATGTGGATTCTCGCACGTTTGTGCACTTTAGATTTTCTTATGAGATAGTTCATTGCATTTGATTGTGTACAAAATTTCTACATCAACGTTTTGGGCCACACATTGTGATCCATCATCGGGATGAAAGACAACAAAATGATTGAAAGAGAGATAAATGATTGAATTCTCTTTCAATCCTTTTGCTCTTTCATCCTGATGAAGGATCACATAGTGTGATAAAAAATGTTGATGTTAAAAAAATCTACACAATCAAATCGAGAAGCTATTTCAAACCTTTTTAATATCAACATATGTGTACTCTCACAATATCATCATACGTGTTGTCTCAGAACTATCCATTTCTATTTCTTTACCATGAGACCTAACTATCCTAGTGCAACAATAATAACAATTGCTACAAATATATACATATAACATGAGACAGAATCATGAACAATACAATCATCTGCCAAAACACATTTATATCACCATCCATTCTCAAGAACTAGAAATGGACAGTTCTGAGAGTACACCTTGACAATGCACTATATTAAGCATTCATCATGTGGTACTCCTTGGTGTATTCCACTTAAGCAACAGGACTAACAAATGCAAGAAGAAAAAAATAAAATTGTCACTAACTATAATTGTCATAGTCAACAAAATAAAAGCACTATCAATCAGATACTACAAATATATAATCCTCCTTCACGCACTCTATCAGCATGCATACAAAAAGATTCTTTATTAAATCAACCCATAAACAAAATACACCTCAATAAAATAAATAGTAATCAAACAAAGACCTAAATAATTGTAATAAAGATGTCAATTGTAAATCGAATGTGACATGAAATAGAAGAATCAAAAACAAATAATGCATAGCCTATTTAAACACATTAAACAAAGCCCACCCAAAAAGTTCTAAAAATCTCAGGTCAAAACTTGTACAAATTTCCTAAACTCAAAATAATTAGACATACAATTTGAGATTACAGTCCTTTGAAGTGTATATACATATACATGTATATACATACATGTACATACATGTACATGTACATGTATGTATATACATGTACATGTACATGTATGTATATACATGTACATGTATATACATACATGTACATGTATATACATACATG
>MU228457.1:825910-849482 GCA_018584345.1 Thuja plicata | reverse complement strand
GTGTATGACTTAATGTCTAACACTATAGTGCATACACACATTTAAAATCACACAACAGTATGTCAACTATTCCAAAGAATGCACTTGAAGGGAAAAGTACAGAATTAAGTTGTCATATCCCCAAATTTTATTAGTTGCTCATTATCAATATCAGCTACCTCCATATTTGCTTCATCCACAGGTTGGGGGGTAGTCCCTACCATAAATTGTCTCCTAACAACCTCCAACTATGCTTCTACCTGCTAGATGGCTCATGGACAGTATCGTTCATTTGTACAATGTTGTTTGAAAGGCTACTTCAAATAAATGTACTGACTCACATTATTGTCCATGTAATGGCTAGATGAATTCACTATTTATGTTATCTGCACAAGGCCAGTATAAAAGCTTTGGTATCACTACTATGATCCCAAGCTGATCAATTCTGAAACTACTTTGATATTGCTATAAAAAGAACATAATCCCAAATAATGCTTCATAATCCTATGGATTCCAAAGGTTAATGTAAACACAGTAATAAATAACCAGAAAATAACTAGAAATAAAACTATGAAAAGGTTTAGAACAAAACAATTTATATGAGATTATTAGAATGATCTTAAGCTAATATTATACCTTAATAGAAGCTAGACTTCCTTGGTGGAGACAAAATAAATCACCGAGCACCTTAAAGAAGGATTGTGTCTTAACTTAGCAAAATGTATAAATGAGAAACTTAGCAGAATAGTGTAATTCGTAAGGATTTCATAGTGTTATCAGAATTATATTGTTTAGTAGGTGGTCTAATGATCTGTAGTTGCATCCTATCTTTCCATGAATAAGTTCAAATACATTTTCCATACAACATAGTCAGCACTTGCACAAAGTGTATGACTTAATGTCTAACACTATAGTGCATACACACATTTAAAATCACACAAGAGTATGTCAACTGTTCCAAAGAATGCACTTGAAGGGAAAAGTACAAAATTAAGTTGTCATATCCCCAAATTCAGAATACTCATAATACTTTCTTTTCCAGCTTGCCATTGTTTTCTAAGAAAATAATGGCAAGCTGGAAAAGAAATGATACTTTGTGATTGATGTTTAGAACATCAATCACAAAGTATAATCTTTAGAACATCAATCACAAAGTATCATTTCTTATAGATGAATCAACATCATAAAAATATAGATAAGGATGGATGGTTGTACCCTTACGGGCCGTGATAGGGTCTTTAGGAAACCAATTTACATTTCATTATCTCAGAATATATTTGATAAACAAAAACTATGTTTGATAAAAAATCATCAATCATAAAAAATCATCAATGAAAACACAACTGTATCAGTGTATGTGAACAAGTATGATAATGTTTCAACTCATGATAAATTTTGATAAAGTATATAGAAAATAACTATAATCCACCATATGTGGCTGCACTCTAGTCCACTCTCTCATCCTCAGTCATCAACAAGAACCCTTTGTCTCTTTCATGTTCACCCACAAAGGTGTCATATACCCTCAGGAATACACCTCGACTCAATTCAGGGATGGATTTGAGAGTGGTATATGCGCCCATCAAAGCATTGTCATGATCAGATATATCAATTTTGTGAAGGTGAACATTGCCCATGCCCTCTTTTATTTTCTTCATTGTTTCATGCATGGAATCCAAGGAAGCGGCCATACTTTCCTTCCTCCTCTTTCCCACCCTTGTGACTGATGATGTAGGAGTTCCTCTAGCACTTGAAGTTGTAGTGGACTAATTGGAAGGATAAGGGTCTTCGTCCAAATCAGTGGCACTATCAAGATGTATACTAAAACCAATATCCTCTTCATCATGCACATTGAATGGCTCTTCCATAGGGTTCCCTTCTTCAGTCTCAAGGGCCATCATAGTTGCATTACCTTCAGCAATGTCATTACCGACAATTGCACACAATTCATTGAAGTATTGGAAGGGCTGCCTCTTATACACTTTGGCATTTTTGAACTCTCTTCTCTGCATGCTGGCATAAATAAATGGATTAGGTTCTTTGTCTTTCATTATTAACTTTAAAGGAAGGCAATATTATTTCTATCAAAATAGTAGAGAGATCACCCTACCTTCAAAAGCTCATCCCACACGCTATCCTCAACATCCATACACTGAGTTGCCTCGTTCCAAGTGAAACAACTTGTATTTCTTAGCTCTTTCATCACTCTATATGCAATCTTCTAGGTTTTCAGCTTATTTTTGAATTTTTCCTTTGATAGATTGAGGTTCATATCAGTGTTAAACTACCTCTCAATGGTAGACCACACTTCTTTTTTGAAGCCTCC
This sequence comes from Thuja plicata, assembly GCA_018584345.1. Taxonomy (NCBI): domain Eukaryota; kingdom Viridiplantae; phylum Streptophyta; class Pinopsida; order Cupressales; family Cupressaceae; genus Thuja; species Thuja plicata. The sequence goes on along the minus strand of MU228457.1, from coordinate 847,177 downwards.
GTCACATTTTTTCCTAGCTGTACTTGCTCGAGGAGCAAGTCTAGAAACTTGCGGTCCATTTCCTTTGTCCACATTATCTTCTTTGAGGGAGGAGATATTTGGCTCGTGTTACCAATTTCATCCATGCTCATCATTAATTTTGTGTATGCCATGTTGTGTATACAAATTGGTGTTAATGGTATAAACATTGACCCATAAAAGATCAATACTTCCAGATAGAAACAGAAGAAAAAGGAAACCATCATGTATATCAAAGTATCTCCATACATCATTTTACTCAAATAAAACACATTGACCCATAAAATTCCAATACTTCCAAATAGAAACATAAGAAAAAGGAAACCATCATGTATATCAAAGTATCTTCATACATCAGTTTACTCAAATAAAACACATTGACCCATACAAGTCCAATACTTGCAGAGAAAAACATATGAAAAAGGAAACCATCATGTAGTCTTGACTCATAAAAGAACAACTATTCTTGGGATCTGTAATCTTCCCACATTCTAATTGCTATATCATCTCAGAAATGTGCCCACTGGTCTCTATCATGCTGAGACAACCCATATGTCTTCAGCATTGGTACACGTATCCCATCATGATCATCTTCCTCTTTGGTGACAATTTCTGATGAAATGTCATCCTCTAACGTAATGTAGTTGTCTAGTATGCAACATGCTAATACAATATGGGCATGTGTCATGATAGGATAAGACGTGGAATGCTTGAGGATTGAAAAATGCTGCTTGAGAATACCAAATGTATGCTCTACTGAGTTTCTAGGAGAGGAGTGTCGATGGTTGAACAACTCTTGTCAAGATTTTATTGGATTCTCTCTTGAAAACTCCTTCAGGTGGTAGCATGTACACCGATAAGGAGCAAGAAATCTAGGTGCATTGGGATATCTAGCATCCACTAGAAAATATTTTCCTACATAAATAAAGTATATTATTAAAACGTGAAACATTGATCGTACCCTTGAGCATATTAAACTATAATTTGGCTTACAGAGGGGAAAAAAAATAGGATCTACTCTTGATAGAGCTAAAGCTAGAACGCGAATATCCACAGTAGACCCTTCCCAACCAGCAAGATAGTACTGAAACTTATGATCGAAGGAACACACCCCCATAACATTTTGTGACAGGTTGCATTTTCTATCACGATATTTACCCTGCATGTCAACATCAACGGTGACTGTTATATGGGATCCATCGATAGCTCCAACACAATCTTATAGGATATGATACAATCATCAATTCTATGGTCAACCAATAAAATGATAAGGATAAAAATCCATACAAGAAATTTAAAACAACACAAGAATTACCTTGAAGAACAGATCAAAACATTCATTCCCACTAATTTCAGGAAGAGTGTTTGGACTAGGTGGTAGAAAGAAATCCTTGTGGATTCCTAAGATAGCCCTCAACACCTTGTGGAAGTATCAACTGATTGTCTCTCCTGAGTGCCCAAAGTTGTGGGTAATCTGCGGTTCCTTAGATTGTGGCCAACGGTGTGGAGGAACATCACAAGTTGTTCTTCTAACGTCAAGTGTATTGTATCTGTCAAGGTTCCTTTCAACCTTAGGATAGTAGCTAGATGAAAGAAGGCTCCCCTACTCATGCAAATCTAATCATGACAATTCACATCGTTGGAATGGATAACCATTCCATAAAAATAATTTCCTTTTCTTTTTCGTTTATCCATTTGTGCACTACCTTCTCGGGCCATCACTACTATCGCTACAGAAACACAAGCAATAAGAGCTATGAGAAGATGAGAATATGTGGTCTCCATAGCTACCCATCCTAGAATGTCAATATTCTTAATAGGATCCATCAATAGCCTGAAATGTGGACAAACACAATGATTTGAGTGAGGAGATATTGGTAGCATATTGTTGATGTTCTAGAAATTGAAAGTATTCTACAAATAAAAGTGATTTTAAGACATTTTAGAATCAATGTCAACCTGTGATATTTAGAAATATGTATGAAACCAAGGAGACAGTCTTGTAAGACTGCCTATTGGCCTTACCATATGTTTTTCTACTTATGAAGCAGACATGTACTAAATCTGTGTAATGTTGGGATTAATACTAAACACAAGCTATGCTTTTCATTTATTTCAGCTCATAATAGATGATACGGGATTTCCCCGATTGGGATCTCACTGGTTTTGGTCATATTGGAAGTTAGTATATTTTTTGGAGTCCTTGGTTTTACTTTGAAAACTAGCAGATTTAGTGTGTAGGGATAAGAAGAGCATCATCTGATTAGGACCTTACTGGATCAATTCTCATTGAAAATTTGTAGATTTTAGTATATTGCTTCATTGGGATCTCAGATGTTATATGGACATAAAAAAAATTAGAATCTAATACTCATGGCTATGTAGTTGGGAAAAAGAAAAATGAATATTGAACGATAAGATCATAGCACAAAAGAAATAAAACTATAGAAGGATGGAGCAGGCATAGAGCCTTCTTATAAGGATTTTATTCAATGTCTTACGTGTGGTGCCATGATTGTTGCTAGCATACTTAATAGCCCTAATAGTACCAAACAGTCCCTAAAAAGATGATGGACTACATATTTAAATATAATTACTCTACTTCACTAAATATGGATTACACTTGTAATCTATCTAAAAGGAAGAATTATTTGGCATATTACTTTGATAGTGTAACTATCTGTAGTTACAACATAACTAATTTACAATGTAACTACTAGTAACTAATGTTCAAGCATATTATTTAAATCCCCTTCATGTTATCGAATAAATATAACATGTTTTTACTATCCGCTCTCATTTTCTATCAGAGCAAACCTATTTCCTCTGCTTGTTAATTTTTTGGAATTATGTGAAGTATTTGAATTTGTAGAATACTTAAAATTGGCGTTACTGGTTTCATCTGGCTTAGCAAGTGATATAACATTTGAGAATGTTGAGATGGTAAATGTGAAAAACCCAATAATAATTGATCAACACTATTGTGGCTCAACGTCTTCTAGTTCTTTCCCAAATCAGGTATATCCAAATATTTAATTAAACCCAGGTTTGGCTTTCAAAATAAGTAATATCTCAACCCATGCCCACCTTTTCATTTTGATGCAGAGATTTGCTATGAAAATCAGTGGTGTAACATACAAGAATATCAATGGCACATCAGCAACAAAGGATAGAATCATGTTTTCATGAAGCCAAAGAAGATCTTGCAGTGGTATAACATTGGAAAACATAGATTTGGTGCGACACTCAGGGGCGCCATCCTCTTGTAATTCCCAAAATGCACAGGGTCACACCATTGGAAGTGTCATTCGTTCTGGCTATTTGGGTAGAAATGCTAAATGATAACACAAGAACTATGAAGCTGCCTCGAATGCAGTAACCTGTTTCTTAAATCCTTCTAACTAAATGTAGTGCTTAATAGCTTCTAACCGTTGATAGTATTTATGAAGTTGAAATTGCACTAATTGAAAATAAAGTACTTAAGGCATAGTCTATTAGTTTTTTTCTCACTAATACTATGATTTAAGCCTTAGGAAAATAAATAGATATAGGTTGAGGTTTGAGGGACATGAAATTCTATCTATCATAACTTGGTAGACATCACAAGTGATGTTATAATTTGATTAAAGAAATAGAGATATAAGTTGGGGTTTGAGGGGGCATATGTTTCTAGCTATTATAATTTAGTAGCCAACACAGGTAATCTTAAAGTTGCTACAAGGTAGGGATATGAATTTTAAGAACATAGTGAAAAGGTACTTCATACTGCTACCTTGCAGCAATTATTCCATACTAGGTACTCAAAAGAACAAAAGGAAAGGTTCCATGCTAGTCAGCAAAAATTGAACAATACTTATAAGAATCACTCTTTTTGAAAACTTCCATTTATCATCTTAGAATGGTGCCTCCATGGTAGGTAGATAGTAGTCAGTCTAAATATGGTTTTATAGTAGTAACATTAATGCTTATGTACTTTCTTATCACCTATATATCTAGAACTAGATACTCACCAACTTAGCTGTTTGTACAAGGCTTTTGGTTTTCTTTTTCAATAGAAGCTAAGTTAAGGGGAAAACCTCAAGGATCCTTACAATGATAAGCAATTGACCGAAATGGTGTCAAGGCTAATCTTCAACTCTCATTTATATAGCTTGTCTAGGTAGCCTGATTGTCATACTCTGATTTACAGCCTAATAGGTAGCAATAGTTGATGCTTCACAAACTACACATTGCTTGACGCTAATCATTTTCTTTAGTGTCTTTGTAAATGATTATCAATGCAAAAAAATATATACCATTTCTTTCTTATAGACTTATCAAAAATCTCTTCAATTAACATGTTCATGAAATTCTTAAAAACCAATGATAATACCTATCTAAATGGCTGATTGACACAAAGCTAACACCTTAGAGGCTAGGGAGTGCATGATTAAAAACCCAAAAAACATACAAATATGCAGTGTTTGTCCAAAGGGGTATAAATATGTGTATATTGACCATTTGATAGCACCTTTATTTAAAACATATTAGGTTCAACAGTAAAGCATTAGTTGAAACATGTACAGCCATTGCACAAACAAGAACACTGTGATTACTGATTTCTGACTCCTACAATGCTACTAAATTTTTGTAGATTGACTTATCAACTGATATTTTCTCTTTTATACTATACTATTTAGTATCTATTTTATCATCCTTCTTGAGGTTCCTATTGCACCTTATGTATATATGTACATATATACATGTATTTATTTTTTTAACCCCATTTTATCTTTTCATCATGTCCGCTGTCTTCCGATTTTGATTTGAGGGTTTGGGAATGTGAGAACCTTACTTCTGTGTTGAAGATCTTGTGAGGGTTTGCTAATGTGATTGCTTTGAAGATGTGTTTAACAGTAATACTAGAATTGGACATAGCCTGAATAGGCAAAGTTAAAAAACATGTTAAAGTATGGGTGATAACAGTAATACTAGAAATTGACATAGCCTAGCAGTGCTTTAAAGTGTTTTTTAACTTCGCCAATTCTAGACAATGTCTAGTTCTAGTATTATTGTTAAACACATCTTTAAGGTTTCAACTTGGGCAAAAAGAAAGTGACAAGACCACATTTTTGGCCTCATAACATGCTACAAAAATGTGACGAGACCACACTCCTGGCCAAAAAGAAAATGCTCTCATAAAAATCTACATTTTTAGACATATCATGTGCAATATCTCTTGTTGTAATAGTATACCTAATTATATGAAGGCATGAAACAATTTGTGGGGAATAATCTCATGACATCTCTGGATACTACCGCTAGCAACCATTTTCCATATTATAACAATAGTTTTCAATTACTCCACATTGGAGGCCATAATCACAACACAGTATAAGAATGTCTTTATCCATGTCTGACTACTTGCAGATAAAAGAGAAGTTTATGTGGGAAACCATTGTGAATACCAAGTGGATCAGATTTATGGTATCGACAGGTATCCTAATAAACCGTATTTTGTGTTCTTTTCTATCATTTCCATCACTTTTTGAGAAAACCACTTTCACTAGGGGGACATGGGTCATATCCTTGATAATCCACCTATAATAATTCAAGTGTTCAGTGTTCTGGATTATTTTTTATTCTTGATCTGTAAGTCTATTCATCCTGCATGGATGTAGATCTAAATTCCTACCATAATGATAATCTATTCAAAAAGCATATGTGGATTTTTGAAAAGCATATCTGCTGTGAAAAGAGCATATATGAAAATTTATCTGGAATATTGTTAACCTTTCATAAATATATATACATTTTTATGCGAGGATGCGAAGCAGGGAAAGAGAAACGATTGAGTAGCCCGTCCTTTTCAGTGCAGATAGGTTGTTTCAGAGGCCTATGATCAAGCTTGAATGAGCTACATATGTGGATTTCTGAACACTACGAGCCTATTATTGATGAGAATTATTCTATTCACATGGTTCTACGATCCCATTTGAAGGATGCTACAAAATTAGAAGTTTAATTTGTGCCATGATTTTAGGGGCTTTTTTCTTATATTTAACGGTAATATAGAAGTATTTTCACGAAAATTACATCACAGATTGATTTTCATTTCCAACCTTTTACCCTTTTGAATAGTATTTAGTTTTGTCTATTCTTTCTCTATGTTAATCTAAATTCCTACCATAATGATAACATGCTTCCTCCCTCCATCAGCTCTTTATCTGATAAATCCTCATGTTTTAACCAATTGTCACATACTGACACATAATCATTGAAAGAAGCCCTCAATATTTTAGGCTTTCGCTGCTACCATTGTAGCGAAATGAGAAAAAATAATCACGCAGCTCATATCAAAGAAAACAACCTTTAAAAATCCACTGAGATCAAAGTTACCTGATAAATATTTAAGCCACTGACAAACTTACCAAAAACAAACTTACCTTTCCAATGGAGGCGCAAAGAATGGTGAAGTGAAATGGAGGTGCAAAGATCACATTTGCAAACCCTACATTCGCAAAGCAGAGATCGCATTCGCAAACCCTCCAACATATGATAGTCGCAAACCCTCAGATCTTCAACACGGAAGAATTCGAAAACCCCAAAACAAAATGGGAAGACGCGGACCCGACGGAAATAGGGTTAAAAATAACAAAATAGGAAGACGTCAGACCCGACGAAAAGATAAAATGGAGTTAAATCAGCCAAAAACCCAAATTTTATTTCAAATTCCACCTATTTGGTGGGAAGATGGTGCCGCCCATTTTTGGGGCAAAATCAGGTTTCATCCGCCAAAACCAGATATGCATATTTGGCAACCAAACGGTGGATTTGGGGCAAAACCGGAAGTCCCGCACCCAATTCTGGTCCAATTCCGCTAAACAAATGGGGCCTTAGAGAGTTGAATTAGGTTTTGTATCCATTCCTCATGATCTACATTTGGGTCCTTCTTCTGACCATCTTTAACATATTCATTTCCATTGCATTTTTGGCATTCTTTCTAATTTTTCTTTGGCTTAAAACCATTCCCATGACATTCCTTCTCACTATTTTATCTGTAATAATGTACAAAAAAAACTAATGTCATTCCCAAATTTCTCTTTACCATTACTAAAGAAAGAAAAAATTTCCTCTAACTCCTTTATTCTACCTTGCAGATCTTCAATTTGGATTTAAAGTTGAAGAATCTTCTTGTCTCTCTCATGAGGGTTAGGGAAAGATGGTTCCATATCCTAAATATCTCTAGTTTTTTTAATAGAGGTGGTGTATATTTTATCCACAAGCTCATTATAATCATCAAGGTCTATCGTGAGATCAATAAAATCCCCCTTTTCTCCTCATCTGAACCCTCGTTATTTTATTCATAATCCTCATCCTGTGAATTATCAAAATCTTTAAGCTTGAATTTTTCATCAGACTATATTCAGAAAGAAGGCAAAGCACCTCTCACTAGAACACATATCCTAATAAATGTTTACATTTCTTACAAATATAAATTCTAACTCTACATATTAACGAGTTAACCCACATGATTAAACCAAAATTAGGGAAAAATACTTTCTCTTCATTTCACCTAATTGACTGGCTCGCTAGAGTTTTGAGTTAAACCAATTACCATTATTATACACTTAAGTAGGTATTAAACAAATTATCATGGCACAACAGCACTAAGAAAATAATTCAAAAGGGCTACAGTCCTTTATTGGCTTGTTTGACGTGGTCGCGTTGAAGTCTTTATATCACAGATGATCGCTTCATTCGCAACTTTCTTTCGTCCGAGAGCTCTTTCGCAAACCTATGCAGAAGTCAACAAACCCTCATTAATACTTGTCTGTTTTCCATTTCATAATGAAATGAATTAAGAAGAATTGTGATTATTTCTACAAACGTTCACCTGATCAAGGCATCACTGTTGGTACGCTCGCCATTTACTTTCTCAAACAATCCCGTCTCTAAATTGACTCTGCAAACAGGCTTTTCCAGAAGCTTTTTGCCTATCTTGATAAGTTCCTTCAGATTTTCCGGAGTAGAGATATCAACAGAGGCCGTGTCTCCCGTTAATTCGTTTTCCTAAAATTAACAATTTGTGGGTGAAGATCAGTTCAAAGATTATGGGTAAAGAATTTCTATTGATGAAGAAATTTTTATACCTGAATTCTGAGATAGTTCTTTTTAGATTCAAAAGCTTGAAAGACTAAGGCAGTGTAAATGTCCACCATATCTGAACTTGATTGCATAAAAATGTCGACCAGACGTACTGCATTTTGGTGACGGAGCCATCCCAAGCGTCCCCACTTTGCAACATCACTAGATTTGTACGATGCCGTTTTGTACCCTGTTCCAAGAGACACCACCAAAACCTTTCTCTTGTCCTGATAACAAGTGCTACCCATTAATAATCATGATTGAATTCCGTGTTTAAGAAATGTTTCTTTTTTCAATTAATTTACCTCTGCTTTGCTTAGAGATACCCAATCTTCGTCGTGCCTGAGGGATTCTTTTGTCACTTCGTCGATTGCAATTAAAGTCTGCAAATTGAAAGTACAGTAAAAAACCATTTGAATTAGTTGTAGTCGATTAACAAGTAAGTAGTGCGGACAATGGAAGAATTATTACTGGATTGTTAGCGGCCACGCCTCCATCTATGAGGTGGAATTCTCTGGTATTGCCGCACGAATCTTTTGTTTCAAAATGGTGGGCAGGAAGATATGTTGGGGCAGCCGAAGTAGCAATGCATACATCTGACAAATATGCATCTTTTGAGATATCGTGTTTGGCCTGTATATAACACATATGCACAAATGACGATCTATATGTTCTGTTGGTCATATTTATTCAGAAAAGAACAGTATTGAAAGAACCCAGATGGGTAAAGAAAGAAGAGTAAAAGCATCTCAAAAGTGGAGAAAATTATGGGCTGCTCTAAATTGGAACCAAAGGCTGGGACCGCCACATTAGTTACAAAATGACGATCTATTTACTTACAAACGGATAGTATTAAAAGAGACCGGATAGTTAAAAAAGAAGTAGAAAAGTACCTCAAAAGTGGAGAAAATTATTGGCTGCTCTAAATTGGTATCGAAGGCTGGGATCACCAGATTAGTTAGTAGTTGGTGCAATCGAATGCCACCCACTAAATCTCTTAAAAGCTTGTGCAGATGATCGCCAGTATATTTGGGGCCTCTCGCAGCAGAATAAATTGATTGGAACCATCCCGAAATACCGCTGGTGAGGATTCATTAAACAACTTAGTCTCCTAAACTCTTCTAATTGTCCTTTTATTCTACCAACTGAGAATGTTTAGAAATTGTAGGTCACTAACCTTTTGACTGGGAAAATTTTAGGGCACTGGTCCAAATAGAACTGTGTAATGTCCTTGGCCGCAAATAATGGTCTGTTTTGCCTGTTTGGAGTAGTTAGCATTGCGGTAACGAGACCTCCTGTGCTCGTCCCTGCAATGACATCGAAATAATCTGCTAATCTGACGCCTGGACCATCCAATTTCTGTGAACACATTCAACATAATTTTACTGAAACGAAGCCTTAGAGACCGTAAGCACACTAGAAAAAGCCTTAGAATATGTATTAGGATGGATTGGATAGAAATAAACACCTGGAGCTCTGCCTCTAGAAATTGAAGGATAGTTGCAGGGATGATTCCCCGGACTCCTCCTCCATCAATACTAAGAATGGTGATCATATCTCCGTCAGTGGCTGACAGGTGTGTCATGGTTGCCAATGCACTTAGTTGACTTGAAGCAAATTTTGAATGAAAGAAGACGATCTGTGATGGGTACAATTTTTGATATTGATGCAACTTAATTAATTGGCATACCACTATTGGGAATCCATAATTGCCATGTTGAGGAAGAAGATGATGAGTTCGAAGATGCTTCAATGTCTTCCATATGTAGAAAGAAAAAGTGGAATGAATTATTGTCTGTTTACACACAATGCTCGTGGAATAGATTGTACAACACAGATGTGACTGTGATATGACTATAATCAATAACCCTGCTTCTTAAAAGACCAGGTGGCACGTCTGATATAGATATGGTGAAGGTCATAACACTGTTAAAAGCGGTGGTAATTATGCCTTCTCACACATGATTTTTGTGGACAGAAAATAGATAAAGTCCATTATTCCAGTCAAATGATTTCCGTAATTTGAGCAGAAAAATGATAGCACTCAGCCACTTTAAGTGTAGAAGAAGAAGAAATATTGTTGAAACTATAAAGATGTTTATTGTCAAGCATGGGCTTGATATTATCAATCCACAAATCTTCCATTTAAGATGGGCTTCTAGCTAAATTCTCTATGATAAGGTTTAGAAACCATCATCCTAAGCTCACATTAAAGACAATTCAAGCTCTTTACATAGATAGAGCATTGTATATGGGGCTTCTAATTGTATCCAAACTATACAAGACATAGACAACAGCTTTGACAGAAATCCTTATGGTCCCTTGAAGAATATGGAATGACTTATTATTTGCTGTAGGGGATACATTCTTTCAATTAAATATTATGACTAATAGAGAGCAAGATTAGTTATTATCTTTACAAAATATTTTGTGAAAAGTTGAGAGATTTAATTCAACCTATCATCTACATATTGATATTGATATTGATGGATGGACAAAAATAGTGAATATAGGTCTAGGTAAAAGAGATTGAGACATGACATTCGTATATCTAGAATTTTTATAAAATAAATTTGTAATTGAGATTCATAAATAGAATAAATTTTGAGAAATGTTAATGATGAATAATTCTTTAAATATTAATTTTTCTTTGGACTTTATTGTTTAGATGCAAATTTAGTTTTATATATTCTGTGATATTTGTAGGCATGAGTTTATATGTAAATCGTAGTGAAGATTTATTACTATACACTTTTTTGGTCAAAACGTGGTGTGAGGGTCTCTTCTTTTTTTTCTTCTAATAATTTAGAGATGATGTGGGATCTCACTATACCTAAAAGAGGTACCTATTAGTATAAGCACCATTTTTTGGCTCTACTAAATGAAAAATATGGAGAGACATAATTCATGATTATTTGTATTATCATAGCAAAATTTCTTCACATAATACATTTGGGAGCAATAACACTCATGGTTAAACTAGGACTTAGAATTGGATTCAACTACAGTTTTTTGGATATGTCATAAAATATTGCATGATTTTTTTTGTAGGTGGGAATGATCATAAGTGAGGCCTTCAAACTTTATCCACCTGCATTGGACATAGTGTTAGAGGTATGTAAGCCAATGAAGCTTTAAAGGCTATCTATTCCTGTAGGAACTCATCTTTTGATTTCGATCACTACAGTTCACCATGATCCTGCTTTGTGGGGAAATGATGCCAAATATTTCAACCCAGGGAGGTTTAGTGAAGGAATTGCAAAGACTGCAAAATATCAAATGACATTCATGCCCTTTGGTGCAGGTCCAACTATATGTGTGGACCAAAATTTTGCATTATTAGAAGCAAAAATAATTTTGGCCATGAGCTTGGGAATCATTCATTCTAAAACATGGCACTTGTTTAACAATGGAAATGCATAAAATAACATCAATCATATCCATACTTTCTATTCTGTAAGGTTATGTTATTAAAGATAACTTAAAATTTTGCTTCTTACAAATAATTAAATAATTCTCTGTTATATTAGTACTATTACACCATCCTTCAAATTATTTTGAATTTCAAATTTACTATTCCCCTCCCACATTTCTTCGGAGTACCCATCACAAGGTGCAATTGCTAGTTATCATATTATATAGATATCTAGATTTTCATAGGCATTCTAATTTTAAGTGCCTAAGTTAGTCTAGGTAGTTGCCAAGGAATAATTAGGTATATACAAAAGTTACTAATTAGTTATTATCATCATAGAGTATTAAACTCTTATTGAAGAATGTTGGAGGTAACCCCCTCGAAGTGGCATATTATTTTCAATTATTTACATATAATTATAGAAATATAATTAATTCAATTAGAAGAATTAAAAATCTACATAGTTGAAATTTGATAAAACATTATATTTTACAGTTTCAAATAAAATATCAAACTAAGTTACTGGGACGCTACAAAAAATACAATTGAATAGATTTAATCAAAATAGCACTAAAATATTTGAATAAAAAAATTCTAAAATGATTAATTTCTTCAAAAGTCTTGATATTTCACCTTTATTAGCCGATAGGCTTTAGTTGTGAGCTTGCTCACGTACAGACAACTTCAATACCTGTCTCACGCCCAATACCATGGTTTTGCTACCAAAGTGGTATATTGTTTCCCATTTAAAGATCTTATCTTCCACATCATTCGCTGCAATCTTCCTCCACACGTTATTTCTCTACTCCTCCCCGTGATATTTCTGCAAACATACCCATCGTTCCGGACAGATCGTCACCGCCATAGAATGTAGCATGCCATTGTTCCTTTACGTGAAAATGTTTGTGTTCGAGGTGTGTGAAACCTGGGTAGGCCATGCACAAAAATGCTGAAAATAACGTTCCTAAAACTGCAGACTTCGACACCATTTTGACTTTTTAGCTCTTCTCTGGTCGACTATTTGCATTTCCCTGCTACTCAAATGGTGTGTGTGGTGGAGGAGGAGAGGAGGTCTTTTATACTGTAATCACATTGACTCGGACAATCTGAAAAGCTATTCTCATAACAGAGAATTTTTTTAACACGAACAAAGCTCAGAATGGATGCAATCTATAGCCCAGTTATAGAATGGCTTATCTTTCAGAATCCGGAGGCTTACATTGCTTGCTGGTTTGTTTAGATTTTGTCTTCTGATTCGGAAGTCTGGAGACGTTGTCCAATCTTTTTCTTTGTTTTCGATTGGGCTACACCAACGTAATTCTAGCATCTAGTTTACTCTTTCAAAGTTCTATTAATAGCTTGCAGTTTGAAATTTCCACGATTATGGGCTTTCAAATCTGAGCATCCAAATTAAGCAAATCCTACAGTCTCAAAACATTGCACATCTCTTTTAAGAATTTAAAGTTAGTTACACGGTGATGGGAGATGTTTGATATCTCAAAAGAATCACAAAATATGTATATTGTTCATTGCAATTCTGATATAAAAAACATACTCCATGTTTATTTCAAAATCAATGTTGCTATTGGTAACCTAGTATGATCTTAAAAAGAATTATAGAAGTTTTAGACATAAATCATTAAATAAAATAGTATCATTCATATAAATATAAATTAGAGGAGAAAATAGAATTTGAATTATTTATAATTATTAGTTTTATATAGGATTTTGAAAATAGATTCTATTTATCAAACAGAAATATTTTATGAAAACATTTTAATTAATAAAAATTTATTCAAAATATTTAATATTTATTGGTTATCTTGATTCTCAAATTTAGTTATTTCAAAAATTCAACAATAATAAAGGTAAAAACAAATCTTAAATTGATAATGTTAGCTTTAATATTTTAATTTTATCTAGGTGATATATTCACTCTAAAATTACGCATGATGTCATTAATCTTGATACTCTCACATAATATTATAACATTCATGGCTCCACTGCTATATTCTACATACCACCCACATCAAAAATTTAAATCTGATATAAAATATTAATAGCTTCTAAGATAACATTAATGTATACCTTGTTGGCCAACTTATGGTTCCCCAAATTTAAATTTTGAAATTAAGTTCTTCCCCTATTTACGACCATCAAAACTGAAATTTCTGCCCTCCCTTAATGATTTCTCTCATAACCTTTTGTGAAGATGATGGTTAAAGCATTAAAATACTGAAAATTGTTTTGTTACATTGTTTGTCAAATTATGTCTAATGAATCCAAATTACACTTACCTTTTCCTGGGGCACCTTTGCGTGCAGCAGCAACTTTTCAGACAGCATAGGCATTTTTTATATCATGGGATGCAGAGCTCATATTGTCCATCAACAATGCATAGTGCAAGGGGAGACAGTGGATGACCATTGCACAATTTCCAATAGTTTATTCAAATTTTCCAGCTGCAGATTAAAAGTTTGATTATGCGATACCAGAAAACTCCTCCATCGTCTACATGATTCAATTCAGTTGTTGATAAATCTTCTTCAATGGAGTCCAAATTAAACATCCATTTGGATACATCATGAAAACTACGAGAATAAACACAATCAGCTTCACCTCTATGTTTCCCCTTCTCTGGAAATCCATTATTACAATCCTCACCTGCACAACCCGCTCACCATTCTATACATAATGTTGAGAGGCTTCAATTTTTTGCAGCATTTACGTGTGAGATCAATTCTTCATCTGTCCCCAATGACAAAATTATGTAAAGCCTTATGAAAAAAAAAATTTGTGCATACCCTGCAATCTTTGCATTCCGTGAGATAACATCTTTTTGAGGTATTAAGTCAAACAGTTCCCACACCTTGTCTATGTTTCCACTTTTTGCATACATCAAGGCAGGCACAACTATGACATTTGAGAAAAGTCCCCCTTCTTTTATAATATAGAGTGAGAGGATGAGAGAAAAATAGATAGAGAGATAGAGATAGATCAAGATGTAAAGATAGAAAGAGATCTAGGGAGCTACAAAGGAAGAGATATAAAGCAATATAGATGGTGAGATATATTGATAGACAAATAAAGAGATATAGAAAGGATGAGAGGGATAGATGAAAAATGGGACAAATACTTAAATTACGTTCCATATCTCTACGGTGTACCCATTGCAAACTAAGATGTGATTGTTAGTTATATTTTTGTCAAGAAATAGCGTACATATCAACTATGAAATGGACTCAAACTCTAAACCTTTGTTTGTCCATGCAATTCACACATGGAACTTTTGGGGGTATCCATGGCGGGATTGTGAAGAATCTCTAGGGGGCGGCATGGACAGTGAAAATCTTCAGCAATGTTGTCAGGAAATATCTCATCTAATTTTCCCTTGTACTAATTCCTATTTTTCTCTATCCAATCCAGACAACACCATTATTGGATCGTCCTCGACACTCAGTAGTATCGAGTTCAAATCCCAGAATGGCCATTCCATATCTGCCTCTTCCTTCAATTATGATACAATTTAATAGGAAATAGAACTACATTTAAGCCAAATTAAAGATCACACGAGCAGATGACGGTAAAAGAAACAGAGAGAAGCACGGGGTGAATGTTTGCAGAGCCCGCTAAGCCTATAAGTGCGCGACAACCTTGGCTGTTGATTGCGCCACTATTTGTTGTTGCCCATGTGTGATTTAGCTCTATATATTTGTGTTGAAGAGAAATCGATTGCCTCGAGCATTGTACAGCATGACTACTAGGCAACCAAGTAGAGTTGTCTTGGAGATGCTTTTGTATCACTTTTTTCTCTTATCTGGAAACCTTGGATAGTTGTTGGCCCACATGGAGGCTATGCATTTTTGTATTTATCTCTCTATACACATATAAATGCGCACATGCAACTCTAGATTTATCCTTGCCCAACCTTGGCATCATCTCATTCCCATTTAAAGACTTTTTATGGTGCATATCACCCAAAAAAAATTTGTAAACTTGTTTTTAAGGTTTTTGATATGATGATGAGCTACTTTGAATATCTCCTCTGCTACAACATGTCCTTGGGTACCTTTTTTGTGCTCCTTGTTAACAACCAACAAAATTAGAGCAGACATGAGTCAACAATAACCAAACACTATGGCTCTAATCACAATCATGAATTCTATTTTCTACTAAAATAAATCAAATGAGCACCAAATGCCAATAATCCATACTGGGATTATTTTCTACAAAGAATAAATACATCGTCCAAAAAGGAATGTATGCCCTACAAATGTCCAGTGTAGCCACCTAATTTTATTCTTTTCTCAATCTTTAATGCTTGAAACGCTCCAGAAAGTAAAACTTAGTACCCACGGGCGTGGCTTTTTGTGCCTCAACCTGCGAATACTTGCTCGTGTTTTCCCGTGATCAAGCAAATTAATATTACCTCCTCCTTGCATTTATGCACACTTAAGTAGAAAATTATATATAAAAAATATAACCATTTGTGCAATGTTTGCCTCCAAACCATTTAGTCTTTGCCACTTATAAGGATCCACATGGAGATCTAGCAATGTGACATGCATACAAAATATTGTTTATTCATTGAAATGCAGTAAACTATCAAGCTATTTAGGAATCTTTTGGGAAGATTTAGATAATGCTTTCAAAATTATCGATTACCACTATCTATATTGAATGTGTTCCATAATAATATTAGTACAAATGGCATATCGGGTGTCATGATGAAGAATGTTGTAATCCAATCACCACACGCAACCCTGTAAACTCTTCATTCTGATTTAAATTATGTTTGATAGATATTGATTCATGTTGGTCACTAAGACTTCAGGAGACCTTAACCGATGTAGGTTGTGGGCACGTTTGGAGAAGGTCGATGGAGTGGATGAGTGAAGCTGTGGAATTTGTGATATTCCAATCAAATCATTTTTCTCAAGTTTGAGTTCTAGGAACTGAAAAGATGTATTCCTTGCATATGCTCTTTCGAATAGTATTTCATTGGCTCCATCCACCATGCTTGGCCTAATATCTAACATATGAAATGGTGTTTTTTGGGGCCAAGGATGAATTTTGAATGTGCGGCCTCTTAAAACTTTCCATTACATTGTCTCATGACAAATGACTAAAGTAGAAAAGGATGTAGCTCGAACCTGTTCTCAACCTCCTTTTGTGATGCTTTGATGTGTGTCGGTGAGGCCTTTGTACATTAAACCATTGAAACATTTTGCCTTTTGACCTTTAAATTTTAAATTGAACATTCAAACCTTTGAACCTTGAACTTGGACCTTGAAATTTTATAAAGGTTCAAGTTCAATGGTTAAACAATTTACTACTTGAAGATTTGAATGATGGACATTTGAACTTTGAACCTAGGCAATCTGGACTTCTCAACTCTTGGTGTTAAACCTGCACCTTCGAACCTATTGAACCTTGAACTTTTAACCAAAAATAGGTACGATGGTTCAAGTTCAATCTCTTCTAGCCTAAACCTTTGAACCATGATTCTGAACTATTGAACTTTCTGAACTTTGAACCTTGAACTAGCGTAAAGGTTCAAGTTCAATGGTTCAACACTTTAGTCACAGATTTGAATGTTGAACATTTGAACTTTGAACCAAGGCAATCTGGACTTCTGAACTCTGGATAGTTTAACATTATTTCAACAACCACTTCTTATAAACATCATCTTCACAAAAGGTTATGAAAGAAATCATTAAGGGAGGGCATAAATTTTAATTTTGATGGTCATAAATAGGGGAAGAACTTAATTTCAAAAATTTACATTTAGGGGACCATAAGTGGGCCAACAAGGTATACCTCAATGTTATCTTAGAAAGCTCTGACATAAATAAATGTTCTAATCTTCTTTTATTATTGTTCTCTTTTTGATATTTGTTATACACTACCTTATATAATGTAAAACTTCATTTACAATTTCTACTAAAACACCTATCGGCAATCCCTTGCACCTCCATTAGATGCAAGTGCTAGTAAATATTATCTATGAGTACAGCACAGCGTCTGTCTCTGCTCTTTTGATGTCAGTTTGATTGAAAACAAACAAATGCAAACCAATTAAAAGCTTAACCATTATGCTGTGGTGGGTCCACATATACTTTTCCTTTTTCATTTCGTACACATTTTTTACTGATTTTTCACTGCCTTATCCATCTTTGCATTATCCAAAGTAGATGCTATGGTGGAGGGCCATAATTCTTTTTATTTTTCTACTGAGAAAAGACTCGGCGATGATTTCACGGGCTTCACAAATTTTGTAAAGACTGAAATTTTGACACTAAAATCCACATCAATAAAACCCGCTATTTTAGGAAGTTAGTCAACAAGTCAATGGTTGATTTCATAAGTCGACAAGATATCAATAAAGTCGCTATTAAATAAAAAGATCAGAAAAAAAATTATGACCATATCTGTCGAAAAGATAAATCATACCTCTGTACAAAGTCGAGTGAAACATCGACCATATGTCGAGTGTCCTAAAGGCATCACAACAAGAAATGTCCCATCAAATACAAGTAACAATAAACTGTCATGTCAAGATAATGATTCAATAGATTTTTTGACCAACTGTCAAGTCATATAGTAAAAGATTAATATTAGCCTCAATTACAAACTTCTATCTCATAAAAAGAAGGAAAACCTCAGAGTCGAGAAATACCACCATGTCGAATACCAGATGCGTTTAGCACTATAAGGTAATGTCCTTCCTGAAAAATGCTTCAGAAACCTAAACACAAAAGTCAGCCAGGGAGAGAATATTGTGGGAGTGCGTTACCACCCTACCACGAAGTAGTTACACTTCCCCGGAATCCTTCCTGACATGAAGGATACCCAGCCCAGCTAGAGATAGTCTAACAAGATAAAACTGACTAAGTAATGGAATTGTGCAAATCATCAATGTTTACATCAAGTACTGTCAAACACATCATAGTGTTCCAGTATGATTATGCATCAAGGATTAATCAACATCCTTTACCAATAATAATATTAAACATTTCAACTCACTAATTCCACTCATTTAGGACAGTTAGTGATTATCTCAAGAAGTACACTATGCAGTTAATTTCCTATATCAGAGATTTATCAAAACTCATAAATCATCTAGCATGACTATGTCCTAAATATATACAAATAAAGCCAAAGAAAAATCATAAGATAGCATGTCGTGGTTATTCATATGCCCAAATAAGTTCAGAAAATGAATTTTTTTACAAATATCCACAAGCATGTTTCTCCAATTTGCTAGTGTAGGCATAAACTGAGGTGAGGTAACCTGTTCTATGTCAACAGTTGTCTAAGAAACAAATTAAGCATGGTTTTGAAAACACCAGAAGACTCACTTCTTCTTACAGCTATGTAAAAAAAAACTTAAGTACCATGCCAAGTAATTAATGACCTAGGGGAATACACCATACGCGTTGGACGGTGAACCCACGTTATGGATAAATGAAAATATTGATATATATAATGAAAATAATAGCCACCAACACTGCTACAAGATAGAGACCTCACCAATCCATCTGTTTCCCTTGCTCACACAGGACGATTTCAACTGGGTATTGATTCATGTAAATGGTCTCAATTTAGCTACTTAGTTCACTAGATCCCATATCAGTTAAATTCTAGAAAAGAAACGTTACTTATGCAACTTAATTATATAACTAGCATCAAATAAGCATATTGTTACACAGACAAAGATTTTAGAAACTAAATATCCAAGCATAAACAGAAGCCAACCTATTCTACGAAACCAAACTTTAATCACCAAACCACAGTATCAAAGACTAATGTTCATTAAAAGAATAGCACCAGGTGAGGCAGGGATCTTTCTCTTGAGCGGTGATTATCTTTCATACGATGAGCACATAATGCCCAGATAAACATAACACCAAGAACTTACTCAACGACAAGGAGTTGTCTCCCTTAAGCAACACAGATTTAAAATCAAAACGATGGCATGGGGGGTAAACTTTTATTGCTAACACAATGATTTTGGCACGGTAATAAGTCTCTCCACTATGGCAAGAGAGCAGCGACTTGAGTAGAGGGGGCTGAAGAAAAATGAGGTAGCTCGAAGATAAATAACCTCATGGCATTAGTCTAAAGATTGGTATAAGAAAATGAATAGCAAAAATACAAGTCAAGACACCCACATATATGTGGAAATACAACCTCATAGCCTCCTATGAGAGTGCAGCAATAATATATTGTGCCCTTACTAGTGTTACGAAAGGAAGAAGAAGAATGTTTAAAGATATTGAAACACGCAGTCCATAACAAGTTGGCAATGAATCAATGTTGATACTACTTCTGCGACAGGGAAAGGAGTCCTTAAACTAAGCTATACTACCCATTCTTCATAGCGTACACAGTTTTAAACAATCATACTCATAGCTTACGCAACTATTCAGTGAAATACAAGAAGACATATAATATGTTAAAAGAGGAACCTGGAGTTCACGAGATATTGTAGATGGGAGTTCTTCTATCATCCACCACCTCAGAGTCACTCCTCCTTCCTGCAATTTTTCACAGGAATGTGTCCCCGGGCGAGAAGCAACTCGGCATTAAACTGAGTAATTGCCATAGCCGCACACATTTTCCACACCACAACTCTGGGCACGCGGAGATTCAGAGCCAGCTGGTGAGTGCAAGACATAAAACTATCACCAACAATACATGTAATGGGAGGAATTTCATCGGAAAGAGTGGTAACAAGATGCTGTTCTATAACAGGGGCTAAGTTTTCCAGAGCATTCAAATAACTGATAAGATCAGTATGACGATCATGATCTGCCAGAAAGCCGTCAGGGATCATCAAAAACTGGAATCCATGAGCCGAATGCTCGTTAGCATGTCCGGAGGAATGTTGCATGCGGCAGAAGGTCCAGTCCATGTTAACGAAGGTGATGAAGAATCCCCTATGGGAAAGAAGGTGAGCCAATTGGATAAGAGGATTGATGCTGCCTTGTATAGGAAATGGAGCCATGACTGCGTGCAGAGACTTCGCCATTGGTTGTCCTGACTACGTACTTTTTTTTTTCTTGTTTGAACTCAATAAACATCCACAGTTACGCCAAACAGAGGAATCGCCTCCTTCATCTTCCCTACCTTAATACTTTGTATCTGGTTAAAGATGGATATGCTTGCATTGCCTACCCATTTTTCACTCATTGTATGTAATTTTTGATGGTTTTCCCCCAAGTAGCTCATGGATTGATACCCCTGTTTTACCATGGAGGATACCGATAACTATCTTCAAAACTGTCGCTAAAACCATCCCCCACAAGATGAGGCACGTTCTCCATTTAATCTCTCACCGACTTCTCAACTCCCCACTACCTCCACTAACAATAATCCTAAAATTATGGATCGTATCTTATCTTCAAAAAAAATGGGTTGTGACATCCTTCCCCTCTTAAGAATGCATCGTCTCGATGCATAATTCAAAATTTGCAATCATATTCAAAGAAAAAAAATGAAGAAATGTATAATTGACATGATTAATAATCTTTCTTAATTCAAATTTTCAAGGTAATGCATGTGTATACTTTCAAATTTCCAACATAAAATCAACAAGTTTCAACTTCATTTGTTCACATAAAGCCAAATTTTCATCAGTTACGCATTCTTGTAAGTATTCACATCATAAACAAACACATTTGAAGTAATAACAATCACACTTG
>MU228457.1:805055-818296 GCA_018584345.1 Thuja plicata | reverse complement strand
ATATACACATATACATGTACGTATATATGTATATGTATATATATGTGTGTGTGTGTGTGTATATATATATGTATGTATATATATTGTTTTTTTCTATTAGATATTGGTTTTTTCCCTTTAGAATACATTCTTTTTTCAATATTCAAGAATATGAAATAGAATTTAATTAGATTTATTGAGTAAAGGTGCCAATCTCGCACATCCTTAAGATGAATTAGTTTAATTGCATAGAATGTGAACATATTCAATCATACCCACCTTCTTACCTTTGAATTTATACTCTAGTAAGCTAGAGCTTTTCACTATCCTTCTCTATTTAGATATCCATACTTGAGACACCAAGTATGAGTCATGTATGATTGTTGGGTGTCTTTTGAGAATACTCTTGAAGAGTACTTGCTCAAACTCATGCCTACCATTTTCAAATGAAATTTGTAATTGTACATTTGTTAGGGTTTAGGAAAATATGAGCAATAAAAAATATTAAGATAATGCAAAAATTAAGAGAAGACAAAAAACAATAACACAAAGATTTAACATGGTTCACCCAATATGGGATACATCCACCAGAGAAACAGTTGTCCTCTTATTTTATTATCCATGAAAAATAAAATTACAGTCTAATTATTTCACATTACATTATTACTTATTTATAGGATTTTAGGCAGTTTTCCAATGTCAGTTAATAAGTTAACCCTTAAAAATATTGACAAGTTAACCTAGGGAAAATACTTTATGAGTTAGCCTAGGGAAATGCATGATGAGTTAACCAAAAGTTCTTAATGATTTAACTTTCCTCGCCATTCACCACAAACCAACAATCTCCCACTTACGGACTAACCAGTCTCCACACCAAACAATATCCCACTTGGAGACTGATCCTGTAGCAACACCGCTACCCCTGAATCTCCCACTGGATTGACACACTTGGACTTGACTTTTTGCCATTTCCATTATGATCAAGCTTAAAGACCAATAGAAATTGAGCAAGGAGTCAGTTTCTCTTGTGTTACCACCTTGGTCAACATATTTGCAAGATTTTTGCTAGTATGTATCGTCTTTTGCTTCAACTATCAATCCTCTAAACTGAGTGTATGAAATGATACCAAAGTTGGATGTGTTTGGTCTCAGAGTGAAGAGATGAGTGTTTGCAAGATGAATTACACTATAACTTTCACTATATAACCTTTTATGCTCTTGTGTCTTGCCCAATTCCTCCATAAAGATTTGTAACCAAATCATCTCTTTACTAGCCTCTATATCTAAACAACATATTTTTCTTCTATGGTTGAAAGTGCTACAAAATTTTCAATCTATAAATCTAGTTGACCATTGTGCCACATAGTAAAAACATACCCTATAGTTCTCTTCCTGCTATCAATATCTCCTACTAAATTTGAATCAACATAGCCTTGTAAAGTAGAATGGGAGCCTCCAAAACATAAAGACCGAGTTGTTCTACCTCTCGAATACCTGAGAATCCACTTTACTACATTCCAATTCTCTTTTCCTGGATTTTTCCTATACTTTCTCACAGCTCCCATTGCATGGCCAATGTCCTTGCCTTATACACACTATGGCATACATAAGTTGCCAACTGCTAAGGAGTATGGAACCTTAGACATGTAGTCCATCTCCTCTAGTATCTTAGGGTTCATCTCTTTGTATAATTTAAAATGACTATACAAAGGTGTACTAACTAGTATTGCATCTTGCGATTCAATTATTTTCAACATATTTTCTATGTAATCACTTTCAGACAATTTCAATGTGTGATTTTTTTGTCCCTAGATATTCTTGTACCAAGGATTTGTTTTTTGCACCCAAATCCTTGATAGCAAATAACTGTGCTAATTTATGTTTAAGGTCATTTATATGTTGCATATTTGACCTGACAATAAGCATATCATCAACATTTAATAATAGGATAATATAGTTGTAGACACCTAAATTTGGTCAGGTGTACTTAATCAAATCAAATGGAAATTTATCAAATCAAAAGGGACTAAATCACATCAAAATCAAAGGATCAATTAATTAAATCTAAGCCTAAAAGGGATTAATCAAAACTATGTAATCAATTTAATCAATTAGTTATATAAATTAAATCAAAAATCAAAATCAACCTATTCCCTTGCATGGCTAATTTAATTAATTAATTGAATTGATTAAATCCTATTTTCTTTCAACAAAGGAGACAAGAATTTGAAGAGCCAATGAGAATCAAGGATTGAAAGAACATCTATGACTCTAAACTTTGCAATCTTAATCACTCATTTAACCCTTAAACATCCTCACCACTAAGTTTGTCTCGTTGTCCCAACCTTTGAGACCAACATTTAAATGGTCTCTCCATTTGAAATGATTTGAAAGCCTTCAACTCAACCAAGCTTTTATCATGATCAACTTAAATCTACCCCCTACCCTTGGAAAATCCTATAAATACCAAGTATTTTAGAGTATTATTAATCCTAGAGATTCATGAGAAATTGCATTTACACTATAGAGAAATTCTTTGAGATCATAGGAATTTGTGAGCATAATAGTGCAATTTGAGAGCAAGATTGAATGCATTGCATTACAATTTGAGAATTTGAGAGCTAGATTAGGCATTATCAAACATCATTTCTCATTCTAGGACTATCACTAATGGAGATTAAGGCTAAGAGCTTCATTAGCATGCTTAGCTAGGGGGCCATGAAATGCTTATTGCTAATTTCTCAATTCTTTGGTTAAATTTAGATTATCTTTCCACAGAATTGATAGATTTTAAACTAATATCATGAAGGTATAGTCTATATATACACAAGTGACGTCCACCATGGGGCTTTGAGTGTTGAACTTCCATTTTTTTTTATCAAGATTTGTATGTTTTTGCATGTTTTGTTGTTAAAATTTGTAGATTACCGGTAAAGTGATGCGTACACAAATTAAAGTGATGCATACATAAATTAAAGTGACACGTACACTTGTAAAGGGACATGTATGAGCTGAATCCTAATGCCTTTACACAACAAAATGATGCGTATGACAACTTCTATTTTTTTGTCTTAACTTATTTTAACATGTACCAAGCCTGAAGTCACACCTTTGACATCAAAGTCACATTTACATAGTCAAATCACACCTGTCATCATTCCTTTACCGCGTGCTATCTTTCATTTAACACCTTTTCTCTTATCTTTTAATGCATTTAAATGTTATTTTATGCCTGATCTAGTTCAAGTAGTGCGTAGTAACTTTTTAAATATTGCGTGAAGTACTTCAAAATACTACGTAGATAGCAGTAAAGCATCTCGTATTAGTTGTTAAATGATGCGTAGTGCTCTTGGTATTTTTCAACTTGCAGCTTAATAAAATCAAAAAATTAAGACTCTATGTTTTCTGATTTACAGATGAGCAGACATCCGAAGGTACAAAAACCAATGAAGAGAGTTTTCAAAGAGAACAAAGAGGTAAGAATCCTTAAAAAGCATGCAAAAAAAATTCACAATTTGTCCATTTTGGAAAGCCTAGGAGAACAGGAGAAGCTTTTTGAGGATTTTGTCAAAATTGTGAAAGCTTATAAAATCAAGTTTCCTACATTGAATTGTGATTAAATTTGATAGGATATTTAAAGAATTTTCAAACTTAGAAGAGATCCTTGAATTTTTTCATTTCAATTTATTTATTTTTCTTTCATTTTTCTGGTTGTGTTGACTAACTTTTTTGGAAGAGAAGGAGAGGGAACAATCACCACTAGGTGAGTTAAAAAGAAAGAAAACACTCATAAATGCACCTAGCCTTTGCTAGATACATGAAAAGGTAATTTTCTTAATAATATTGCATTTTACTTAAATTGTGGTATTCACTTTCCAAAACTAGCTAATTAGTAGTCTACTATTGTTCACCAAATGAGACATTAGGCATAAGCTCTCAACTCTTGTAGTTGATCAAAATGCCAAACATGTCAGATTTGGGGATAGAAAAAAAGGTTAAGGAATGAACAAAACATTTGATTTTTAAAGCCTCCTTGTCAAGAGGTTGGAATTAATGATTTGTTAAACGTGTTTGGAAGAGAAGAAAGTAGTAGGGATATGCTCTTGACTCTTTGAGCGAATCAAACTCCTAAACTTACCTATTCAATTCATTTCTTTCTTTAATATGAACATGCTAGAGCTATAGAGGGCCTGTCCCCTGAGTATATCCTTATGATGATGGTGAGAGGGAATGACCCAAGTGGGAGATAGCCGCCTTAGCCATGGTAAAATCTGACCCATTATAATATAAACACATTCATCCTCAAAAGGGTGGGTAACAAATAAGTGTTAAGAATTTTCACCTCCTCTATTAGTCCTTTTGAATTGTGCAAAATCATATATTTATGTGTGTGGGAGGCCCTTTTAATGGGGGTATAAGAGACTCATCATTTTTTTGAAGGTGAATTACATTAAAACCTGGTTAAGTACCAAGCTTACCTCTTAAAGTCATGTTAAGAGGAAAAATTGACCTTAGGTAGCTTGTTTGGAAGTTTTTCTTGTCAAGACCCATGAAAACATCTGAGAACATACACTTTGTGTGGTTTAGGATTAGAGAAACAAATTTTTGTATGTGCGTTGTGTTTGTTTCTACATTTTCAAACAAGAAAGCATCCTGGAAATCTGATCACAAAATTTAAATTTTTTAAAAAATCCATCAAAACAATGATGGATAAATTCTCCTAGTAAAGTGGCACGTACCAACTTTTAAGTAGCGCATACCAAATTTTAAACATATGGTAACCTGCTAAGTTGTGTGTACATCTTTTAAGTAGCACGTGTCAACATTCAAACATCACTTACTAAGTTGAAAACTAGCGCGTAACATTATTCTGCTGAGCACGTATACCAAATTTAAGTAGCGCGTGTATACAACCCAAGTAGCGCATACAGACTGAGAAGGTCAAACAATGGGTATTTCCTGAGGGTTTGGAAAAATTTTGACTGCATATTCAGATACCCTTTTTGGAGTTCTTTCTGACCAGTCTATCAAATAGATCAAATTCTTTCAAATATCTATGATGATATATATATTTGAAACATGAATCAATCCTAGGGAAAATAAAGATCAAAATTTTTGTATGCATCAAGATGAAGAAGTAACTGAAGAGGAAGTTGAGGAGGAATCCCAAGATCCCATGTTCCTTGAAGTCATGGAAATTTTTTTGAAAAGGGATAAAGAAATATATTTCTTAAACTTAGCTCGATTAGGACTTAAGATTCCTCATAATTATGACACATCAACCTTAAAGAAGGATGAGGAAAAAGAAAAAGGATACATCATCTAACAAGCCATCATTAATATCATTCTTTCCTTTTCTTTATGAACATGAGCCATTTGTATATTCATCTTTTTCACAAAAAGAAGCATTTAATCACAACAAACCCATTTTTTATCAAGAAAAACTTCATGACCATCCTATCTTTGATCAAGAGAATGAAGATAAATCTAATAATGTCAAGAAAGATCTAATGCATGAACCCTTGTCTAGCAATGTTTCTCCTTTAGCCTTTACTTCTTTACCCATTTAGTCATCTCTTAAAGCAGAAAATCTAGCCAAAATGCTTCCATTGAACAAAGAACCTAATGCTTTACATGCTAATAATGTCTACCCTCAAGGGCTACCTCTAAAAGAAACCCAAGATAACTTACATCTTTCTGCAAATCTTTTCCATGCCTCAAGGGTCATGGACCCCAAACCTTAATGTTCTTCAATGCTTATTATACTCATTCAAAAGGATCCTACATCATTTCTCCAAGAATCCCCCATGCATACCAAAACTCATACCTTGTCCTTAGAAGTGGCTCCATGTCAAGAGGATAATCCAAAGTGCAAAGAAACAAGTATCAATAAAGATCAAGATCAAGATGCTATACAATCTCCTCCTATATTTCATAAAGGTCCCTTATCCATAGAATCCAATGATGATCCCCTTGCACCCTTTCATTTCTTCTAAGATGATATCCTTTCAGCAAAAGAACAAAGTATCCTTCTAAGATCTATATCTTGTCCACTTCCCAAACAATATCAAGATATCATTTTCACTATTTCCAATGAGCATATTGAAAATCAAGAGAAAAATACTCTCTCTAAACAATCCAAAGATCCTTGTAAAGATGAAAGTATCCCATTATTTCCTTTCCATACTCCTCCATATTCACCTCAAGCAACCATCACTCTTCCCAAACCCTTGCATGATAATAAACCCCTTCAAGCTTCTGTTGATCCTATCAAAGTTGTTCCTATGAAAGCTACTCATGATCCTATTGGTATAAAGATAAATCTTAAAGATGAGAACCTCATAAATGCACCTCATTCCAAAGATGTTTAAATCCCTTTCACACCTTATCTCCCTCTATTCAAGCTTAACCATACGCCTTCACCATCCTCCAAATCCATTTTGGGTTCCTATTTCCCAAAGCTAAAGTCTTCATCCCTTCCATCCATATTGGTTCCCTATATTCCTCCATCAATCATGCCTACTATCCCTAGATCTTCATTCACTTACCCTACCATGTATCAAGATCAACGAAGGAACATATACTTGAAGAATGTTCAACCACCAATCCAAATGAACCCTCCATATTATTCCTATTCACCCAAAGTTCTCAAGTCTTTTGGAAGCAATTTGGATGTACAACATATAAATAAGAAATATAAGAATCCACATGTATATAAAGATCACCATGTCCCATCTAATCGATATGTGGATGATAATAAAAAGGAAATATCAAAGAGACCACAAAGGTCCACCAAGAAAAAAGAAGAGTCAAAGAAAATGTGGGTTCCAAAATCCGCCATTGAAGAAATGCATTCTAAAGAATCACAACAGAAATAAAAATCAATAGTTATGTGGATTCCCAAGTCACTTTTGAAATATTTTCACACAAAATAAAAATCAAAGTTGACATTCAAGCTTCCAAATCATTCCACTTCATCTCCTTCTAAACATTTTTCACTTTCCAAGTCTACTTTGGGTTCCTATATCCCAAAATCCACTATCTTAGATACATCTTCACCTCCTTAATCCATTTTTCCTCTATTATTCCACCACCCTTAAAATTTCATGTCAAATTTGATCTTGCCAACATTTCCATCCACAACGTACATGCTTCGTATCCTCATATTCATTATCCAACACCTACTTTCCATCCCTCTTATCCAATCTATGGAAAAAATCTTATCCACCATCTACCTTTATCCTTCATATGTGTTAATTATCATCACCTTATCAATATACTTGAGTATCCTAGCCAGATCCATGGTTTATTATAACATATCTTTTAGAAGAGCATTGTTCAAAGATCCAGATGTTGGAGAAATTGAAAAATACAAAAAAAAAATAGAGAGAAACAGTGCCTTGGGGAAAACCTGGTAAACAAGTGCCTTGCTAGAAAAAGTAAAGAGAAATAAATACATCCTAGAGTGAAACCCACTTCTTTTGGCACCTTGGACAAGTACCATGATGAAAACCGGGCAAACATGCATCGTGCATAATTCCTCCTTGCACTCTACACATAGGGGAAAGTTTCATCCATGTTATCCTCCATTTTCCTACCATTCATCTCACTTGCATCCATATGCCTTCTTTCACCTTTGATCTTGACAAGGTTTGAACATATCCATGAGCATCAGGCATCTTGACATTTGTTATCCTTTCCATCAGCTTATTTACTTGTGGCATCCATGTTACCCTATCATGATCTTGCTTATTCTAATTCCACTTTCATTATTCCTAAGCAATTTTGTAATAATCCCAAACCATCCCCTCATAGCCTTTATCACTCCTTTATCCTCACTGTGTTATCCTATCCATATCTTATCCAAATATACTCTTAGTCTTGATCAAAATAAAGGATGTAAAATGCAAAAATTGTTTTCAAAAACTTCTTGACAAATCCACTCTTTTGGGACCACCCACTTTTAATGACATAAGGTCATTATCCTATATGCTATCTAACACTCCATTATTGGCTTCCTTTGCTTATCCAAAACATGCTTCACATTACTCTATCCTTTTTCCATAGCTTGGGTGATATTGAGGAGATGGTCCTACGAGTCACATTCACTACACACACTTCATCCATCAATGAAACCAATCCAAAAACCAATCCTAGAGGGATCTTAGAGTTGAGGAATCTTAGTTTGCAGGAAAAAATGAGTTCCCAAGGGGATTCATTTGTAGAACAGATGAAAGAGCTTCATGATCAAGTCAACTAGACTCTACAAAAGCAAGGGGAGAAGTATAAGTCCAAGGCAGACTAGACAAGGAGGGATTCACAGTTTAAGGTGGTGGATCTAGTACTTTCTTACCTCAGAAAGGAAATACTACCCAAGGGTCATCCTACCAAGTTACTCATGAAGAAGATAGGACCCTTGAAGATATTGCATAAATATGGAAAAAATTTGTATGAGGTGGAGTTACCTCTTGATTTTGGAATTTCACCCATTTTTAATGTATGTGACATATATCCCTATAAGGGACCATCACCAAACATAGTTCAACCCACTCTTATAGAGTTGGGAGATGATGATTGGGTTAAATATTTGCCTACCCCAATCCCTCTATAGTTAGACAACATACTCGATTCTAAGGTGATCAAGAAAAAAAGGAAGGGTACTTACAAAGAGTATCTAGTCAAGTGGTAGGGACTACCTAAAGCTGAAGCCACTTGGATGACTGAGGCAAACATTCTAAAACATGAGATCACCATTGAAGACCTCCTAACTCAAGGGACTTAAGTTCTTTGTCCAGGGGAGTACAGTCCAGAGCACCTCTCATTTTGGTTTCATTTGTGTGTTTTATGGTTGTGTTAGGTGTTTTGTGTGGGATGGAATAAGATCCACTACATTGGATCCAAAGTTGCTCATCTCGATGTTTGTAAGAGCCAAAAGTGCTCACTAGGTGATATTGTGGTCATTTTGACCTAGGAAGGTAAAAGTTGATGTTTTTGTGTCACTTGGGTTTAGAATGTATTCTAGGACCTTAAGTAACCTAACTAAGGTCATGAAAGTCAAAAACATCCATCGAGTTGACTAAAATAGTCAAACAGGAAAAGTTGCTAAAAAGTTTCTAGCAACTTTCAAAACTTGCTCGAGCAACTTTCGCAACTTTTTGCTAGAAGTTGCAAATGGAGGTTGGAGTAGTTGTAACTAACCATGCTCAATTATTTGAGCATGGATCTTTGATGTTTAGAGTGTTAATGGAGTTTTGCATTGCATAGCATATTTGTGTACCTTCTGTATGGATGTTAGACTGTGTTTCTTTGTAATCTACATTGTTTCTTGCTTTTTGTACGGATGTGTACAGATTGAATTGGGTGATCGGACCCCATGGTGGTTTAGTGGTTTGAATTAGCTCTCTTATGCATTTATTATTTTTATTTCAAGTTTTCATAGTGTAAATTTGTAATAAGATTTAGGCCACTGGTCTGTAAGCTCCATTTACAGAGTTACAGTGGTAAATATGGCTCTAATCTAAGCATCCACGAGTGGAAATGGCTGAAACCAAGGGGGGTGAAGAGTTAGGGTCTGTAAATATAGTTTTTTCTTTCCTTTTTGTTTTTTCAATAAGATTCCTAGACTTGGAATGAATCCCTATGGATGACTGTTAGCAATAGGTGAGCCTAGACAGGGTGAAGGTCAGATTGCATAGAGCACCCATGATCTTGGATGGTGAAATTAGTGGCATGTGTAGAAGCCATAAAGTGTTTCCATGAAGGATAAAATTGTGGGAAATGATGATCTGAATATTTAAGACCAATTTGGAGATATTTTGTGCTAACTGGTCCAGAGGCCTAAAAGCTAGGCTAAAAACTAGGGCCTGGTGATAACTAAAGTTGTGGGTTCATTCAAAAGCTAGGATTTTGGATTGTAGTAGTGTTGGTGGATATCTTGAATATTTTAAAGGTCTTCTATGAGGTTTTTTGGGAGCTTTAGACCCAAAACAATTAAATTTGACCTTCGAGGAAATAGGGCTATTAGGCCTCCTAGTGTATTTGACAACAATTGGATTATTGGAGTGCCCAAAAGAGTTGGAAATTATTCCAATGATTTTTTAATGGACCTAGAACATAGACAAGAGTCCATGCAGTGTGTGGGAAGATCCTAAGCAAGGGTTTGGGATTCTATGGGAAATATCTAGTAAAGAAACCTAGGAAATTAAACAACTAGTTGGACTAGTTGATCGTAGAGGTATCTTGTGTCTTCCACAAATCAACTATACCTAGGAGGCAAGTTGATAGAGAGGATCTAGGAGATACACATTGGATAAGTTTACATAGGCGGATAAACCATTGGATGGTCATTAGAGATTAGAGGCATTTTGGAAAAGAAATCACTAGAACTCTAAATCCTCTGCATCAAAAAAACCCTACAAGACTCTGTGTGTGAGTTGTAGTGGTTTGGTGGAACCAAACCAATAGATTTAGTGAAGCATGAACACACTATTGGTAGAGAGGTTCTTGAATTAAAGGGTAAGTGAACTAAGATTTCTTCCCTTAGATTAGGTCTGAGAAGAATCCCCATTAGGTCTAGGGAAGAGGCATAGAAGTGAGTCAAGTTGACACTGTGAGAGAACACCTCTATCATAAACCCACCCTTTAAGATCAATGGACGTTGGGTACTTTTCTTATTTAGGTAGAAGAATGGAAGGAGTCACACTAGGTTGAGATATAACATTAATAGAACATAGATAAGATATAGGAGGTGTAACTAAAGCATACATAGGAGGTGTAGGAAGAAGTCAACATCTAAGGAAAGGAGATGGAATATCCTTAGGTTTCCTAATCTCACAAATCTTTCAGATATTGTATTTTTTATATAATCAGAAAAGATTATCTCTACATCATGTGGCACATCTTTCAATGCATAATATTTTCATATCATAGGAAAGTAAAACTCTTAAATAGAATGCATAATGAAGTGAATTTGCTAAAGTGGTAACACATTTTTACTCATAAAAAGATATTATTATCTTCCATCAAAATTAAATGAGCTTAAAGCCCTGACTTTAAGAAAAGGTGGTGGCATTTTTTAGCTCAATCTTTTCATAATGATAGCTAAATAATTTCTCAAAATGGAGCTTCTTGCCAAAAGTAAAATTTGGAATGAAGAACCAATGACTGCTATCCAACCTGACTTGAATTGACCTCCAGTTAAATATTGTCTCTTATTTACTCGCAGTCGCATTGAAAGAGATAACTAGGTGTGCAGAATATCACAGGGTCACCTTCATCTTGGAAGAAGAAGAAAGGCACTCTAAAAACCACAATATTTTTTGGAGATACAACTCGATGCGAGTAGAGAAAATCCACCTAGAGTAGGCTAAATTTTTCTCATTTTAAGATGCAACATATACTTTTGTAATTAGTGGTAGTAATGGTGAATTTTGAGCACTAAAATTGTTTCCATTTCAAGCTCTTTTCTTGGTATTAGATGCTTTCATAGAAATACATTGAAATGAACAATCTTTTTTTATATATATATAGGATTTTTTAGAAGAGAAAAAAGTGGGGGGAGATAAGAGATTAAAAAGATAAACCTAGGAATATAGCCATTTTTGTACTAAAACCTATTGAAGTGTGTCACATTATTTTTTGCAGTCTTTGAGATATGAATGGATATATTTCAAAACTATGTGTTTGTTTATATTCTTATGGACAACAAATTAACACTTGAGTTATGGAGGTTTCTTTTATGGTATCCTTTTGTTTAATTTGGTTATAAATATGTTTATTTTGGAAACTTTGAGTTCTAAAATACTTATTTTCCAAGGATTAAATAGTTAAAACTTTCTCTTGTTCATGTATTGTACCAACAAAGTGATCTTTGTGTCAATTTATCTATCGTCCTCTATCTAAAAATCTAATTCTCACCTAAAAAATGTTTATGCTCTCATGTTACTCAACCTTTTTTAATTTTCTTGTTAAAATCATACCTTAAAAATTCTCGTTGCACCATAAGAGGGAGCTATACATCCAAAATTCAAAGCAAAGTTGTAAACTTAATGGTGAATTATCTAACTATCATTTTTTTATGTCTGCACTTTGGGACAAAGATTTCTTTTAGAAATTATTTTACAAAGGCATATTTTACAACCAACAAACACATAATTCATCTAGGGGTGTGTGCACCAAGTTGTGGACCAAAAAGGGGGGTATAAGTGGACACATTTTTTCTGAAATCGGGTAAACCTGAACTTGGAATGGGAGTTTGAGGGTCATGCACTCACGATAAGAAGATGTGTAAAAACAAAAAATTGTAGTAATCTGAATATAGTTTCTAGAAAACTATTTTTTTTTAAAACCCGATAAGATTAAGAGGGTCAAACCTTGCACGCATGAAAACATGTTCCTAACTTTTTTGGAAAAACATAGGATAGCTATTTCTATGAGCGGTACAAAAGGTATAGTTATATTCAGTACTTTTTAAATCCCTTTGGTAGGATGATATGTAGGAGTGAGATCTAGAAGTTGTGCATTTTTTTTAAATTTTATGATGAGTATTTTGTTTTCTGTGATTTTTTGAAGTGGTCGCATCCTGAAATTTTGGTACTTGTTCTTGCGTTGGGCATAACTTGCATCAAAATAATCGAAAATGAAAATTTTTTTTTTTTAAAGTGTATAGAATCAAGTGTAGAACAATAATATGTAATTTATTTGTAATTTGATTTAGTATTTCATAATTTATTAAAAAAAGGGTAGACATATGTTTGTGAGTACAATCAAGACATTGGTAAAGAAAATTAAAGCTTACTATGCTAATGTTGTCCAAAAATAGAAAAATTTATATGGTTAGAAAGCTAAGAAGACGTATGAGATTATGGTGAAAATTATAAAGCTACCCAGTTGACAAATTGTAAACCTGATGAAGATAAATTCGATAAATCATCTTACATGATTAAAAAAATGTCTAAAAAAACAAAAATGAAGGGAAAATGAGCCTCCAAGCCTTTGAGTCATTTTTCAAGCCTCTTCCTAAGCCAAAACCCGATCAGGTTCTAAAAATACAAAAGTAATTATAAACCTGATTGGGTTTTGTAAAGTAAAAAGTACTTCAAAACCCGACCGGGTTTTGAAAAGAAAAAATGTACTTCAAAACCTGATCGGGTTTTGAAGAAGTAAAAACTATTCATTTTATTCTCCATAACCAGAGAGAGAGAGAGAGAGAGAGAGAGAGAGAGAGAGAGAGAGAGAGAGAGAGAGAGAGAGAGAGAGAGCAC
>MU228457.1:779625-791101 GCA_018584345.1 Thuja plicata | reverse complement strand
AATTTAGATTCTTCTATACATAAAATTTTATTTACTTTTAATAGATTTAGGTAATTAATTAAAATAACATGTCAAAACACAAATTTAAACAAACCTGTGTCGGCTCTGAACAATACACCATCGACAAAAGATCATTTGTGAGGGCCACATCCTTAGTAGTGGATACCTGACATCTTTTTTTGCAATGTACACATGAATGGGATGTCAAACCATCCGCACTCACCTAGCTATCTACCCCATCACATATACCATTACAACTGATGTAAATATGCTGAATGGGCTGGGATGACCCTGAAAATGTATCTGATGATAATGGATCTCGCACAGGATGAGATGATCCTAATGGTGCATCTGATGCTAATGGACCTGGCATAGGATGGGATGATCCTAATGGTGCATCTGATGAAGATGGAGGTGGCACTAATCCATCCTTTCCAACTTACTGAGTGTCATGCTGGATAATAACATCAGTCAATGATGCAGCTGCATGAAGAGTCTGTATATCCATAGACTCCTTCACCACTACTGGGACCACAACATGAATGAGGGGTTTTTCACAGTACACCTCCTCTCTTGTGGTCGGGTAATCCTATGTGCCCTAGGTCTATCTTGCGCAGAGCCTCTCCCTCTACCCTAGAACTCACAAAAGTCAAAGTAATTCGGCTTCTCGCCAATGATAAACTCATAGTATAGCTTCCTCAAAAAATATAAAGGAACCTCATTATTATTACAAGGTGGTTGGTCAAATACCATGTACCACCTATCCCAAAAATCTGATTTCATCACCCTATGAACACAACTTGATGTATAGGAAATTGTTTTGTATTAATTTCTAGGGAATTGCTAGTATTAGGATCGGTGAAAACGACACATATGTCACATTTTTCTATGCCTTTTATTTTCACATCATCATAGGATAAACCATCATCATAAAATGTACGACACCTATCCCTCCATGAACCCCATTTTTTTACCTCTTGAGACACATCATTTGCACTATTGGACATTTTTTCTATTGTAGTGGCGAGGGTAGAGTGATGCTGAAGATCGGAAGCCTTCAACCTATTGACCAATATATTAATTTGTTCACTATTTTGGTTAAGGCGTTGCATAAGGTCTTCTTGTCATGCATCTACATGACCTAATGACACATGTGGAGGGTGTACGGGTGGCGATGGTTGTGGAGGAGGAGAATTTTGTGGAGGGTTTACGGATGGACATTGTAGTTGAGGGTTTATGGGTGGCGAGGGTTGTTGAGGGTTTATAGGTGGTGATGATGGTGCTTCTACGTGGGGTGGTCTTTCATTTCATTTTCATCTTTTTGGATTGTTTGATGAATCTGGAATGAAATTAATAAAAGAAAACAAAAAATCAATAAAATAACCTAATTTGATTACAGTTGCAAAAAAAAATGAACTTACCTTTGTTACGGGGCACCATTGGTTGAAAATGTTGATTAAATTGTGTTTTGTGCAAAACACAATCGGGTTTTTCTACTGTTTAACCTCCTCCTCACTTTTGCTCCGTAGTTTATGCATTAAAAAATGGCCTAAGCCATGGGATGTTCTATTTTTGTTATGTTTCTCATAACCTGATCAGGTTATTAAAAAATTAATGAGTCACATAACCCGATCAGGTTATGAGAAATTCCTCATAACCCGGTCAGGTTTTGAGCCACACACAATTTTTTATAATATATTCTAGGCTTGGTTTACCAAGCCTAGAACAATTTCAAATTTTCAATAACCTGACCGGGTTATTGAAAATTTGAAATTTTTTTAGAGGTGTATCCACCTTTTTGGTCCATAACTTGGTGCACACACCCCTAGTTGATTTCAAGACCAAGGAAAAAGTACAATAGGCCAATGTTTTTCATTTAAAATCTACCAAGCAAAAGAGTTTTAATCATAGCAGTGGTTGTGGCTGATCACATCATGTTTGTAGATCATCTACATAAAGTAATATAAGAAATAAGCAGTCAAATTTTATCATCATATAAATATTGGAATTAGATTTTCATTGCATGAAATTATCAGATAGAAGATAAGAATCTATTTTAGCGTATAAATCTTTAGGTGCCTACTTGAGGCAATTAGGTGAATTCTTGAGCCTGCATACCAATGAAGAATTTTGTACATACCTTGCGGTTTCTCCATATAGATCTACGCCACAAGATCACTCTGAAGAAATGAATTATTCACATCTATATTATGAATATCCCACCTTCTTTTTATTGCAATAACAAGAGCCAATCAAATGGATTACCTTTTTTTATACCAAAGAAAAGGTCTCATCATAATCAATGCCATGAACTTTTTGAAAACCTTAGGCTACAAACCTTCCTTTGTATCTTCTCACATGTCTATTTTCTAAATTTTTTTGTTCTATATATTTACACCTGAAAATAGTCTGATCATATGAAAGTGGAACCAAGTCCCAAGTTTAATTATACTCCACATCCATAGCTACTGCCCTAAAAGAATTCCCTACAACTTCTACATAAGTTTGAGGATCAAACACTTGAACCACATAGGAACACATTGGTACGATGGGATTAATAACTGAAAGAGCATGGGAGGTATCTTGTATATTAGCCACTATATGTTTTGTTTGATTTCTCATAGGCGGTATTGAATCATAATTGGAAGCTCAGCTAGGAATTGAATCTAGATCTGCATGTGTATCCTTATTCTCATCTAATTCCAATTTAGATGTATCTAAAATCATATGAGAATGATTTCATGTGTCATATTTGAGATCTATAAGAGGAGGAAGGATAGAAGTGATGGCATGTGGCTCTTGAGATTATTGCATGGGACTTTCATCAAAGTAGACACTCCTCTCAATGAAGAGCATTTCTTTTGAAAGATCTAGCAATTTGTATCTCTTTGCACCATTTGGATATTGAAGAAATATGTATTCTTTTCTTTAAGTATCCAAATCCTTCCTCTCATCTATAACAACATAAGGTCCCATGTGCATGATCCAAAAATGTGAAAATGTGTGACTTTTAGTTTCATCCCACTCCATGCTTCCAAAGGAGTTTTCCTCTAATATATTTGTGAGGAGATTTGTTTTGTATGTATGAAGAAAATTTTATTTCTTAAACCCACAAATTAGAGTGAAGGGACCTAGCATGCAACATGTAACTAACCATCTCTTTCAAAGACCAATTCTTCCTCTCAGCTACACCGTTCTATGAACTATGTTCTACAAATGTATTCATACTTTATAATAAAGATGTTGGACATTGTCGGTGACATACTCCCCTCCCCCCTATTTTCTATGAAGGAGGTCTTTATCATTTTCCTAGTGTACAATTTTAAAAAGTTAGCATCTCTAACTAGATTCTTATTTGAGCCTCATTTTTGTATGTATGAGTTTCCACATTGATTTCACGCTCTCCTAATGCCCTTTGGACCTTTCAATTAATATAATATATCCTCTATAGAGTTGAAATTTCTTCAAAACTTAGGTAAGCCCTTATTTATAAGTGTGCTCCTCTATTTTACATCCAATCCCATAATTCATTTCATAACCTAATACCTATATTACCATTTATGACATTTGTATTCTCTCTTAACCTCATAACTGGATATACCCTATTGTCCCGCATCAACTCATCGCCTGGGACCCATGGTCCTAATCTGGGCCCTAATTGGTGGGTAAAAAACCTTTCCAACATTTTGTACTTAGGTATAGGTCATTTCATAAAAAAATCACTATACCCTAAGCTTGTGCTTAAATTGGAACCGGGGACCTATCTCTCCTCATGTTAACAACCAAAATCATCAAGAAGAAATCAATCAATTAGATTTCAATATTGTTTCCAAAATATGGTATATAAGCACTCTCAAGGTCTTTAAGCAACCAATTATTCATAGCATTCTCCTCCTTTTTCAAGCTTTATGGAAAAATAAAAAGTTCATTACACAAGGCTTATAGTTTGTGATTTATTTTTAGGTTTTTGTTGAGTTCAAGCTATTGTATTAACACTTGTGGTTACATCCAGAGAGGTGTTGCATCTTCCAGGCATGAGGTATTTCATGATTTAGGTCTAGCTTCTATTTCTTCTTACCTTTAGGAAATTTCATTATATTTTCAAGATTTATGCCTAAATAGGGTTTTGACTAAGGTAACCCCTTTATCCAACCTTATTCTACATTTTTAAGTATGCAGGAATATGTTACCAAGCTACCAACACATTTTTTAGACAAGTTGGGAGTTGTCAAAGGATTCTTGGAAGTTTAAAGCAGAGACACAGGGAATAGAATGTTTCCAACACCCTGCACCTAGGTATATAAGGTTTCATACTCCCTATACTCCTAGATCTAGCAAGCATTTGACCAGAAGATAGGTTATAGCTTTAGGATCTCAGATTAGCAGTTACAGGTATTTTTAGGATCCTTCTTGTCTGGTATTCAAATTTGAATTTCAATAAGCCTTCTATCTTTATCCAGGTTCACATAAAATCTTCCCTAATTTTTCATTTCTTATCTCATTATGATTTCACATTTTAATTTTACATATTCAGTGAAGTATAATTGACTCATTCAGTGCTCAGGACCATCCTAGCCTATTGGGACATCTTCCTTCCTATTGTAAAAATTGTAA
The DNA here is from genome assembly GCA_018584345.1 of Thuja plicata. Classification (NCBI taxonomy): domain Eukaryota; kingdom Viridiplantae; phylum Streptophyta; class Pinopsida; order Cupressales; family Cupressaceae; genus Thuja; species Thuja plicata. The sequence goes on along the minus strand of MU228457.1, from coordinate 786,487 downwards.
AGGAGAAGTGATATATCCCTTTGCATTTCTTTTGTTTCCCTATTTTACACCTAGATTTTTTGTATACATTATCTTTGAAAATATTGAGGTTATCAAACACTTCAAACTTGAATTTGAGAAATTACACCCATGTTTATCTTGTGTTATCATCAAAAAATATTATGACATATCTAGATTTACTCAGAGAAGGTTCTATAAATAGACACATTAGATCATTATGAACAAGATCTATAAGGGAGGAGGCTCTCCATGCAATCCCCTTTGGAAACTTTTCTTGTGAATTATTTCCAAGAGCACAACCCCTTGGCAAATTTTATCAAAAAATTCTATGGCAGGAAAGCCTTTCAACACCCCCTATTTTCTAAGTTGTTGCATGTATCTAAAATTCAAATGCCCAAATATTTGATGTCAAATTTTACTTTCATCATTTGCAAACATTTTAGTAGTAAAGTAGAATCTAATTTGGAAACAAAGTCAGAGAAACTGTATAGATGAGATTGATGACTCACCTTACCAACATCAATTTTGGAGCTATCTTTCATTTCAAATTGCTTACAAAATTTGTGGTGAATTCAATTCTACTTGTATAGTAAGAAAATGGAAGCACTTCCATTATAGACTAGTTTAGCCTTCTGAGTAAGTGGTTTTGGGTAGTGTCAAGTGCCTTGAATGGGTCTCTGAATTGGATTTGGATTTTTCCCCTATTCTGCCCCATTTCCCACATTTCTAGCCTGTTTCTAACATCCAAAACTGAAAACTGAGATTTTTGACCTCAGGGTCAAAATAAACCTTTCTAGGTCAAGGTTGACCTCACCCTTGACCTAGGTCAACTTTGACATCAACCTTAGCCTAGGTTACAATCGACATTTTTCTGACTTTTGGTCCAAATCCCAGATTTCCAGGATTTCCAGATCTCAGGCTTCGAAAAATTTGAATTCTTGCTTCTGGGTCGGCTATTTTGGGTTCCAAAATGATGAATATTAAATTATATTTAATAAAGGTCCACTTCTAGGGGTATAGGTCTAATGGGAATTTAATTCTCCTATGTAGGCCTCTCTAGAAGATTGTGCCCTAGATTGCTATAAAAGGAAGCCTTCTCCTCTCATTTTCTCTAACCATGAACCATGAAATCATAAGGCACTTGGAGAAAGCAATAATCCATTGAAAAAACCATCTACTCTCAAGTATTCAAGCATTCAAGCATCCAATTCATCAAGGAGATCCATTGGTAGCAATTGACGGATTCAAAGCTCTATGGAGCTGTCTTGTTGAAGATTTCTCCATCCACATTCTTCCAAGCTTCTTCCTATTCCAAGATACATTCAAGATTGGTGTTGAAGATCTACAATAAATTGAATTGAGGCATCCTACATTCTACATTCTACATCCATTTTTTTAATACATACTTGTGGATCCACAGATTCGAATCCACCACAAGGGCTTCTATACAAGAAAGGTGAATTTGTTTATTTACTTTGTTTACTTATGCAATTTCAATTACATTATAAGGTTAATTCCAAAATGGGGGTTTGACAAAGCCAAAACCCTCCTCCCCAACAAAAAAACCATTTTTTTGCAGGTATAGGTTTAGGATAGCAAATTAAAGTTTAGATCTAGATACCCTTTTTGACAAACCTTTAGGATCCGCGAACAGATTTTTTGTCAGAGCTGTGTAGGTCTAGGTCAACTTCTTGGGGTCAAGGGTGACATTTTGGGGTCAAGGTGGACCCTGGCCTAGGTCGAGGATGACCTCAACCCTGACCTAGGTCGACCTTTCTTAGAAAACAAAAATATTTCTAGGTTTTGTAGATCTCGTAATTTTAGTTCAAGAATGCGGAAATCAACTATTTTGGAGACCTTCTGATAGGTTTTTCAGTAGGTACTTTTCTAGAGGTAAGTATTTTATTCCATTTTCCTTTGCAATCATTTCCAAATTTACACCCCTTATCAACCACAATTAAATGTAAGGCGGATAATATTTGCATAAGGTCACTTTTATGAGAAAACCAACATTGTTCTGAAACCTATCTGTATTTTCTTATTTACATTTTGGTGAACCCGTGATAGACAACTCTTTCTTTTTGGTGTTAGATTTTCATCTTATGTTAGATCTTACATGCATTTAAAAGTAGATTTATTTTATGCTCTTGCATTTATACGTAAAAATAAATAAAAATCACAAAATTTCTTTAAAAATACAAAAAAAAATTAGTTTTTTCATCATACAATTCATCTGAATGTATTTGGATATATCTAGATCTATTTTCTATGCATTTATTTATTCGTTATTATGTTTCCCAAGTTGTTTTAACTATTTACAAACCTTTTACAATGTGCTTTATTGATAGGGATGATAATCCTCCTATTTAGGATGAACCTTTGGATTTGGATGTTGATTACTCTCTTCCTCATGAAGCCATTGTGGATGATTCTACTTTTTCCAATGAACCCTTAAATAAAGGCATTGATTTATACCATTCTTGTGAAGATGCCTTGATACAAGAGGTTGATTTACTAATGGATGACATACTCATACATGATGGTGACTCTTTTTCTAAAACATACTCCCCTTATGTAGATATTTTAGAGAAAGAAGAAAATAGTATAGATGTTTTACCTCCATTTGGGATTCCTTTTAGTGATGAGGCATTAGCAGAGAATGATATGAATTCCCTTAATGCTATCACTCTTAGTGATGATCTTATGGAGAATTAAGATCCTCCCTCATCTCCTCCCAGGATGTATTCTTTTCTTCCTTCTTGTGAACCTGTTTGTAGTTTTGAGACAACTAACATGGTTTATCCAAAACCCTTGTTGACTATCAAAGGTTGTCCTCACATTACTATCAAAGGTAAACCTATGAAATCTTTAGAGTCTTTCAATGATCAAGATTCTATAGCTCAGACCTATCATACAAGGAATAAACCTCAACCTAATCTAGTGGTTTCTACCTCTTTACCACCTTCTCAACCCATTCTTCCTTCTCCATCCCATCTTCCTAGCATGGAGTATGATTTCAAAAACCAATTGCGCAATATCACTGCCAAGCTTTCTTTCTGGGATCTTCTTCAAACTTTACCTACCTACCATGAAGCCTTAAAACAATCTCTAGAAACTCTTTTCACTCCACCTCCTAACCAAGAGAACTTCAATGCCTTCTTACAATGCATGCATGTTACCCTGGGTCCTCCTGACATTGTATTCACTCAAAAGGATTTACGTTCTAAAGAAGTTGAAAAGAAATATGATTCCCTTACGGTTGTTGCTACTATCAATAAGAGTATCATTCGTAGGACCTTGATTGATAATGGATCTGGGCTTAATATTTGTAGCATGGACATGCTCAAAGTGATTAAAGCCGATCTTTCTTGACTATTCAACCTAATAAAAAACCTAAACGAGGCTTTGATAACATTGATAAGAACACTTTGCACATCATTACCTTACCTATCAAAGTAGGTCCGGTCATCATGAATACTCCTTTCCATGTTATGCCTGGACATCTTAATTATAACTTACTTTTGGGTAGACCTTTTTTGCATGAGATGCATGTTGTTCCTTCCACCCTTCACCGTAAAGTCAAGTTTATTCACAACAACATGGTGTGTACACTTCATACGAATAATGTGCCAAATCCTTGTTTGAATATTCAAACCCACAATAATCCTATTCCTAATAGAAATCCTTCTTCCTCTAGCAAGGATTTGACCAGAAGATAGGTTATAGCTTCAGTATCTTAGATTAGCAGTTACAGGTGTTTTCAGGATCCTTTTTGTCCAGTATTCAAATTTGAATTTCAATAAGCCTTCTATCTTGATCCAAGTACACATAAAATCTTCCCTAATTTTTATTTCTTATCTCATTATGATTTCACATTTTAATTTTACATATTCAGTGAAGTATAATTGACTCATTTAGTGCTCAGGACCATCCTAGCCTATTGGGACATCTTCCTTCCTATTGTGCAAATTGTAAAGGAGAAGTGATCTATCCCTTTGCATTTCTTTTGCTTCCCTATTTTGCACCTGGATTTTTTGTCTACATGATCTTTGAAAATATTGAGGTTATCAAACACTTCAATCTTGAATTTGAGAAAATACACCCATGTTTATCTTGTGTTATCATCAAAAAATATTATGACATATCTAGATTTACTCAGAGAAGGTTCTATAAATAGACACATTAGATCATTATGAACAAGATCTATAAGGGAGGAGGCTCTCCATGTGATCCGCTTTGGAAAATTTTCTTGTGAATTCTTTCCAAGAGCACAACCCCTTGGCAAACTCTATCAAAAAAATTCTATGGTAGGAAAGGCTTTCAACACCCCCTATTTTCTAAGTTGTTGCATGTATCTACAATTCAAATGCCCAAATATTTGATGTCAAATTTTACTTTCATCATTTGCATACATGTTAGTAGTAAAGTAGAAACTGGTTTGGAAACAAATTCAGAGAAAGTGTATAGATGAGATTGATGACTTACCTTACCAACATCAATTTTGGAGCTATCTTTCATTTCAAATTTCTTACAAAATTTGTGGTGAATTTAATTCTACTTGTATATTCAGAGAATGGAAGCACTTCCATTGTAGACTAGTTTAGCCTTCTGAGTAAGTGTTTTGGGGTAGTGTCAAGCGCCTTGAATGGGTCTCTAATTTGGATTTGGATTTTTCCTCTATTCTGCCCCATTTCCCACATTTCCAGCCTGTTTCTGACATCCAAAACTAAAAACTGAGATTTATGACCTCAGGGTTAAAATTGACCTTTCTAGGTCAAGGTATACCTCACCCTTGACCTAGGTGAAGGTCAACCTTGACCATGACGTAGGTTACAATCAACCTTTTTCTTACTTTTAACCCAAATCCCAAATTTCTAGGATTTTTGGATCTCGGGCTTTGGAAAATTTTAATTCCCACTTCTGGGTCGGCTATTTTGGGTTACAAAATGATGAATATTAAATTATATTTAATATAGGTCCACTTTTAGGGGTATAGGTGTAATGGGAATTTAATTCTCCTATGTATGCCTCTCTAGAAGATTATGCCCTAGATTGCTATAAAAGGAAGCCTTCTCCTCTCATTTTCTCTAACCATGAACCATGAAATCATAAGGGACTTGAAGCAAGTAATAATCCATTGAAGCAACAATCTACTCTCAAGTATTCAAAAATTCAAGCATTCAAGCATCCAATTCATCAAAGAGATCCATTGGTAGACATTGAAAGATTCAAAGCTCTATGGAGCTCTCTTGTTGAAGATTTCTCCATCCACATTCCTCCAAGATTCTTCCTATTCCAAGATCCATTCAAGATTGGTGTTGAAGATATACATGAAATTGATTTGAGGAATTGTACATTATACATTCTACATACATTTGGTGCATACATACTTGTGGATCCACAGATTCAAATCCACCACAAGGGCTTCTATACAAGAAAGCTAAATTTGTTTATTTACTTTGTTTACTTATGCAATTTAAATTACATTATAAGGTTATTAAAAAATGGGGGTTTGACCAAGCCAAACCCCTCCACCCCAACAAATAAACCATTTTTCTTTCAGGTATATGTTTAGATGGCGAATTAAAGTTTCGATCTGGATACCCTTTTCAGCAAACTTTCAGGATCCGCGAACAGATTTTCTGTCGGAGCTGTACAGATCTAGGTCAACTTTTTGGGGTCAAGGGTGACATTTTGGGGTCGAGGTGGACCCTGACCTAGGACAAGGAAGACCTCAAGCCTGACCTAGGTCACAATCAAAAATTCTAGGTCAAGGTTGACATTCTCAACTAGGTCAAAATTAACCTTTCTCAAAAAATAAAAAGATTTATGGGTTTTGTAGATCTCATAGTTTCAATTCAGGGACATGGAAATCAACTATTTTGGAGACCTTCTAATAGGGTTTTCAGTGGGTTCTTTTCCAGAGGTAAGTATTTTATTCCATTTTCCTTCGCAATCATTTCCAGATTTACACCCCTTATCAACCACGATTAAATGTAAGTTGGATAATATGTGCATAGGGTCACTTTTATGAGAAAACCAACATTGTTCTAAACCCTATCCATATTTTCTTATTTACATTTTGGTGAAGCCGCGATAGACAACTCTTTCTTTTTGGTGTTAGATTTGCATCTTATGTTAGATCTTACATGCATTTAAAAGTAGATCTATTTTATGCTCTTGCATTTATACATCAAAAATAAATAAAAATCACAAAATTTCTTTAAAAATATAAAAAGCATTTACTTTTTCATCATACATTTCATTTGAATGTATTTGGATATATCTAGATCTATTTTCTATGCATTTATTTATTCATTATTATGTTGCCCAAGTTGTTTCAACTATTTTCCAAACCTTTTACAATGTGCTTTATTGATAGGGATGATAATCCTCCTATTTGGGATGAACCTTTGGATTTGGATGTTGATTACTCTCTTCCTCATTAACCCATTGTGGATGATTCTACTTTTTCAAGTGAACCCTTGAATAAAGACATTGATTTATCCCCTCCTTGTGAAGATGCCTTGATACAAGAGGGTGATTTATTAATGGATGACGTATTCATACATGATGGCGACTCTTTTTCTAAAATATACTCCCCTTATGTAGATATTTTAGAGAAAGAAGAAAAGATTATAGATGCTTTACCTCCATTTGGGATTCCTTTTAGTGATGAGGCATTAGCAGAGAATGATATGAATTCCCTTAATGCTCTCCCTCTTAGTGATGATATTATGGAGAATCAAGATCCTCCCTCATCTCCTCCTAGGATGTATTCTTTTCTTCCTTCTTGTGAACCTGTTTGTAGTGTTGAGACAACTAACATGGTTTATCCAAAACCCTTGTTGACTATCAAAGG
>MU228457.1:746804-769540 GCA_018584345.1 Thuja plicata | reverse complement strand
ATGCATTCTAAGTTTCAATCCTTGTGGAAAGGTCCATTCCAGATTGTGCAAGTGAATCAGAATAATTCTTTCAGACTGGCATATCCTTCCGGAGAGTCCCTGCCATGTTCCTATAATGGGCAGGATTGTAAGCTATACCAGATGCATAATTGAAGAGCAGGTAACCCCTGCGTAGTAGTTAGTTAGGTAGGTGTTCTTTTTGTGTCATATTTTTAGCGGTTGCTTTTTGTTTTGCTAATGTTTTCCTTGAGTTTAGTTTTTCTTTGTTTCAAGTTGCCCTGCACTCCTCCGCTCTCCCTGTATGCATTTTCTTATTGTTCTCTTTGGTCTAGACTCCACAACCCAATGGATTAGGCACTTGTGAAACTAGAGTAGCTGAATTCTTCATGCACTTTACAGTACACGATCCCCCAGTCGGAGCCAGCTGTTGTCTGACTTTCAGTCACCCATTTTTAGCATTATTGGAGTCAGTCTGGTCAGTCTTGAGTCTAGGTCTAAGTCATTTATAGGTAGGAAATATTTTCCAGGCTTCTCTTCCATTGCCTTTTTGTTCTAATCCGGGTGGGATCTTTTCAGAGTCTCATTAATTGGGTAAGTTGTAGCACCCGATCTGGCAAAGATTATGATCTTTCAATTGATGATCTTTTCAGCAGGTGGAATGATGTTCATGAGCCATAAGTTTTAGACATTCAAAAGAACTAAGAGAGATTCTTCATATAATGGAATCAACATTGAATCATTCAGGTTTCTACTTCATATCACCGTGTGAAGAATCCAGTTGTGGTAGAGAAATAAAGTTTGCAGTTGAATATATCAAGCTAGGTGCAGATTGAAGACTGGTGTGGATCGATCCTATGGGTCTCAACGATCCTAATGCAACAAACGATGAGCAATTTGGTTAAGAGATGAGTGAGAACGAGCTCGGTGGGATTTCAGAAATCACCTTCTTCGCGACGGAATTCTACCTTGGTTGGTAATTCTCCGCAAAGCAGAACTTTGCCTTGTGCAGGTTTTACACTCAGTTGGTAATTTTCTGCAAAAGGTAGAAGAGAAGAAAGGGCACTATGGTGGACCCCACAACCGGATTTCGAAGCACTTTTTCTATTTTCCGCAAAGGGAAAAACTTTACCTTGTGCGGAATTCTACCTCAGTTAGTGATTTTCCGCAAAGGGAAGAAATTTACCTTGCACAGAATTCTACCTCAGTTAGTGATTTTCCCCAAAGGGCAGAACTTTACCTTGCACAGAATTCTACCTCAGTTAGTGGTTTTCCGCAAAGGGCAGAACTTTACCTTGCGCGAAATTCTACCTTAGCTAGTGATTTTCCGCAAGCTTAAGTATTATAAGGTGGGCCCAATTTATTAAAAAGGAGAAGCTCTTTTTCAATTCTCCGAAAAGGAGAAGCTCTTTTCCAATTCTCCAAAAATGAGAAGCTCTTTTCTAATTCTCCGAAAAGGAGAAGCTCTTTTGGTATTTTCCACCGAAAGCATCCAGTTTGGGAATTTCTGCCAATTGCATTATGGAAATTGATTTCTTATGAAATAACGACACAAACTAAGTTGCATTTGTGACTCCGTGGCCCAATGGATTCAGTTTGATAATACCAGTTGGAAATGAAGAGTTCCAGATTCTATAAGTGACTGTTCAAGTTCTCAGACGCGAAAAGTTTTTCCCTTCATATTCTATCTTTTTGTATTCGAAGAAGAGGGAAGGTCAAGGGCTCCTAGAAGCCTAATGTATTGTAAAGGCTATAAATTCTGAAGAGAAATCAATATACAGCGTCAGAAAACTTGTTAATGAAGCAGTGTGATTCTATTTACAGAGCTGAATACATGTTTGTTGTTCCATTTTAGATAGTCTATTTGCATGGTGAATAAAAAGAACAGTTATAAGTGAAACTGCTTTCTCCTAATGAATGCCATTTCACATCAAAAATTGTAGTGTGATCAATTCCAGTTTGTCTTTCATTTATAATTCTTCCTCTATTCACTCTTTATTTTAGTTGCATTCCTGAATGGAAAGTACACCTATGTTCTGAGACTGTGATTTCTTCCTGAATTCTATTTTGTGCTAAGTGATTGCAGTAGTGGTGATTCTATTTGCCTTTCATTATATAGGTCTGCTCCTATTCACCAAGTAGAACCTGCATTTCATAATAGAATAGGATAGAATTAGTTTAGATGCTGAAATCATGTGATGATCTATGATCAACATTCTACTGAGGATTGTAGATTATCTCCATCTTATCCTTGCCTGAATTGTTTGTGTCTACAAGCAATTTGGTTAAATCACATAAGAAACAACCTGGTGATCAGTATAAAAAAAAATCGTTGAATATCATACACAATCAGGGAGCTGTACCTTTCAATTTAGAGGGCAGTCATAAGAGACATACACTGACCCATTTGTTGGTAAACATCCTTTTGTTTTCTCACCTTGGGGTATAAAGAGTCAAAGATTGAAAATCTTAAGAGAGGACAAACTGTTAACCAACACATGTCTCTCTTATCATGATATTAGGGTTGATAAAGACTTAAGCTTAGTGGGGGCTTGAGGATTTCTTTTTCCCTTTTGATTCCAATAAGATTATCTATTCTTTATGATCTCCTTTACCAAGAGTTTGTATTGAGTCCATACTGTTGCTAAAGTGGGGGCTAAATGTATAGTCAGAAAATGGAAGCACTTCCATTGTAGACTGGTTTAGCCTTCCAAGTAAGTTTTTTGGTGTCATTTCGAGTGCCTTTAATGATTCTCTAACTTGGAGCTAGTTTTTTCCCCTATTCTGCCCCATTTCCCACTTTTCCAGCCTGTTTCTGACATCCAAAATTGAAAACTGAGATTTTTCACCTTAGGGTCAAAATCAACCTTTCTGGGTCAAGGTCAACCTCACCCTTGACCTAGGTCAAGGTCAAAATCACCCTTGACTTAGGTCAAGGTCGACCTAAACCTTCACCTAGGTCACAATCAACCTTTTTCTGACTTTTGGTCCAAATCCCAAATTTCCAAGATTTCTGAATCTCAGGCTTGGAAAAGGTTTAATTCCCATTTCTGGGTCAGCTGTTTTGGGTTCTAAAATAATAAATCTTAAATTATATTTAATATAGGTCCACTTCTAGGGGTATAGGTCTAATGGGAATTTAATTCTCCTATGTAGCCTCTCTAGAAGATTGTGCCCTAGATTGCTATAAAAGGAAGCCTTCTCCTCTCATTTTCTCTAACCATGAACCATGAAATCATAAGGCACTTGAAGCAAGCAATAATCCATTGAAGAAATCTACTCTCAGGCATTCAAGCATTCAAGTATCAAATTCATCAAGGAGACCCATTGGTAGCCATTGAAGGATTCAAAGCTCTATGGAGCTCTCTTGTTGAAGATTTCTCCATCCACATTCCTCCAAGCTTCTTCCTATTCCAAGCTCCATTCAAGATTGGTGTTGAGGATCTACATGCAATTGATTTGAGGCATCCTACATTCTACATTCTACATCCATTTGGTGTGTACATACTTGTGGATCCATGAATTCGAATCCACCACAAGGGCTTCTGTACAAGCAAGGTGAATTTGTTTATTTACTTTGTTTACTTATTCAATTTCAATTACATTATAAGGTTAATTCCAAAATTGGGGTTTGACCAAGGCAAACCCCTCCTCCCCAACAAATGAACCATTTTTCTTCCAAGTATAGGTTCGAGACAGCGAATTAAAGTTCAGATATAGATACCCTTTTCAACAAACTTTTGGGAACCGCGAACACATTTTCCGTTGGAGCTGTGCAGGTCTAGGTGAAAGTATTGGGGTCAAGGGTGACATTTTGGGGTTGAGGTCGACCCTGACCTAGGTCAAGGATGACCTCAAACCTGACCTAGGTCACAATCAAGGTCGACATTCTCAACTAGGTCAAAATCAACCTTTCTCAAAAAAGAAAAGGATTTATGGGTTTTGTAGATATCAAAGTTTCGATTCAACTTCGTAAAAATCAACTATTTTGGAGACCATTTGCCAAGGTTTTCACCAGGTTCTTTTCCAGAGGTAAGTATTTTATTCCATTTTCCTTTGCAATCATTTTGATATTTACACCCCTTATCAATTACAATTAAATATAAGGTGGATAATATGTGCATAGGGTCACTTTTATGAGAAAACCAACATTTTTCTATACCCTATCCATATTTTCTTCTTTACACTACTACCTATTCAATTTTGTGTCATTTGATAACAAAAAGAAGATTAATAGAAAGCTTTAGAATATGGATGGCATTCTCAAAAGTTCCCATTAAAAACTCTACCCTCCAAATAATAGTTTCCTCTATAGGAGAGCCCTCTCCTATGAGAATAGGAGAACCAAAATATGGTTTCAAAGAAGAAAGCATATTTTTTGGCTGACATGTGGTACCTATGTGTGTGAATATTCTACCTATAAGTATGCAACACAAATCTTCAATATGTCATTATATCTCTGGGGGATTAAACTTGCAAAACAGATGAACTTCAGACAGCTGGAAATTTAGGGGGATTCCAAAGTAATAATAGAGGCAGTCAAGAGTGGAGCTAGTGTGGGGTGGCGTACTAGACCTATCATTTTAGAGATCTATGAGCTTCTTGAGAGCTTCCAACATATGTCTATAGGCCATACCTATAGAGAGAGAAACTCGGTTGCTGGTTCATTGGCTTCAATTGGTCTAAAATAAACCAAACTAAATAGTTGGATGTTAGTTGGTGATTTACCTCCGATGACTTAGCATATCATCAAGGGAGAAATGAATACTATTGTCTAAATGTTTCAAACTATCTTATTTATTATGATCCCCTCCTCGATCACGTGTTGGCGTATTTGAGTTATTTGTGTGATTATAAAAGGCAAAACTCAAATTCCCATTAAGTTCCATCATTACCTTTTGTTCATGTGGAGTGATCGCTGTCAGTATCAAAAGGTGTTTTTGGCGATTAATGGTAGTAATGCTATTATTACTATTTATGTTACCCAGAGATCTGTTAGATTTGACAGTACGGAACCGAATCTCCAAAATTCTCAAAACTGGCAGGGTATGTATAAGCTTTTTTTGAAATGGATTTGTAAAAGAGAGTGGTTTTATATGGCATGCAACAACAGTCGGCTCTCAGACCCCAAGGATATTCTGATGCTTGAAGAGTAGACCTCTGATATGGGGGGTAATGTTCTCTGTATCAAACCTGATAATATTAATGAAGCCTTTACTTCTAATCCATTGGTCACCCATTATTGCAAGGAAACTAGAATTTGGGGTTTCATGGAATGCATGAAAGGCGGACATGACGAGAGAATATCTAAATAGTTCATTTCCTCCTAGAAAAATAGAAGTGTCTCGGTTGGAGGCATTCACTTCCAGCTCAATGAGGAGGTCATCGCAGAGGCTATGTGGCTCTCTATGGTGGGGAGAAAGTACAAAAATACTAGTTGGACTGCCAACCCTACCAGCCTAAAACAATTTTTCAAAGATGGGGAGCTGTCGGTCAAGAAACAGGGGGGTTTCAATAGAGAAGAGCTACCGGACTTCTGGCCAAAAATTTGTCTCATTATCATGAATTATTTCATGCTTGAAGGTAAGTTTATGGTGTTTTACAACTACAATTTACCTTTCCTGGATCATTTTAGGAACAAAGATTTAATTTCCATACCATTTTATCTTTTGCACTCTATAGAAAGTAATATCCTTGATATCAAAAGAAACCTTGACAGAGCTATCCTCCACCAAGGCCTACTCCTCTGTCTTTTCCAGTTTCATAAAGCCATATGCCCAGCACCCCAACCCCCTCTGATTATTCAGATGATGCCCCAGGAGAAGCCCTCTAAAATGTCGAAAAGACCACCAATTCCTCCTCCTAGTCCATCCTTATCACTCAAGGGCCTGTGAAGTCAGAGAAAAAAACCCGTAAAAAAAGTATTAAGATTCCCACCTATAAGAAGGATGGCCAGGAGGATTCATATGTTTCTAACTCCATGGATTACATTGAAGGGAAAGGGGTTGACAGCACACCTGAGATGGATTACAAGCCCAAAAAATAGAAAATGATGGAAACCCAGGTCAATTTGGAGGTGGACCTAAGCGGTTCTAGCTGTAGGAGGTCTAATAGAATAGCCAAGGAACAATGCAAAATCAAGATGTTGGAAACGGCCTCCAAGGAGCTCTCCCTGACAAAAAATGTCTCCCACTCCACAAACTCCAAAAATGATTCCTTGGAAGGCTATATGAGCTCGACTGGTAATACTCCCTTGACCATCCCCTATAGAGCTACGGTAACCCCCAAGAATCCCACCGCACCCCAAAGCCCCCACCATGATCCCCAGGATAAACCTCTCTCCTCTAGCATGGAGGAAAAATGCAATTTCACAGGCACCCTTAAAAGAAAGTTTGTGATTATTGACAAAGAAATTGTCAAGATTAAGAAGAATATGCAGGACCTGATGAACCATTGCATGAGGACCAACAAATTTGCACTGAAGGTTATGCATGCCTTGGTGACGACCCTCCGTAATGTGCAGGAAAAGCTGGCGGATGGCAAATTGGAAGTGGACAAGGATAACAAGGATCTGTTTCTGTTCCTCCAGGAGGAGTGGACGAGAACCCTACTGTCTAAATAGCTGGGAGGGAAGAATTAATGTTGCTGCCTATGGTTCAGGTTATTTTGGCTGGTCCTGACCCTTAGTTCCCCTATTCTATGTTTGGGGTTTATTTTAAGTTTATTATTTTGGTTTGGTTGAGCCCTGCGAGGCTTAGTGACAATACTTTTGATGCTACTATTGATAGCAATTACTCTGGTTTAATCATTTGGAGTAGAACTGTTACTTTTGTTTTTGTTAGAGGTAGAACTAGATTTGGTGTTTGTTATATCCTGCTAAATTGCTTTTAAGCTTTGACTAGTTCCATTAATATGTTGTTAATGTGCTACTAGTCCTCTGTTCCACGGGCCAGCACCCTCTTGCTGCTTTTTCTATCAAAAACATCAAAATCAATTGAAAAACATAGTAAACCAAAGGAAAATGACATATTTATTCCAATCTAGAATGAGTTATATGATATTGCTCTCAGAATATGCATTAGATTAGTGACAATTCAATTCTAGAATGGAATATTTAAACTAAATGCCATTAGAATGCATCTAAAGTGATCAAGTTAAGCTTAATACAATTGAATCAAATATGAAAATGAAAGCATTTACGAAACATCTAGATTCAATTTAGCAACATAAGTATAATTCAAAATTCTAGAGCTGTGGGATCATTTGAGCTCAAAATTCACTCCTTTTAAAGAAAATGAGGTGAAATGAGTGGTTGAGATTGATTCATGGTGAGTGATTAAGATTAATCTATCCTTGATCCATGTGAGGTGATCCATGTGTGTCAACTCCCATTGCTTCATAGATTGACTTTTCCCTTTGTGGTGAGTTGTAATTTAGGAGTGTTTATTTAATTTGCTTTAATTAATTACCTTAGCCATTGGATTTAATGAGGTTGATTTAATTAGATAAGCCTTGAGGTAATCAATTAAGAATTAATGATAGATTTAGTCATGGTTAATGTTTGAATTGGGGAATTTTAGTGATTTTAAATAATTATGCCAATAATCAAATAATTGGATTAGCATAATTAGGAGGAAGATTGGAATTAAGAAAAAAGTGGGTCTCGGGTTAGAGCAGCCCAATTTAAGATGGTTACATTTTCCCCTCTTTAAATTGGTGTGTGATCATTGCAGTAATTCAAATAACGTGTGATGTTGACTTCAAAGAATACTTTGATGATTAAAAATTTTGAGCTTGATTGAACATAATTTTAGAGATGATACCACTCTTAAACTTGATTCAACTAAGACTAGTTGTACCGACTTTGAACTTGACTGAACAAAGATCGATTAAAGAGATCAGCTTTGAACTTTATTCAACTAGAACTGACAGTATGAATCTGAACTTGATCGAGCAAAGGTCAGTAAGAAGCTATTCAACCATTTGATGTGATGAAGATGAATACTTGATAGATTAATTTGAAATAGTTAAGAAATCATAGGCATAGATAACCGAACTTATGTGATTATTCAATAGTCCCAACTTGATTGAAGGAAAGTGACATGCTCCTATTCATTTGATGATGAAGTCAATTTGATAACATTCTGATTTGGAACTGTTGATTGCTTAGATGTGAAAAACAGATTGAATTTAGGTATGATCATGCCCCCTCAGTAATAGAATCAAAATAAATCCCCCTTGGATGAGTTGACATGGATGAGAAAGTGATGTCAAAAAACATTAGATCAATAAGAATCAATGAGAAGATGAATGG
This sequence comes from Thuja plicata, assembly GCA_018584345.1. Taxonomy (NCBI): domain Eukaryota; kingdom Viridiplantae; phylum Streptophyta; class Pinopsida; order Cupressales; family Cupressaceae; genus Thuja; species Thuja plicata. The sequence goes on along the minus strand of MU228457.1, from coordinate 761,229 downwards.
GAGTGAAGATGTGTTGTTAGGAACATAGTTTGACCAAGTTGACTACTTGAAATACAATATTTGCATAATTTGAAATGATTTTAGACCAATATTTTGATGAAAGAACATGTATCTATTGTTTAGGAACATTGGAGAAAACTTTGGCAAGCACTGCGTAACATTATATGCATATATGGATCAAATCTACATTTTTTTGTAGGACGTGAGTAACTCTTCCAAAAGTATTACTGCTTCAAAATGTCAAGAGATTTGTCTATGTAATTATGTTCTTGACAGATTTAGTGATAAACTATTAGAATTAGGACAATCTTCTTAGTGTTTGTTAGGTCAGAAATAACTTAAAGGGGGTTAAAATACACCCAAAAGATCAATTTATCCATTCAATTTCACTTTTTACCATAGTAATTTCTTGAGCTCTTGAAATAAGATGGTGGACCCCATGGAGAAGTATCGATTTGAACTTGACCGTCGACATTGCATACCTGCACATTATGTACCCCTAGTGAGTACATTGAGACCTTTCATTTTACGCTTTTTGTTGGAATTTTTACCTCATTTTACATTAGTTATAAGTCATAGAGTCTAGGATCACATTCATTATTCTATATTGCATGTTTTCAATCCCGTGTTGCATCTGGGAAACATGATCGTACCTCACTATCATAAATTGGCCGCAACCTGTCAATTTTCCCCTTATTTTAAGCTAAAGATCCAGCATTGCGTCTTGTGAAAATAGGATTCCACCGGTATGTAGAGTCGCATCCTGTCAGAACAAGATTGTACCCGGGATGTAGGATTGCATCCTCTCACCTGGACATGATCACATCGCATAGAAGTGTTGCACCCTATCAGAATAGGGTTGCATCTGGTAAAAGGTTGTCGTAATGCTGATTTTGGAGTAAACTATTGAATTTTCCTTTTCATTCTAGTTGTAAAGATATATATATGTTTAATTTTTTAGTGATTTATGTAGGTTACCGTGATCTAAGAACTAATGTCCTTGCATTATGTATTGTAGCCTTGATGAGTTGTTATATCCTTTCGATGTTTGAGGCTGGTCTGTGTTCTAGCCTTATCAGAGCAGTTGACCAATGAGGAGTAGCACCTTGTGAGCTAGTTAGGATTAGGTAGCTTAGTGGATTTATCCGATATTTGGGTATCGATGGTTTTTTACTGCTCTTTCTGAGAGATGGCACTCAGAGCACAACACCTTCCACCTGTCGACAGGTGAGATCAATGTCACACTGGAGGATGTGTGGCATATTATCTACATTCTAGTCATGGGATGACAGGTTCATTAAGAGTTCAGGTCTGCCACAACTATTGCAAATGCTCAGAGGTTTTCTGTGGATCCTTCAATTTCTCATCGTTACTTGATGTGGGACTACATTCTAGTCCATTATGAGAGACTTCCTATATATATTTCCAAATTGATAGGGGTTATACTTATGTCTAATTATGGGCAGTATGGATTCATGTGTGGTTGGGCCAACATGCTTGGGGAGATGATCGGTTTGACTCATCGATTTGCATGGGGTAGCTGCACTCTTGCCCATTTATACAGAGAGTTTCATGAGATAGTGTACTATTCATCATGGAGTATGACAGTTGGTATTTTTATATTATAGATCTGGGCCTCAGAGCATATCCCAGTGGCACGACCGATAGTTGAGAGGTAGAGGGATCCAGAGGATCCTTATGTTTCTATGTTTTCAAGATATATCTAGCAACCCAATTTAGGGTGGTTACAACATGCAACTCTTGAGATTCTATGATTTGTGTATCTAAAGAAGAATAAATAACAATCAATGCATGAGCATTATCTCTTATTTTTGGTTCTTTTTCTTCCTACTTCTTCTTGGCACTTTCTAGAATAATGTACCAAGATTATTCTACTAAAGTGCCTGCACCATAGAGTCAACTGTCTTCTTCATGCATGATGATTCTAGATGGTAACCATGGTTGTAATAGTTGCACTTTAATTTTCCATTTTTTCCTTTTCTTTTGAGCTGGTAAATATAGCTGGAGGTTTGCAATTTCCTTTCCTTCATGGACCTAGATCCTTCTTCTCTTTTCCTTTGGATTTAGAATTGTTCTTCCCACTTGCATTCACAACAAGTACATGAGCTTTAGAATTTTTAATGTAGCCATCTTTATGAGCTTATCTTTCTCATGTATCAAGGACTCAATTAAAGCATTGAGTGTGGATGTCTTCCATGTTGCTCGTGTTGCAAGCCTAACTATGTGGAAAGTAGAAAAAAATACATTATATTATGGATCCAACTTTGATCTAATAGAAAGGATTATTTTTCTTTCTTCCTTAGATTTGTCAAATTTGCATCCTTTCACCTGGAGTAATAAGGCCTTGAACTTTGTGAAGAAATCTTGAATATTTTAAAAACTCCTTACATCCAATGAGTTAAGCTCATTTTCAAGGATATGACCCCACCTTCCATCTTTTTTTCAAAAGAGAGGCTCTAATGTATTCCAAGAACGGTTTGGAATTGTGCATGCTTCAACATGAAACAACAATTTTGGAGGCATGAATAAGCATAGCAGATTGATAGCTTCATCCATGCAATTGAACCATTTATATTTTTTAGCTACTAAATTTTGTTAAACTTTTATTGCCATAACTATTTGATACAAGCCTCTATTTCTGACCTGAAGCTATATTTTTGTCTTGAATTTAAAATAGTTATATGGTGTGAGAAGAGTAGAGGCCAAAAATTGTATTCTTTGCAAAAAATCGGATCTTCAATATCTACAAAAAAGGGTTTATATTTCTCCTTCCTAGCTCCTTTTCTCTAATACCATGTAAAATTTGCATCTATAACTGTATAAGACAATAGAGATATTGCTAGAAAGATAGAAAAAACTTAGACTTGCAAAAGAAAAATTAGAAAAACAAAGCTATTTGAGAATAAGAATTAAAAAAATGTTAATTTTAATGCCAAGCAATGAATATTACATTTATTGAATGTAAGAAAATAAATGCATGAAAAATAAAAGTTAAAGTAACCATGTTAAGAAATCTAGCACTGAAAGTGGGAGAGAGAAGGAAAACAATAGTTTGCATGACATAGACTACCACACAAAGAAAATAATTTGAGTTGAATAAGACAGAGAGAAAGAAACTAGGGGGCAAATAATAGTTTGTTGCAATGTATCCATTATTTATTATTGAAGCTTTTGTTAGCTTAATTTTAAAAACTGTTGGCTAACAGATTTGTTCTCTTTATACTTTGATATTTATCTTCTAACTCTATGCCTTTGAAAAAAAATCATTACACAACAGTTGGGCAAGCATTTACTTTGCTTCCCTCTGAATTTTACAAAAGGTACAGCTCCCTTCTAAAGATATTCAACGAATGGATAGTGCAATCTAACATATAAGCTTTTAACTGAAAAGCAGGAAAAGATCTCTCAACTGTTCTTGGACAGATGAGGTAGAGCAAAAGAAACTTGCAAAACTAAGCAATGAATTAGAAAACTACCTTGCGGAGGAAAATTAAACTAAGCGACTGATCAAGAAATTTAGAATAACTAAATGTTCATCTACAGAAAAACTATAACTCAGAGAACTACAATAAATGACTGAAACTGAATCACACATGCACAAGATCGATATATAACTCTCTCAAAGTAGAACATATATATTTCACCATCTGATTCAAAGATCAAAATAAATTCATGCACGAGTATTCAGGTAAAACTGGCTCAAAGTCCAGTTATCATCAGTCATTCAAACTACTGCAAAACAGAAAAGAACTTATGCTACTATCTAAATTCTATCTTTCCCTCTATTCTATTCTATTCTAACCCTTTGCAATGTCTTAAGCTCTAGCTTAAATAGTTTAAACAGTCTGAGAAAGCCTCCCAAAAAACCTGGCTTCTCAGACACAATCAAAGCAAGAAACAGTTATCAATTACAACCAAGTTCTCGGAAAAGATTTAAAGCAGGGTAAATTAAGAAAAAAAACTGAATCTGATTCAGTTTTCCTGCGCATCCGCTGATGTGGCTACCTTTACCAGCTTCCATGACTGGAAGACACGGAGCAGCTCTTGAGTAGGTGGGGCGTGCAATTTCTTCAACGCGGTCAAATTGGCATGTGTTGCATTTTTCTCCCACCGCATTTTCTGGATTTTCTCTGCCTACTTTGGCAATTGCCCCCGATTTAAGATTAACATGGCTTCTATGTTTGCGGTCCTAGTGAGGTCGTGAACCATTCGGGCTCCACTTTCTTTGAAAACATTCATTTCATCCATGAAGGACTTAACTAACGCATCGACGCCCTGATCCCCATCTTCCAGTTGTAGAATGCCTGAGGGATTTACTATTTTGATATCTTTCAAGGTGTCGGAGTGAATCTCCTTCACTTCTTTTTCCATGATTCGCATCTAAGAAATGGCTGTTTCGAACAATGTGTTCTTCCAGCTGAATTTTTTCTTTAGGATGAACAGCATACACGGTTCGACCAACTTCATGGGATTCTCAGTCAGAAACTGTTTCACTCCATAATCTTCGATTTCTTGTACTCTCTTCACAATCTCTACACAATTTCCTGCCTCGCTTTCCCAGATTGGGATCAAAGTCTGGATCTCCCCCAGGAGTACTTCGCCATCTACATGGGTGCTCACAAACTCCCTTATGAAAGCGCTTCCTTCTGCTATAATGTCGTCTGTCCATGCCTTCATTACTTCTATCCATGTCCTACCCTACTGCACCAGCTTGACCAGCTTTTGACTTTCTGCCGAATTGGGGTCGAATCCTTGATGAGCCTGTGCTAGAGGTATCACACCATTCTCAGCCAATGAAGAGAGAAATTCTTTCATGGTTGAAACTATCTGCTTCAATTCCTGCTTCTCTCTGCCATCTTTCTGCGACTGTCCAAGCATATGATCCACGGAGAATTTGAAAATGTGATCGCAGGAGTCTCTGTTCAGCACCCCCAACTCCATCTTTGTTATCTCATAATCCTTGGGCTCAGGATCTTGTGTTTCTCCCATAGGCCTTACTATGGCGATTTTGGCAGTAAGTTTCCCTGTAGAAGGGTCCATTATAAACCTCGCGTCACTCTTCATTCTTTTAGCTTTCGGAGTGCGAGCTGCATACCTTGTAACGATTTCTTTCACTGGCATAGACAGAGGCTTGAAAATTTTCCTCTTGTTAACCGATTCAGTGAGCCATGGTGGGACTGCACTAGGCACCATTCGGTTATCGGGGGTCTTTACAAGTGTATCTGTAGCCTGAGATAGGTCTTGGCAGTGTGTGAGAGCTTCCTGAATCTTCCCTTTGTGATCAGGGGTGAATGAGAGATCTTCATCATTGAGGTCACCGACATCATCCAGATAATCAGGTTCTTCTGAGGCCATCCGGTTCTTCTTCTCAGATCTTGTCCTTGCTCTTGATCTTGGCACGGTTGGGTGTTTCACTGAGGCTGTCTTCTCCTTCAATAGTATTTTTTCACCTGCATTTGATAACAAAGGAGAGTTATTAGCAAGAGCTTGCTTTACATTTTTAATAGGTGACCCAGTATCACAGCTTGTATCTGTAAGGAGTTGAACTCCTTTCTTCCTTGCCACGATCCAGTTCTTAGTTTCTTCAAAAATGCTGCGTGCCCAGAGTCTGATATCAATGGATTCCTTTCTGCTCCAATCGATGATCGGGATAACATCTTCTTCGGAAAAGGTGGCAGATGGACGAGGAACCTCTGAACTGTCATCTTCTATATTTCTGATATCAAACTTCAATTGTAGCAGCCTAATCTGAGATACTGTAAGCCTGGTTCGATCTCGTTCCCAAATCATTTTCTCATCACCGAGATTTTCCCACAGATCCTCAAGATGATAGCTTGGAGAAGGGCATTTGCCTAATCCCAGGGTCTTCCTGGAAAAACCTTTGCTATCAAATCCTGTCCTTGGTTCATAGAAAGGCATGTGGAAGTTCAATAAATTACTCCCCATAACAGATGCATCCAACATACTGTTACAGATTAGATGGCCTAATTTCACTGGGAACAAAGAGTTCCACTTGTCTTCCGGGAGAGCAGTTTTGATAACAATGAATAGCTGTCTGCAAACTTCTGCAAGAATAAAATAGTCGAAAGCATACCTAGGCAGCTTCAATGGTTCTTCGAATCCTCCTACCCGAATATAAGTGAAGCGGGGAAATTGAATGTAAAAGCTACCAAATACTTTGACCAATTTTTGAGCACTGTCTGAAATCCTCTGGTTCGGCCTGCCAGCAAATTCTTTACGCAATTTCCCCCAGAACACATCATGTATTGTTCTGTAATCCTCCAAAACTTTATCTCTTCTCAGTAATGGGAAATACTCATAGATAAATAAGCTTTCATTCCAAGGAGCTTTCTGGATAGGGGATAGATTTTGAGTGCAGGCCAGACAATACATTAGGTACGAGGACATATAAAACCCTTCCCTGGTCATTTGATTCTGTTTGAGCTGATCCCGAAGAGATGCGGCTATGATTTTGGCCCAATCTATGTGTTGTCTTCCTTCTAAGACGATCTCTACAAAATGAAACATCCACTCATCAAAGAACAAGGCCTGTTCTGAACCTTTTAATCGATTGAGGAGAACAACCAAATCATGCACCAGGGGGTTCATGTGATCCTTAGTGAGGGATTTGGGCAACCGCGACCCTCATTTATAGTTGGTCTTTGTCCATCTTCTCGCTATGTGGCTTCTGTTTCTATCAACATTTTCCCTAAATTGGGCCAGGGACTGGGTAGGAGTAAAGTTAACAAGACCTTCATCTGGTATTTTGAAAACTGCTGCAATGGTCCCGCAGTTCACAGGTATTAGGGTTTGACCATTCGTGTTTAAAATACTCTTCAACTTTACATCATATCTATTGATACATTCTTGCACTAATTCTGGACAAACGGCGGAAGGTGGGAATGCAGCCGCTTCTAATAACCCACTGGCTAAGACTTCTACAATGAAATGCTCGTCAACACGAGCTGAGAGTTTTGAAGGTATGGTATCGACTGAAACCCCTAACAAATCTATGTCTGTTATGACCGGAGCCCTACATTCAAGATTCTTCACATTTCCAAAGAAATGCATGACAGACTTCATATTTGCCTAAGAAGATGAAAGTCTACCAGCTCACTGCTTGAACTATTGAATTTTAAGGAATAACCAGAAATGAGAGGCAGAGCTTGAAAAAGCTACCTGTATGATTTGAACACGACCAGACCACCTTTCCAGCGCCAAGACCCTGCAATGTACAATAGGGAAAAATGACTTACCCAGCCTCTATTTTTAGTTGTCATTTGAAGCGTGAGATATACTCCGTTATGCGAGTATTAATATGGCTTTCGATACCAAGTGGTGATAAGCAATAAATGCTTTCAAATCAAATTAAATCTTTGGGATCTGCCACCTTTTCCGATCATCATTATTCACTCTTAAACCAAATATTTCCCACCTGTGCAAGTGATTTCCTCAGTTTCTGCGTACTGACCCAGCCAATGAAATCATGGCACGTCAATCGGCGTGTCTTTTCAGGTCATCACATCATTATTGATTCCGCCGGCAATCCTTTTGAACTACTTTGAACTACTTCAAACTAGAGTTCAAAGGGGTTCAAAGAGGTTCAACCTCTCTCAAGAGGAAAAATGCCGCGCGCTTTCCTGCATAACACATCGTTAGTAATAAAAGACTTAGGCCGCTATTGAACTCCTTTGAACTACTTCGAATCGGAGTTCGAAGAGGTTCAAAGTGATTCAAATGACTTGAAAGGATATGTTATCAGTTTAAAACAGACTGAACCGATACCAACGATGCTGAAAGCTTAGATTTGACAGACTCAAATGTGCAAAGGCTTTTGGAAGGACCACCAAGGTGGAAAAATGGACAAGTTGAAGCTTTGACCATTGTAGACACACAAACTTGGAAAGTTCAAAAAAGGTGACTCTTACCCATCCAACATTGGCTCTGACTGGGGACTGCAGATTTCCCAATTTGTAGAGAACTTCAGAGAACTGGTTTCGCAGACCAAACCAAACAAAAGGAAAGGAAAAGAAAAGAGGGACCCAACCAAAACTGAAAACACAGGGAACTAACTACTATGTACGAAGGGGACGAACCCAGACACCTACAGTTTGCACTGTTTCAGATCCTGCCCATTATAGGTAAAGGGAAGATTAACACCATCTAGATATGAAAACTTAAAGGTGTTCAACCCCAAAGCCTCTGAGATGATGAACGGACCTTTCCATAGGGATTCAAACTTCCCATACAATCCTTTTGATGCTCTTCTCTTATCCCATAACAGAACTTCATCTCCCTCCATAAAACTGCGAGGTCTAGCTCGCATGTCAAAGATCTGTTTCACCTTCATCTGATGTTCAGTAATATGATCTACCATATTCTCTCTGTCCTCTTCCAACTTTCTTAGGTTCATTACACACCTTTCCAGGGGATCTTTGAATTATTCATCTTCAATAACTGCTTGGAGCTTCATAGAGGATAACTCGAGAGGCAATGAAACATGAGCTCCAATCCCGTACACCAGTTCAAAGGGTGACATGCCAATAGCTCATTTTAAAGTGATCTGATCTTCCCACAGTGCCTCATGGAGCTTCTTGTGCCATTCTCAGGGATTATCATGCATCAAATTTTTCATTATGACTATCAGGTTTTTATTGCTGGATTCTGCTTGGCCATTTCCCTGCGGGAAATAATCTGAGGAATGTGCCAGCGCTACACCGTGCTCATAGAAAAAGGTTGATATTTCTTCTAAGGAAAAATATGTAGCATTATCTGCTACGATTTTGACTGGCACTTTGAATCTTACAAAAACAAAATTTAGCAGAAATTCACACACCACCTGAGAGTTGGCCTTCTTCGTAGGTATTTCCTTCACCCACTTTGTAAAGTAATCAGTGGCTGTTAGAATATAAATATCCCCAGCACTAGATGGTGGATTCAATGGCCCGATAAATTTGATTCCCCATTGTCTAAATGGTTCTTCCACAATAACTGGCTTGATGGGTAACGCTGCCAGATATGGTCTCCCAGCGAACAATTGACATTTATCACAGTTTCTGACATACTGGTAAGCATCCTTGAACATTCCTGGCCAATAGAACCTATTTCAGAGAATCTTGTAAGTCATCACAGTTGAAGAATAGTGTCCCCCGCATGCTTCATCATGGAATGCTCGCAGCAATTCTTTCCGTTGCTCTTCATCAACGCACCTGAGGAAAGTTCCATCAACTCCTCTTTTGAACAAAGTTCCCTGAGAAATCACATATTTATTTTCTTTCAATCTCAGGTTGCGCCTTTCCTTTTGATTCAAATGATCTGGGCATTCACCATATGTAAGGAAATAAGTAATTTCTGAGAACCAAGGGTCGACTGAGCTGACCAATAAGGCCATCGGGACTTCATCAATTTTTTCACATATCTCCTTATTCTCCGCAATTAATTTACATAAACCTTTTCCTCTCACCAAATTTGTAGGTTTGATTGTCAAGTCATACTCTTGAATCTTTGCGATCCATACAGCTCTATTATTCATGCCAATCTCTTTCTGAATTAGAATGCTCTTCACAACAGTTTTTGGCACATATACGGTACTATGCGAGTGAAGGATATAATACCTGAAATGCCTTACTGCCTTTACCACCGCATAAGCATGTTTTTCTATCTGGGAGTATTTAAGCTCGTGTTTCTTTAGGGGCATGCTCATAAAGGCTATGGGTGCTTCTTGCCCTTCTTTGTCCTTCTGAGTAAGTATGCCGGAGAGGGTATGTTGAGAAGTGTAACAGTACATGATGAAATCCTTTCTAAAATTGGGGCTTCTCAATGCTGGTGCCTGAGATATGGCAGTTTTAATATCTTTGAACGCCTTCTTTCCATCATCATTCCATTTAAAAGGGACTTTCTCACTCATCATCTCGATCATATGCCTTGTTACTTCAGAGAATTCAGGAATAAAGGCTCACAGAAAATTTATTTGCCCGAAGAAGGACTTCAGACCAATTCTGCTAGCGGGCGGGCTGAGTTACTGAATTGCTTTAACTCGTTCAGGATCTATTTTAATGCCCTCCTTTGATACTATATGACCGAGTAATTTCCCTTCCTCTACAAAGAATATAGACTTTTTGGGGTTTAAAGAGATACCATGATTCCTGCAACGCTGCAAAACTTGTTTGAGATCCTTCAAGTGTTGATTTCTCTTCTTTGAGAATACTGTAAGATCATCCAGATACATCACTATGATTTTGTTTCTGAGATCCTCGAAGGAAGAGTTCATTTCCCTTTGGAAGGTTGCACCTGCATTTATTAATCTGAAGGGCATCCGGTTGTAGGCATAAGCACCCCATGGCGTAATAAAGGTTGTCTTGTGTTGTTCAGCCTTTGCTACCCCTATTTGGTTGTAACCCGAATAGCCATCTAACATTGACATGGCTTCAGAACCAGAAACTGCCTGCAAGACATGCTCCATGATAGGTAAGGTGTAATTATCTTTCAAACTCGCTTGATTCAGGTTATGAAAATCAACACAAATTCAAACTTCACCATTTTTCTTTCTTACTGGTACTATGTTTGCTATCCATGTTGAATGGTGAATAGGGTAGATAATTCAGGCCTGTAACATCTTTTTAACCTCCCTCAGTATAGCTTCTGACACCTTAGGGTTGTAGTTCCTCAACTTCTGGCGGAAAGGGACAACTCCAGGCTTCAAAGGGATTTGGTGCTCGAATTTACCATCTCTAAAAACTTTCAAATCTCCATAATCCCAGGTGAATACATCTCTGAATTATTTCAACAACCTCTTCAAGTCTTCCTTCTCAGATTCAGTACAGCTTTGACCAATGGAAATCCACCTAGGAGAATCTTGATCACCTATATCAATCTTGTCATATTCCTTTGGATTTGGAACATGTGAGACTTTCTCCTTCACTGTGCTATCATCTCTTCTTCTGAATAGATGCTCCAGAGAAACTAAGCCCTTAGGGATTTTATTTCCTTCCAGCTGAATCACCCCCGCATTATCATCCTCATCTTGATAAACTTCGGTACATTCGCTGTTTGATCCTTCAAAATATACTTCAGCAAATCCGGTGGCACACTTGAGAAATTCTTTAATCTGAGCATCATTATCGAAAACTTTCCAGTTCTAAACATTGTCTGGTACCCTCGGTTTGTATATCATTTCAATCTGGTATTTTTGAGTTTTAAAATCTGGGTGTGGCAAGAGCAAGGAGGTTGATACAGCCAAAGAATCTGCTCTGGCATTCTAATTCCTGGGTATATACTGAATGGAAAAAGCATCAAAATATTCTATGTCATCCCAGACTAGGTTTCTGTAATGCTTTAATTTCTCATTCCTTACAGAAAACTACCCCCGGACCTATTTCACAATCAATTCAGTGTCCCCTTTCACAATCAGCTTCTTAACCTCTCTCAACCTGCACTCCTCTAGGCCTAACAACAAGGCTTCATATTCTGCGGTGTTGTTAGTGTTTTTGAAATCCAATTTGAAAGAAAAAGGAATACAATCTCCGTTGGGGGGGAAAAGGACCACTCCGACACCTGAGCCTGAGTTAGAGCAACTTCCATCAAATTCCATTTTCCAAATATCTTCTTCTTTCTCGGGTTTGATTTGAACATCTTTATCTGAAGTAGACAGGATAACATAATTCCCAAAATTACATTCTTCATACAGGATTTGGGCTCTGGGTTCAGCTGAAGGCATCACGGTATATTTATTCTTAGGTTCGGGTTCTAACTTTACCTTCTTCTTGCCTACGGGAATTGTGGCTTCGGACCAGTCCATTTTTATATCCCTGCCTAAGTCTTTACAAAAGGTTCTGCTGAGTAACATCCCGTAACTAGCTGGGATATCGGCTACTAAAATGGTGAGCTTTAGCCGCTTGTCAAGGTGTGCGGCTAGGACAGCCTGGCAATCTTTGATCTGGCCTTTTAATGGTACTTCTTTACCATCCATAGAATAATAATGGCCGAAGGTTTTGGTTAAGGGTAAGCCCAAGGCTTTAGCTACGGGGGTCGGCATTATGTTGTCAGAAGCACCAGAATCGATAATACAATTACTCAATTTTTGACCATTCAATAGCACAGAGACATAAAATGGATTTGGCTTTTCCTCTTCGTACTCAGTTTCTACGGAATTCGTAGACTGGCATCCTTCTGGAGTTTGGGGAGTGTCTTGTGGTTGGAAAACAAAAGTTTCTTGAGTATTGGAGGCTTCTCCTATAAAGGATTTATTCACTTGAGGACCTGTATAATTTTCCCCTTTAACATATTTTACTAACTTATCCAGTTCTCCAGGGTTCATCTTCAAGAAATCAAGAGAAGAGATAGAAACTGTGGAAGACTTACAGAACTCAACAAAATCGAAAGGAGATGAAGGGTTAATTGTATTTCTGGGAAGAATTTTTACCTCCGGGCCTCTTGGACTTGTGCACGTTTCTTCACCAGCAGGCTCCTTTCTTTTTGTGTCTGCACTTGTAGAAGCTGCACCCGAAACAAACTTCGTAGTTCGTTGGTTTCTTCTTAAGATAGCGCAGGCTGGATCCTATATGGTTGCCAATACACTTCCCCCTTGCTCCGCCCCAGGTACATATTCTGAGTAGAAAGAACCTGACAAACCCACGTCTGGAGAATCTTTTTCTTCATGGAATTGTTCGTTATTCATCTCATCTCTGGCTGCATTGAGTTGTAAGTATCTTATCCATTCGGTACACATATCCCCATCGTGATCAGTGGTTAAATGGAACGAGCACATAGTTTCTTTGGGAGCAGGCTCTATTAGCAACCTCGGTTGCGGGCCAGGTAGAGCTTTAGTCTGCTATTGGGGAAATTGCCTTCGACTTACATCCTGATAAGGGGGTTGATAAGAAGTCGTTCTGTTCTGCTACCTTTTTAGCATTTCTATGTCATTCATAAGCCTCTGTATCATTGGATCTGTGGTCGCAGCTCCTGAAGAACTGCTCGGAGTTTGCGCTTCTCTCTTCCACTTTCCAGCGGTTATGAGAGTGTCTTCAAGCTCAATCGCTCTGGTTTGGGCATCTTCAAAATTTGGAACTCCATCTTTTAATAAATGGAAGCTTACATCTGGCGGGACTGCATTGAGGAAGTAAATCTTATTTTTCTCGTCACTCGGGATAGTGGTTGTGGGAATTCTTTGTAGAATTCTATTGAATTTAGCCACGAACTCTCTCATCGGTTCGTGTATCTCCTTCTTTAAATGACTAAGTTGTATCAATAAAGAGACTTCATTGTCATAAGTTTTGAACCTTCTTTCAAAATCCCGCTTCATGGTGTCCCAATTCATGATAGATCCATTCGGCAAGTGACTGAACCAATCGGCAGTAGCATCTACAAGAGTTCTGACAAAAAGTCTCACCGCCATGTCTTCGGTAGATACGCTCATGATCCCACAAGCGGTTTGGAAGGCATTGATATGGTCATCTGAAGAGACCTTGTTGTCCCCACTGAACTTAGGCAGAATTTGATTGGCTCCTTTAGGTAAATCAGCAGGTTGGTTAACCACCAGGTTCAGAGGCCCAATGTGTTGGCCCCAGGGTCGATTTCCGGCCATGAATGGAAGCTGGAAATTCAAAGGGTGGATATTTAAGACAGTAGGAATTACAGTACCCGGAGAAACAATGGCTTGGACAGTCAAAGGGACAGCTGGGCTTTGCGGGGGAGATGAGGGTTGGCTGACAGTTTGAGACTTCCTTCTTCGGGAAAGATTTAACTCTGATTTGAAATTTAGGCTTTCCAACAGTTCAAAATCTTCATCCACCAATCCTTTGCTGTGTTCCCCCCTTGTATATCTTCTGGTTGCCAGTTCAGGTATCTATTTGAAACTCAGTTCTATTGCCGACCTTGTGCAAGTCTATTAACTATGACAGCTTCTCTAGCAACAGGAATCCCTCTCAAGTGTTCACCAATTTCTTCTTCTCTCTCGAGCACTTCTTGAACCTGGTGGAATTCTTGATTACTTCGTCTGAACCTCCAAGCAGCTGAAGCAAGATCTGAGATTAAATCTTCCTGTGTGTCTTCAAAATTCAAATTTGGTGGGAGCACAGGGAACACATTATCATTGGGTAGCACCATTATGTGGCATTATGATGGGAATCGGACAAGCACACTTGACTGGTCTTTCCCCAGTAGAGTCGCCAAAATCTGTTAGCTAAAAGATTTGTTCTCTTTATACTTTGATATTTATCTTCTAACTCTATGCCTTTGAAAACAAATCATTATACAACAGTTGGGCAAGCATTTACTTTTCTTCCCTCTGAATTTTACAAAAGGTACAGCTCCCTTCTAAAGATATTCAACGAATGGATAGTGCAATCTAACATATAAGCTTTTAACTGAAAAGCAGGAAAAGATCTCTCAACTGTTCTTGGACAGA
>MU228457.1:732209-746662 GCA_018584345.1 Thuja plicata | reverse complement strand
CAGAAAAACTATAACTCAGAGAACTACAATAAATGACTGAAACTGAATCACACATGCACAAGATCGATATATAACTCTCTCAAAGTAGAACATATATATTTCACCATCTGATTCAAAGATCAAAATAGATTCATGCACGAGTATTCAGGTAAAACTGGCTCAAAGTCCAGTTATCATCAGTCATTCAAACTACTGCAAAACAGAAAAGAACTTATGCTACTGTCTAAATTCTATCTTTCCCTCTATTCTATTCTATTCTAACCCTTTGCAATGTCTTAAGCTCCAGCTTAAATAGTTTAAACAGTCTGAGAAAGCCTCCCAAAAAACCCGGCTTCTCGGACACAATCAAAGCAAGAAATAGTTATCAGTTACAACCAAGTTCTCGGAAAAGATTTAAAGCAGGGTAAATTAAGAAAACAAAACTGAATCTGATTCAGTTTTCCTGCGCATCCGCTGATGTGGCTACCTTTACCAGCTTCCATGACTGGAAGACACGGAGCATCTCCTGAGTAGGCGGGGCGTGCAAGTTCTTCAACGCGGTCAACTTGGTGTGCGTTGTGTTTTTCTCCCACCGCATTTTCTGGATTTTCTCTGCCTGCTTCGGCAATTGCCCCCGGTTTAAGATTAGCATGGCTTCTATGTTTGCGGTCCTAGTGAGGTCATGAACCATTGGGGCTCAAATTTCTTTGAAAGCATTCATTTCATCCACGAAGGACTTAACTAACGCATCGACTCCCTGATCCCCATCTTCCAGTTGTAGAATTCCTGAGGGATTTACTATTTTGATATCTTTCAAGGTGTCGGAGTGAATCTCCTTCACTTCTTTTTCCATGATTCGCATCTGAGAAATGGCTGTTTCGAACAATGTGTTCTTCTAGCTAAAGTTTTTCTTTAGGATGAACAGCATACATGGGTCGACCAACTTCATGGGATTCTCAGTCAGAAACTGTTTCACTCCATAATCTTTGATTTCTTGTACTCTCTTCACAATCTCTGCACAATTTCCTGCCTCGCTTTCCCAGATTGGGATCAAAGTCTGGATCTCCCCCAGGAGTACTTCGCCGTCTACACAGGTGCTCATGAAATCCCTTATGAAAGTGCCTTCTTCTGCTATAATGTCATCTGTCCATGCCTTCATTACTTCTGTCCAGATCCTACCCTACTGTACCTGCTTGACCAGCTTTTGACTTTCTGTCGAATTGGGGTCGAATCCTTGATGAGCCTGTGCTAGAGGTATCGCACCATTCTCAACCAATGAAAAGAGAAATTCTGCCATGGTTGAAACTATCTGCTTCAATTCTCGCTTCTCTCTGCCATCTTTCTGCGACTGTCCGAGCATATGATCTGCGGAGAATTTGAAAATGTGATCGCGGGAGTCTCTGTTCAGCACCCCCAACTCCATCTTCGTTATCTCATAATCCTCAGGATCAGGATCTTGTGTTTCTCCCATAGGCCTTACTGTGGTGATTTCGGCTGTAACTTTCCCTGTAGAAGGGTCCGTTATTAACCTCGCATCACTCTTCATTCTTTTAGCTTTCGGAGTGCGAGCTGCATACCTCGTAATGATTTCTTTCACTGGCATAGACAGAGGCTTGAAACTTTTCCTCTTGTTAACCGATTCACTGAGCCATGGTGGGACTGCACTAGGAACCATTCGGTTATCGGGGGTCTTTACAAGTGTATCTGTAGCCAGAGATAGGTCTTGGCAGTGTGTGAGAGCTTCCTAAATCTTCCCTTTGTGATCGGGGGTGAATGAGAGATCTTCATCATTGAGGTCACCGACATCATCCAGATAATCAGGTTCTTCTGAGGCCATCCGGTTCTTCTTCTCAGATCTCGTCCTTGCTCTTGATCTTGGCGCGGTTGGGTGTTTAACTAAGGCTGTCTTCTCCTTCAATAGTATTTTTTCACCTGCATTTGATAACAAAGGAGAGTTATTAGCAAGAGCTTGCTTTACATTTTTGATAGGTGACCCAGTATCACGGTCACGGCTTGTATCTGTAAGGAGTTGAACTCCTTTCTTCCTTGCCACGATCCAGTTCTCAGTTTCTTCAAAAATGCTGCGTGCCCGGAGTCTAATATCACTGGATTCCTTTCTGCTCCAATCGATGATCGGGACAACATCTTCTTCAGAAAAGGTGGCGGATGGACGAGGAACCTCTGAACTTTCATCTTCTATATTTCTGATATCAAACTTCAATTGCAACAGCCTAATCTGAGATACCGTAAGCCTGGTTCGATATCGTTCCCAAATCATTTTCTCATCATCGAGATTTTCCCACAGATCCTCAAGATGATAGCTTGGAGAAGGGCATTTGCCTAATCCCAGGGTCTGCCTGGCAAAACCTTTGCTATCAAATCCTGTCCTTGGTTCATAGAAATGCATGTGGAAGTTTAGTAAATTAATCCCCACAACAGATGCATCCAACATACTGTTACAGATTAGATGTCCTAATTTCACTGGGAACAAAGAGTTCCACTTGTCTTCCGAGAGAGCAGTTTTGATAACAATGAACAGCTGTCTACAAACTTCTGCAAGAATAAAATAGTTGAAAGCGTACCTAGGCAGCTTCAATGGTTCTTCTTCGAATCCTCCTACCCGAATATAAGTGAAGCGGGGAAATTGAATGTAAAAGCTACCAAATACTTTGACCAATTTCTGAGCACTGTCTAAAATCCTCTGGTTCGGCCTGCCAGCAAGTTCTTGACGCAATTTCCCCCAGAACACATCATGTATTGTTCTGTAATCCTCCAAAACTTTATCTCTTCTCAGTAATGGGCAATACTCATAGATAAATAAGCTTTCATTCCAAGGAGCTTTCTGGATAGGGGATAGATATTGAGTGCAGGCCAAACAATACATTAGGTACGAGGACATATAAAACCCTTCCCTGGTCATTTGATTCTGTTTGAGCTGATCCCGAAGAGATGCAGCTATGATTTCGGCCCAGTCTATGTGCTGTCTTCCTTCTAAGACGATCTCTACAAAATGAAACATCCACTAATCAAAGAACAAGGCCTATTCTAAACCTTTTAATCGGTGGAGGAGAACAACCAAATCATGCACCAGGGGGTTCATGTGATCCTTAGTGAGGGATTTGGGCAACCGCGACCCTCCTTTATAGTTGGTCTTTGTCCATCTTCTCGCTATGTGGCTTCTGTTTCTATCAACATTTTCCCTAAATTGGGCCAGGGACTGGGTAGGAGTAAAGTTAAAAAGACCTTCATCTGGTATTTTGAAAACTACTGCAATGGTCCCGCGGTTCACAGGTATTAGGGTTTGACTATCCGTGTTTAAAATACTTTTCAACTTTACATCATATCTGTTGATACATTCTTGCACTAATTCTGGACAAACGGTGGAAGGTGGGAATGGAGCCGCTTCTAATAACCCACTGGCTAAGACTTCTACAATGAACTCCTCGTCAACACAAGCTGAGAGTTTTGAAGGTATGGTATCGACTGAAACCCCTAACAAATCTGTGTCTGTTATGACCGGAGCCCTACATTCAATATTCTTCACGTTTCCAAAGAAATGCATGACAAACTTCATATTTTCCTAAGAAGATGAAAGTCTACCAGCTCACTGCTTGAACTATTGAATTTTAAGGAATAACTAGAAATGAGAGGCAGAGCTTGAAAAAGCTACCTGTATGATTTGAACTCGACCAGACCACCTTTCCAGCGCCAAGACCCCACAATGTACAATAGGGAAAAATGACTTACCCAGCCTCTATTTTTAGTTGTCGTTTGAAGCGCGAGATATACTCCGTTATGCGAGTATTAATAGGGCTTTCGATACCAAGTGGTGATAAGCAATAAATGCTTTCAAATAAAATTAAATCTTCAGGATCTGCCACCTTTTTTGATCATCATTATTCACTCTCAAACCAAATATTTCCCACCCGTGCAAGTGATTTCCTCGGTTTCTGCGTACTGACCCAGCCAATGAAATCATGCCACGTCAATCGGCGCGTCTTGATAGGCCATCACATCATTATTGATTCCGCCGGCAATCCTTTTGAACTACTTTGAACTACTTCGAACCAGAGTTCAAAGGGGTTCAAAGAGGTTCAACCTCTCTCAAGAGGAAAAATGCCACGCGCTTTCCTGCATAACACATTGTTAGTAATAAAAGACTTAGGCCGCTATTGAACTCCTTTGAACTACTTCAAACCGGAGTTCAAAGAGGTTCAAATTGATTCAAATGACTTGAAAGGATATGTTATCGGTTTAAAATAGACCGAACCGATACCAACGACGCCGAAAGCTTAGATTTGACAGACTCAAATGTGCAAAGGCTTTTGGAAGGACCACCAAGGTGGAAAAATGGACAGGGTGAAGCTTTGACCATTGTAGACACATGAACTTGGAAAGTTAAAAAAAGGCGACTCTTACCCATCCAACATCGGCTCTGACTGGGGACTGCAGATTTCCCAATTTGCAGAGAACTTCAGAAAACTAGTTTCGCAGACCAAACCAAACAAAAGGAAAGGAAAAGAAAAGAGGGACCCAACCAAAACTGAAAACACAGGGAACTAACTACTATGTACAAAGGGGACGAACCCAGACACCTATATTTTGCACAGTTTCAGATCCTGCCCATTATAGGTAAAGGGAAGATTAACACCATCTAGATATGACAACTTAAAGGCGTTCAAAACCAAAGCCTCCGAGATGATGAACAGACCTTTCCACAGGGATTCAAACTTCCCGTGCGATCCTTTTGATGCTCTTCTCTTATCCCATAACAGAACTTCATCTCCCTCCATAAAACCGCGAGGTCTAGCTCGCATGTCAAAGATCTGTTTCACCTTCATCTGATGTTTAGTAATATGATCTACCATATTCTCTCTATCCTCTTCCAACTTGCTTAGGTGCATTACACGCCTTTCCAGGGGATCTTTGAAATATTCATCTTCAATAACTGCTTGGAGCTTCGCAGAGGATAACTCGAGAGGCAATGAAACATGAGCTCCAATCTCGTACACCAGTTCAAAGGGTGACATGCCAATAGCTCATTTTAAAGTGATCCGATCTACCCACATTGCCTCATGGAGCTTCTTGTGCCATTCTCAGGGATTATCATCCATCAATTTTTTCATTATGACTATCAGGTTTTTATTGCTGGATTCTGCTTGGCCATTTCCCTGCGGGAACTAATCTGAGGAATGTGCCAGTGCTACGCCGTGCTCATAGCAAAAGGTTGATATTTCTTCTAAGGAAAAATATGTAGCATTATCTGCTATGATTTTGACTGGCACTCTGAATCTTACAAAAATAAAATTTAGCAGAAATTCACACACCACCTGAGAGTTGGCCTTCTTCGTAGGTATTGCCTCCACCCACTTTGTAAAGTAATCAGTGGCTGTTAGAATATAAATATCCCCAGCACTAGATGGTGAATTCAATGGCCCGATAAAATCGATTCCCCATTGTCTAAATGGTTCTTCCACAATAACCGGCTTGAGGGGTAATGCTGCCAGATAGGGTCTCCCAGCGAACAATTGACATTTATCACAGTTTCTGACATACTGGTAAGCATCCTTGAACATTCCTGGCCAATAGAACCTATTTCGGAGAATCTTGTAAGCCGTCACAGTTGAAGAATAGTGTCCCCCGCATGCTTCATCATGGAATGCTCGCAGCAATTCTTTCCATTGCTCTTCATCAACGCACCTGAGGAAAGTTCTATCAACTCCTCTTTTGAACAAAGTTCCCTGAGAAATCAAATATTTATTTGCTTTCAATCTCAGGTTGCGCCTTTCCTTTTGATTCAAATGAAATAGGTGTAGCTTGGCAATCTAGATGTTATTTATGGAAATAGGTGGAGAAAACTAACGCTAACAATAATTTCACTAATTTAGTTACAAGCATATTGCCACAACTAAAAGGAATATCATGGATAGTTCAAGCTGGAGGTTGTGACATTTTAAATATATTTTTTTTAAATGTTATTTTTATAATGCATGAATAATTTTTATTTATTTATTTTATTAGTTGACATATTTTGTGGAATATAAATTAATATGTTATAGGGTGAAGTCATTGGTCAAATTAAAATATGTGCAATAGAGTTATGCATGTTCGATTACCAAGCTACACATAAAGTAAGAACACAGAGTAAGAACTAGTATAGATATCTTAAATACATATATATTTATAGAAATGTTGAGCGATATCAATATGAGTTATCTTATTTATCTTAAAATTATGAGATTAACCTATAGACATGTAGGAATTTGTCCAATAGTTTCAATTCATTATTAATTGGTTATTAAGTGATTCATATATTCAAGCAACTTACATACTACAATAAATATTAGTTATCAATATATGTGAAATATAAATGCCCATGCATGCATACAAACAATTATTAAAATTAGTTGGATTAAATTTATTCTAAATTATCTTCTCAAATTCTTTTTCAAGAAAATAAATCTTAGACTTATAAAATGTGATTAAATATAATAATTAGTGTTTGTATATATTTTTATCACATGTAATTAATGAAAGGTACTAATAATAAGTTACTTTACTATGCTTCTAGTTCTATAGTGAGTGTTGAGTTAAGAGTACATGGATTGTAGTTATCTTAACTCTTAAATAAGTTGCATAATTATTATTATTATAATAGTATATAGGTATCTAGATAATTGTAGGAGTTCGAATTTGAAGTATCTAAATTAGTATTGAGTGTCCTCAAAGTGGCATATTATTATCAGTTATTTCAATATATTGCTAATTATATTATTCTATTGAGAAAGCTACTTTATTACATACTTTGACTTAAGCACACTTATTTATGGAGTTTCTCATCAAACTAAGCCCACTCTCTACCCTATTTATCCATTCATCTACATGATCGATAGATTCATGCAACTACTACATATGAAATTTAATCAATTAGAAAATTTAAAAAAAAATTAAAATAATAAAAAGATGTTTGAATCAAAATAAATCTAAAATGTTAATTTTTTACACGTCTTTATACTTCACCTTATAAATATCATCTTCTAAAGATTTAATTAATAATTTTATTATTGACAAGTTGAAGATAAAAAGTATACAATAAACTAATATAAATCTAGTATAGTGCTGGTGTAAGGCATATGTCAAAGATGTTAAATCTAGTATAGTGCTGGTGTAACGCATATGTCAAAGATGTTAAATCTAGTATAGTGCTGGTGTAAAGCGTATGTCAAAGATGTTAAATCTAGTATAGTGCTGGTGTGAAGATGAGACATGACAGCCCTATCTTATCTCATCTCAGTGTAGCCAAGACTTCGTCCAGTTGGCCACTTGGCAATCCTATGAATACAGCACTGCGTCGATCTCTGCTCTTTTCATGTCGTCTGATTAAAAATACACAAATGAGATTCAATTAAAATTAGTGGTAACTGGAAGGAAGAGTTGAAGAAAGCCTCAAGCGTAAGGAATATTATTTTGGCGAGAAAGCTTAACCATTATGTTAGTGTGGGAGTTCACATTTACACAATGTTTCCTGGATTTCCACTTTTTTCTTTTTATATTCCTACTGAGAGAAGACTTGGCGATGATTTCACAGCCATCACGAATTTTCTTGGCCATTGCAACGCAATAATGTGGAAACCCAACCAACACAAACTGCAGTTTTTAAAAATGTGTAAACATCCCACCAATTGCGCACTCTTTGTTACACTTGGCAAGTTATGAGTACACAGCACAGTCGTTTGATTAAAAATAAACAAATGTCAAACCCTTTGAACTATTGGAAATGGGAACTCGAGAAACCCTCGAACGAAGTAAGGAATATTGTGAAAATGCTTCACCAAGCAAATGCCATTATGCCAGTGAGAATTTACGTTATCTTTTACTTTTCGTACACAGTATTCCGTGATTTTCCACTAAACAGAAGCCATAGTGCAGGACCAAGACTAGGTGATCGATTTCACAGCCTGCACGAATTTTCATCGTTTTTGCGAAGCAAACTTTTTCCACGGCCGATGAATTTTTTAGGTTGTTGCAAGCTAATAACGTGGAAGAATTTCACTATTTATCTCTCTCGTGTTCTTAGCCAGGCAGGAACGTGAAAACAGCCCGACAATTTTCTCTGTTATAAGGAAGCTCACCAACACGAACTTCCACATTTTTTTCAAGGAAGGAACGTAGAAACAGCCCACCAGTTGCGCACTCGTTGTTCATCGGCTATTTAGTGCATTTTCTATTTCGATGCTTCTTACCTGTTGAAGCACTGAATTCCTTGTTTTCAATTAGAGGGCTTTTCTCACATATCCTTTCTATATCTGTTTGCTTTTTCACCTGAGCATCAATTTTCGGTTAATGGCCTGCACTTCGAGTTCTGGTCGAGGAGAACACTCACTCCAACCTCCCAACAAGAAGATTTAATCTTCTTTGTCTGTAAATCAGTTTGATGTATTCATCAACCATCGAGGCCCAGACGTCAAAACAACTCTGGCTCTGCAGCTTTACAATTCTCTACAGATAGCTGGGATCTCAGCATATCTTGATTTTAAAGAGACTGAACTGGGAGACTCAATTTCTTCTGCCATAAGGAATGCCATATTCTCTGCCAGAGTGCACATAGCCATCTTCTCACCAAGATATGCAGAGTCTGCTTGGTGCTTAGCTGAGCTTGCTTTAATGTTTCACACCAAAGCCAGAATTATTCCCCTCTTTTACCATGTTGACCCTTCAGGTTTCCGCTACATCAAAAATGGAGTTGTAGATGCATTTTATAAGCACGAAAAGAAGGGCAGATATCCGAATCATGACATTCAACGGTGGAAAGATTGCCTGCAGAACGTTTCAGGGATCATGGGCTACCAACTCGACGGCCAGAACGAGAAAGACATCGCCATGGCCTTAAATTCATCCATATAATTCTTCTTATATTGTTAAATGTTTTTCTAAAACGTACTTCAATCGGTGTCTAAATATTTTTGCATTTAGCATATTACTTTTTATACTCATCAGTAGAGAAAATATTGGGGAAGACGAAATATTACCTTAATTACTTGCAGCCATTTTTGAATTCTATTTTTGTTTCTGCTTTTCCCATTTTCAGCGATCTGAATAAGCTGTGTTGCCACGTCGTGTCCGCGGTGGTTAAAGAGAAGCGAAAGAGTAAAATTCCTCTGGAAGTTGCAAAATATGCTGTGGGGCTTCATGAGCTTGTCAAAGATTTCCAGAGTCATTGCCAGAGCAATGGGGAGATGAGAGACAAAATAATTGGCATCTTTGGAATGGGAGGGTCTGGCAAGATCACTCTCGCCAAATATTTGTTCAATCGCAAACATTCATAATTCAGCGGATCAACTATCCTGTTTGATGTGCGGGAAAATGATGTCAAAGGTAAATTAACTTCCCTGCAGTGTAAGCTTCTTAATGATCTGTTCCCTGATCTGGACGAAATGTTTTCTACTAGTATAGAAGATGGAATCATTATCCAGGACAACAATCAAAAGACCCGCAAAGTAAAAAAAATTGCTAGTATAGAAGATGGAGTCAGCGTTATCAAGGATAGGCTTCAAAAGAGCCGCGAATTTCCTTATAGTTATAGATGATGCTGATCATCAGAAGCAGTTGGAAGCCCTAGTACCCATGAATGCCCTTCATCCCAACAGTTTGGTGATTGTCACAACCTGTGACGAAAGGCTTCTTATTCAGGCAGGGGTAAGATTCCGCTATAAGATGAAACAAATGAATCCACAGCATAGCAAAGAGCTCTTCTGTTGGCATGCGTTTCATAGGCAATTTTGTAAGAGTGGATTTGAAAATTTGGTAGACAGCTTTGTAAAAGCGTGTGGAGGTTTACCTCTTGCTCTTCGAGTATTGGGTGGGCATGTTTTTGGCAGTGAGAAGTCTTAATGGAAGTTGCAACTAGATGCTGTTAAAGCAAGACCAGACGAAGACATAAAACAAACGCTTAAAATAATCTATGATTCTCTGAAAGATGATCAGAAACAGATCTTTATGGATATAGCGTGCTTTTTCATAGGGAAAGATGTTAGCGAGGCCATAAGTATATGGAAGGCTTCAAAGTGGAGAGCTGAACATGCACTTCAGACCCTCAAAGACAAGTGCCTGATTGAACTGCAACTTTGTGTTGATCAGTTTTGGGCTTATGGTGTGGAAAAAAGGTTTGTTTTGAGAATGCATGACCACCTCCGCGACTTGGGCAGACATATGGCAGACAATGAAATGAGCAATCCTTGTAGGCTGTGGCGTCCTACAGATCTTGTATGTGTTTTTTGTGTCCTTAATTTCATGCTCAAAATGATTTATTTTCTATACGATGTTAAAACATTTACACTTAACTTATAATTAACATTTTTTCTAACTATATAGAAAGTTAAATGCAGCTGAAATGCAAAGCATTATTACGGCAGCCGAAGGAGAGAATTTCAGATATTTTAATGATTATTCTCCTCACATGACATATCTTCTCGAGATTTCAAAGACACCAACTGATTTGCAATGGCTTCAACTTAAAGCTACCCAAATTAATTTCGGTCATATTCCTGAGTGGATTCCTCTACAAAATTTGCAGTCTTTAAGACTTGAAGCAGTATCACCTGCTAGATTGTGGCAAAGGAATGACCAGGTATATGCTTTTTATCGATCAAAAATTAAATTTTAGTAGAAAGAGTTCGTTCTTGTAAGACTTTATACCATTCAAAAACAATAGTTTTAGCCGAAGTGATTGTAAATTCCAGGTTCCACTCAAGCTGAAAGAGCTATATTTTGAATTCACAACAAGGTTGTTTCCGGGTGCTTTAAACGAGCTGGTGAGTTCGATTGGAATGTTAAAACATCTTGAAGATCTGTAACTAAACATTGACTTCCCTATTGAAATCTTAGGATGGAATTGCTTGCTAAAATCTTTAAGAAAACTCACCAATCTGAAAACTTTAGTACTGCAAGGCATGAATGTAGAAGGGGAATTCACTTTGAGTAATAGGGCAGAGACAACTGATGAAGATCAGTTTCCTATGAGAAGCCTTGAAGCCATAACTCTGCATGACGGACCAGACTTAAGGAGGGTCTCAATAAGTGGACAGTTGTGTCCCGCCCTTAAATCTGTTAAGCTTTGTTCAATGGATGGTTTAATTGAAGTGGATTTAACAGGGGTAACCACACTGGAATGTCTGGTGTTGTTCCAATGTGGGAACTTAAGAAAAGTATTGTGCAATGATCTGGTGCAGCTTGAAATGTTCCGCATAAAAGGCTGCGATACAATGAGTGAGTTGCCAAATTTTGGGCGTTCCAGCTGTCTCAAGAGGATCTATATTAACAAGTGTCCGGGGCTGCAGAATATATCAGCTATTGAAAGATTGAACGGGTTGAAGAGGATCTGGATAGAAAGTTGTCGAAAGCTGAAGAATATAAAAGCTATTGAACAATTGAAGGGATTGAAGAGAATCTGGATTGAGGGGTGTGACCAGCTAGAGGGTGTAATTTGCTTTAAGGAATTGAAAGGGTTGGAGAGAATCTTCATTGGGAGATGTCCAAGGCTGTAAAATATACAAGGCATTGAATCTTTAATACGCTTGGAGAGCATTATCATTGCTGCATGTTCGGAGCTGCAAAATATAAGGGGTGTGGAAGAATTGAAAGGACTGAAGGAGATGATTATTTCAGATGCTCCTTCAATAATTTGCGTTGAAAAGTTGCAGGTAGTATTAAACCAGATATGTGTATTTTCTCATTAGCTTGTCCTTTATTTCCATTTCATTCAGTTGCCTTTTTGCCATTTCTTGTAATTTTTGGAACGGTTGCATCTGTATGCAGTATTTCTGAATCTTTTGTTATCAATTTTCCATATATACTGCTGAAAATAATTTAGTGAGAGTACTATGATTTCAGAGATTGCCGTGGGAGTTTACAATTCTGGTGGGAAGACCAGCCATGTCAGATTTAATCGTAAATGAAGATAAAATTGGCAACATATTGTTTATGGCGGATGGTTTCTGTGAAACAGAGAATGGGTGTGTAGAGTGGCATGGGTATCCGAGTTGGCAAAAAGTAGAGGAGATGATCCATTCGTTTCATATAAAAACCCAAAAGTGGAGCAGTACATTCATCTTTTGCGCTATGTTTCGGGACTCTGTTTTCATGCAGAGAGACTTTTGTAATGGCACTAAGATTGTCTTTGATGGGAATTGTTACCTGAAAGAAATACAACTTTGCGCTGTCAATGAAGATTGGATATACATGTGCGCTGTCAATGAAGAAAGGCTCTCAAAATATGACTCCTGGATGCCATCAGGTTGTTCTGTACAGAAGGCGTTTTTCATGGGAGTGAAGAAAGGGGAGGAAAGGAAAGCCCTCCACATATTGCAAAGCTTATTTACTCAACTATGCCTTAGCAATGGAGAATATAATGAAAGGAGAAGGGGCGAAGACCTTTGGTATGACTATGGTATTGACATTGATGATTTGCATGAGAATGATGACGAGGATGATGAGTATGACTGTGGTGATGATGATCATTATGATGATGTAAGTTAGGTTTAATTGAAAATTCTGTTGTACATAAGATTATGGATATCTTAACAGTGAAATAATTTATTTTTAATTGAAGGGATCAAATGAAATTAATATATTTTATTATAGGAGTTATTAATAAAATTGATTAATTTTTATCTGATTAATTAAATTTTAATTGTTTAAAAGGGTTATTTTAATAGTACATAAATAAAGTATTATTTATTTTATTAGTGAAGATATTTTGAAGAATCTAAATTAATAAGACATACATTGAAGGAAGTCAGTGATAGAATTAAAGCATGTACAATAAGTGACATGGACTTTTAGAGATAATTATAAGGGTAAGATTTGTGAATTGTAGTCATGCAACTATTAAAAGCACTTGAGCATTGATGATTTTAGATCTGCAACCTCTTTGTCTAGTAATGTAAGGTCTACTAGGACCAATACTCTTAAGATAGTGAATATTTGGGAAGGTTGTGGACAAATAGGGTAAAATATTGTAATGAATAATCAAACAAATAGTGAACAAATTTGTTTGATCATTAAAGTAGAATGTGACTAACCATTGATGAAACAAAAAAAGGTGTATACAGGGAAATTAAAATTAGAAAAAAAGTATGAAAGACAACATTATATAATTATGTGGTGAAACTACTTTGGAAAAAAAAGATCATCATTAAAGAAACTTTTGGGGGTTTATTAATCAAATAAATATTATTATCTAATAAAAATCCACCCTACACCTTAGCTCAATAGTGTTTGAATAGCATAACAATATTTTAGTTGCAAGACATAATAAAAACTTTATCTCACCTATCCAATTCAAAGTGCAAAGAGAAGCAAAACCACGAATGCTTTCATAAAACCAAGTGCCATCAAAACCATGATCCAAGACCAAAATGCATGTCACCATAGTGTACTTATTTAAGAAATCAATTTTTGATATCCATGATGAACTACAACTGATTATATGTTTGAAGTCATTTGTTGATATTCAACTGATTTGCAGAAGTGATGATAGACATTATCAGTTAATGTATTGTCATTGATGTTAGCTCTTATTTGAGTACTATTATGGTGGAAAACATCTGCTATATATTGAAGATCTAGAACAAGCAAAGTTTAAGTGGTCGATAAATGAAGAATTTTGTATACACCAAGAGTTAGTGGACACCAACTAAAATGCAGTATATACCAAACACACTGTTAATCGAGCTAGGGATTGCCGACACAACTATTGACAAAGTAATTTAATCAAACCGAGGACAACTAAGATGTTGAGTTGCCAATTAATAATTTTGAGGTAAAAGATAAAGTTTGTTATTTGATGAAACGGTAATTAAAATTCAATGAAGATTAGATGACAGAGATTGAGACATGTTTTTAACACAACTGCAGAGAATGGTTTGAGTGGGAAAATGAATGATGGAGAATAAGTGACTAAATCTGAA
Source organism: Thuja plicata (assembly GCA_018584345.1). Classification (NCBI taxonomy): domain Eukaryota; kingdom Viridiplantae; phylum Streptophyta; class Pinopsida; order Cupressales; family Cupressaceae; genus Thuja; species Thuja plicata. The sequence goes on along the minus strand of MU228457.1, from coordinate 732,716 downwards.
GGATGAAAATTAAATGAGATAAGATGTCTATATAAGAGACCAGAGATTAATTAGGAATTGTGTTTCTATGATGCAATCATACATGCAAACTTATGCATGACTGATCAAACTGGTTAAAGACAAAATTGAGCATTTTTGCAGACATTACCGAGCGACAGAGGAAAGAGCATTACCGAGGAGAACAAGTATGAAGTATGAGATGAACTAAAGTGAACAAATTGATCAAAGGTATTATGTACTTAGCATAGATCTGAATATCTGCAAAACAAAGTTGTATTTGAATCTGATCATTACTATATCAATTTAACCATTGTTACAGATAAATCTCTTAACTAAGTAGGAAAGTAAAGTCCTTATTATAACATTCAGAGAATTTTGATTGTTTTCTTGTTGACCCCATAGTGAATGCATGGTCAAGAGAGAACTGTTAGTTTTAAATCCTCTAACCAAGTCACATTTAACAGTGTGCATTGTAACCTTTAACAGGGTTGGCTCTTCACCGAGCTC
>MU228457.1:713631-731959 GCA_018584345.1 Thuja plicata | reverse complement strand
CCCCCCTTAGTTATTCTAACAATCCATTCATATGTACATCTTTGATCTAAAAAATATAATAATTATGCACTCCCAAGTCTAACCCTCTACTATAGAGTGGCAAGCTAATATGAAAGATACTTTTCATAACAAGATTATCCACTCTTTAAGTAAATTTTCAGTGCTACCTTAAAGAGAGATGCTTAATGATCTAATGAAAGTGTATTAAATTGATAGTCAAATTCTTACTTCATGAGGCATTGACAAATTAGATAGATTTTCCATGATTGACATGTTTCTATTCCACCTTAATCTATTGGAAGTGTGAAAAGGTGTTAGGATAGATCATCCTATATCGAGGAGCCAATCTCTAGACATCCTCCAGAATAGATAGACAATCAAGACCAGAAATGTATTGAATTGAGGTGAATACAAAGGTACAAAGGTTTCGCTTAAATAGGCAATAGCAGTTAAGAAGAATGGAAAGGATTGAGACAACTGTCTCAACCTGAATGAAGTAGAGTTTTGATAGAACTCAATAATATTCTCTAAAATGAGTTAGAGTCAAATAGGAATCAATGATATCCAGCTACCTAATAAATGTATTGACCTAAATAAACTTAAGTAAAGAGTAAACTAGTAAGACACCATTTACTTAAGCACCCCATCTTAAGTGGAACTTAGGAAGTGTAACATTGTAGTAGAGATATTTTATGGGTTCCGAAAACAAAGCCATGTAGGTACCCATGTACAACTAGAATGGAATCTCTTGTAACCGAAGATAAGGATAAAACCCAATGGGAGAAAACTCTTCTTTAAAAAAGAGAACATGAAGGTTTAAGAAGCCTTCAAAAAGATGTCCTAGAATCATGAACATGAACATCACTAAAGCACAAAGAATCTATAGACTTTTGCCGATGATGTATATGGTGTTGTATCTATTGATCTCCTGTGAAGAGATAATGATCAGAAAGATAACAATTTGTATAAGTTCTCCAAATGGCACTTCTCAAACAATGATCAGATGGCAACAATCATCATAACATATATCGATTAAATATACAAACAACACATGAATCTGTATGAGTGACCGTTACTACACAACCAATTAAGTAGTTTGAGTGATACTATTATCACTTCTACACCATGTTAAAAATGTAGGTGCAATAGTCTAAAAGGAATCCAAGAGTGTTTCAAAAAAGTTCAAGAAAAAATAAGGAGCCTCCACAAAAAGGAATGCAAGAGTGTTTCAATGTAGTTCAAGCTAAACCAAGGAAGTATTCACATAAACAATAAGATAACCCCCCATAACGCTGATGTGGGTGAGGCATGAAAGATACATTAAAATGGTGTGTTCCCATGCTATTGCATAAGGGACCAAAAAGGTATTTGCAACTGAGAAGTGTGTGTGTCAAGCTACACACTTGCATGAGGTGAGAATATCGACAATTCGTTTGTTGTCATGGATGAACTCTCACTTTGACAAAGATGTGATTGGCAAGCAAAGGCTCGACACAACCCCGCATGGCACTTTAATATTTAATGTGACTATAATAACTTTATGGCACATCATGTGTGCAAAATCCCTAAAAGACATAGATGGACACTGGATCATATATATCTACAATAGAAGTGCTTAGTAGCTTACATGATTCATAAGGACAAAAAAAGACTATAAAAATTGCACTAATAAATAGTACATAAAACCACCTTTGTGACAATACATTAGTTGTTACAAATGGACTCTTGATGTCCAGTTATGGAAATGAATAAAATATTGCCTATTACGGCCAAAAGGAAAAAAAAAGACCGACCCCTCTTAACTACCCAAGGAGAAAGGGTTTGGTCCATTATAGGACCATCAACTAAATATCAGAGAAAATTGGTTGTTGTTGGCACGCGTGCCAAAGCCACATAAACATTACATAGGAACTAGTGATGAAAACCAAGAGTGGACATTGGTCTTCCATACATCCTCTGTCACATACAGAAGCAAAAGGGAGCGCCGTCGAGCATAAGATAGTCGAAATAGATAACATGCTGACAGTTAACTCATGGCATTAGCATCCCTCATAAGCCATGAACTTCGCCGTCACAAGCGACAACATGGCAAAAGAGCATGGGCACGGGTGAAAGGCCTTCCAATGGACACATGAGCATTTCCTCACAACAGCCAGTATTACAAGGTCGTAAGAACTTTTTGCGTTCTCAAGTACTTGAATGCCCAACCAGAGAAGGTCATCAGATGAGAAGGTAAATGGATCATGAGCCAACCATACTTCAACGCAAAAACAAACAAAAATGTCAAGCCTCCCTTGGAGAAGATAAAAGATGTGCACCGACCAAAAACACATCTGCCAACTGATAGTGATGCACCAACCAGTCAATTGCAGGTCAAGGCACTAAATGGGCCACTGTCAATGTAAGCCTCTACAGTGATAGATCAACAACTAACAGGCACTAAAGAGAGATTGCCAACCACGGGCGTACCACAAACAAGCCATATGACAGGCATAGACACACGAAATTAAAGGCGCTAACCAGAAGTTAATGAAGTTGTTCTACATAGTGTTCATCGCGCATGGAAGACAAAATGACCACTAACACTTCTAAGACTCGCCTATTAATTGATCAACGAGCAGAGTAAATCATGACTCGCCAACAAGAACTGTCGGCCTTTACACAACATCACCATAAAAAAGGAGGCAACTATTACCATAAATAAAGTGATCTCCTGACTTCAGAAAATCAAGTGCAGGCCTGTAGTGGCAATGTGTGAGCAGTGCAGCAGCTGATCCAAAGGCAGGAAATGAAAAATAAAAAATTACAATCTCTGAGGCATTAAAGACAAAATTAGTACATCTGTGGCGATGGCCATGAACTTCACCTCCTCAACTCACAGAGACGTGACTCACCTATCAAGATTGATTTTTCGTCCCACCCGCCGAATTCTCCATTTTCTGGGTCATGGCTCGAACGTCGACCACCTCCGCTATCTTGGACCCCCCACCATATGCACAAGACAACCATTTCTGAACCACGGGCCACCAGCTTCAATAAATGAAGGTAATAAAACCATAGTTCATAATAAACACTCGCACCATACACATAAAGCAGACAACCATCCATTATCCACAAAACGTTGGATCTGCTAATGAACCACCAAATTGTTAAAGGGCACATGCTAAAGGAGAGGCTATACGTTCTGTAAAACCACAAAGTGTGTGATTCACAGCCAAGGAAGCTTGATTGTATGGGCTCTTTAGATCCAGATACAAAGACTGCAGGCAATAAAGAAGACTACAGCCAATCTACATTGGTAAACTTCAAAGAAACTAAGGACCTCAAGACTATAAAAACAAATGAAAACTCTCAAGAAGAACTAGAAGGAGCTGTGAGACTTTAGGCTTTGATACCATGTTAAGATAGGTCATTCTATAAGTCAGTCTCCAAATATTCTAGAGAGATAATAAACACAAGAAATATATTGAATTGAGGTGAATACAAAGGTACAAAGGTTCCGGTTAAATAAGCAAGAATAGTTAGGAAGAATGGACTAGGTTGAGACAAGTGTCTCAACCTAGAGGAAGTAGAGTTCTGATAGAACTCAATAATATCCTCTAAAATGGGTCAGAGTCCAAATAGGACTCAATGATATCAAACTACCTAATAAATGTATTGACCTAAGTAAACATAAGTAAAGTGTAAATTGGTAACACATCATTTACTCCAATTAAAGGGGGATAAAATTTTCTCTTTATTTCAAGTTATGTTGCTAGTAGAATTTTCTAAAAGGCTTTTATACATAAAATATTAAAAAAAATTAGAGAAATATAATGCAAACACAAGAATGTGCATTTAATTCTATTTTCATAACTACAGCCAAGCATAACAACTAATTGGGTATTTTTACATGTGAACATACACTCCGCTTGATTGATTTGAAGAGAATATAATAACTGATTGTGTGTCTGGATGATCTATAAATTAATTGGAAGTCAAAGTATGTCATTGTTGATTGTGTTGGACTAGTTTGATATCCTTTGTACTTCTAAGGTAGACAACCTTCCCTAATTTTTTATGCCCAATATTGACATAATCTTTGTGTTTAAGGCATGATTAGATGATACGTTTGGTAGAAGTCTAATTTCCTATAAGCTATTTTATTCAAGTGAGTTCTTTCATTGCAGTTAGATTCATTGAAAGCTTTTGTTGTCAATAGGATTCATTGAAAATATTTTTTTGTTCTTTTTAATGTTCAAAGTATCACACGCATTGGTTGGGTGAAAATCATTGTGGCATAGGCTACCAACCATAAAAAAGAAGAAATGATAAAATATTTAGGATGGAAATGCTACTATTGATCAAGAACCCGACGTTTAGAAAGGTTGGTAGGATGTTTAAAAATCTTGAAGATAAAGAACTACTATATGTCTATCATTATAGTTTTAGTGTCACTAGATATTTTTCTCCATGTATATATGTTGATAAAAAAGATAAAGTTGAAATGATGTTGGAATGAGACCTTGTAAGAAAGAAACATAAGTCAGCATTAGTAGAGTTTGATACTACCAAATTCTTGAGGATTGTGCATGTAATAAAATTTCAATGAAGTCTCGTACTCTAATGAAATACAAATCTTATAATTTTATTATTGTGTTAGAACTTCCAGGAAATTATGGGCATGGTTATGTGATGCTCATTAGGATGGTGTCACTTCCTTAAATATTTCAAGCCTACAAGGACACTATAAATAGCCATACATAAGAGTGTCAATCACGTACATCCCAAAGACAAATTAGTTTAATTGACATATTCAACCACACCCACCTTCCCTTTGAATTCACACTCTAGTAAGCTAGAGATTTACACTAACCATCTCTATTTAGATATCCATACCTTAGACAATAAATCTAAGTCATGCATGGTTGTTGGGTGTCTTCTAAGAACACTCTTCGAGAGTTCTTCATCAAAATCATTCCCACCACTTTCAAATAACCTATGGGATGGTATAATAATAATTACCCTAACATAAAAACAAATCATGCCTCAAGTCCTTACCTTTCTAAAATAGTCCTGCAATTTTATTTTTGTGTGTGTAGGTGCCTTAAATGAAGCAATTTCAATTTCTTGTTTTGAAAGGGTGTCATTTTATTCCATTCATCATTCACCTCAAATTTTAGTTATAAGCGAGTCTCTTATTATATAGTAAGAACATGATTCTAACATTTTCATTCTTGTCATATTGGGTACATGTACAATCATTGATAGTGGATCAATGCAACATATTGCCATGCTAGCCAATTGATAAGTAGGAGATATTTTCTATAGCAACTCAAATTGTGATATTGCTATCATGATTCAACTATGTAGTTTTTTTAGTCAAAATCATTGACCCATATTTCATGAGTAGTGGTTCACATGAACCCATATCTCATGAGAATTAATGGAACACTTAGCACTCATTGCATCAAGGTGATGCTCACAAAGGTGAAGCACTGGGACTTCACAGGAGGTCACCCATCGCAGTACTACTCTAGCTTGAGCGCAATTAACTACAAAGTTTCCTCCATAGTTAAACCCACTCTTCTTGTAACCCCATTTGTAAAACCTTCAGTAAGTGTTGTACATTATGAGCCATTCATTAGAAATCCCCTTAAGCTCATCAATTCATAAGTAGGAGATATTTTCCACAGTAAGTCAAATTGTGATATTGCTATCAGGATTCAACTATGTAGTTTTTTTAGTCAAACCCTTGACTCGAGTTTCATGAGTAGTAGTTCACATGAACCCATCTCTTTGTTGGTTTACTGAGAGGGGGTGTGAATAAAAAAATATTGAATCTTATAACTTAAAACTTAGATCTCTGATTCAACTTGGTATCTCAAATAACAACAACAACCAAAACTATGATAACTCTACTTGTCTCATTCAATAACATATATCATCATAAAATAGCATCCACAATTATCAATGCAACACACATGACACTAGATTTAATGAGGAAACCCAATTTGGGAAAAAAACTCTGTTTTGAATTTTCACCCACAAAATGAAATACTCTTCTAAAGTATGCTTGGTTAAGAGCCAATCATGTTAAAGATTATAATACACATTTGTTAGATGTTATCTTTTTAGCGGATTTACCTTAGATCTATTAAGATCTTCACCCTGTTAGGATTAGCCTGGTTAGAGGACTTAAACATTCATCCTAAAATGTTACCTTTCTCAAGGATTTACAAAAAGACTTATTAGGTCCACTCAGTTAAGAGATTTTTATGTTACAAAGGTTAATAAGAAATAGTATAATGATTTGGTATGTATATCTACAACTACCTATTGCTTGATCAGATCTCTTATGAGCTCTTTGTCACTACTAGCATCAATAACTCATCAGTCTCTTCTCTGGATTGGATATTCACCTCTTTTCTCTTCTCTGCTTCAATCAGTAGGTTGACCACACTTCAACCTTTTAATCTTCCCACATCTTACTCGTAAACATGGAAGCTCATCAATATATAGGCCTTTTTTTTCCTCTTAATCTCCTTGATTAGGTTTTCCTTTATTTCCTCTCAGTTGTCAAATCAACTTTTTGAAATGATTCAATGTATCTGCGACTTGGTTTAATGGTTAACCTTTACCTCAGAACTTCAACTATCTTGGAACTCACAACTTCCCTTTGGCCACTTTATCTTCATCTCAAATTTTGAACTTGACTTTTCATGACCATAGATCTTTGTAACAAACTTCGTCTTCATCCTTAGCATCTTCTTGATCTTCATGCCTTCGCATTAAATTCATTTTATTCCTTGAATTCAAACTCTATCCCACACTCGGTGACTTGGTGACTAACTTCACTTGGTGTCTAACTTTGTTCGGTTACCAACCTTTCTTGGTAACTGACCTCTACTCGGATGTCAACTTTTCTCAGTGACTAACTTTTCTTGTCTCGATTGACTAACACTTCAAATTACCAACAACATTCTCTTTTCTTGGTAACTAGGATTGTTCCCTTTACCAACTTGACCTTTCTTGCTTTACCGACTTAACAACATCAAATGTTAAGTAGAAAACAATTATACCAATAGTACCTTATCATTGTTTGATATTTATTATCTATCCAATTAAGTTAATCTCCAAATAATATGGCAACTTAATATAAACTAGATATCAATTAATTGACATTAATGAAAAAATAACAACTAATCTAACCATTCTGCTATCTTGTATTCCTCTAAACGCAATCTTCATCATTATTACCATTAGTTAGTCAACAATCTCCCTCTTTGGCCTTTATGCTAACACTCTGAATTGATGATGGTATACTCTGATCTTTCTGTTATTTCTTTCTCCCTCTTAGCTTGTGCTTCCTCTCTGTGATCTTTCCATCAGTATTCTCCCTTCACATTCTTGTTCTCCCTCTTACATGAAGTCTTTCCACTTGTGTATTCAACAATTACTTACTTCTCGCTCTTTAACATAAATGCCAAAGATTCATACTTCCAAAACATTGGTTAGGCAGGGAATCATACCTTACATGTATTGATATCTCCTTGCATACAAAATCCCCTTCACAACTTCAGACATCAGGTCTAAAGTGTGATCACTAGCATCAACTCACAAAAATAGATATTCTAATGAATCCTAGAATTCATGCAACCTGCCTCTTGCACTAATGAATGTTGGATAGTAGTAGGACCCCTAATTTACCTTGAAGATGCTCAAAAGAATCCTTCAGTAGTGGCTTAGTGAATATATCAGCATCTCTCGCTCAGTCGTTAGATCAAATTTTTGAACTGATTTAATGTATTTGCAACCTGAGTAAATAGCTAACCTTTACCTCGAAACTTGCACTATTCTTGGAACTCAAAACTTCCATTTTGCCACTTAATTTTCATCTCAGAATTTGAACTTGACTTCTAATGACCATAGATCTTTGTAACAAATTTCATCTCCATCCTTATCATCTTTTTTATCTTTGTACCTTCACATTAAATTTATTATGATCCTTGAATTTAGATTTTGTTCTGCACTCAGTGACTTGATGACTAACTTCACTTGGTGTCTAACTTTTCTTGGTTACCAACTGTGCTCAGTGAGTGACCTCTACTCGGTTGTCAACATAGCTTGGTGGCTGACTTTTCTTGGCTCAATAGACTAACACTTCACATTACCAAAAAAATTCTCTCTACTCAATAACTAGGCTTGTTCCCTTTACCAACTTGACCTTTCTTGCTATACCGACTTAACAACATCAAATTATAAGTAGAAAACAATTATACCAATAGTACATTATCTTTATCTGATCTTTATTATAGCCCAATTAATTTCCTCTTTGAATGATATGGCAACCTAATATAAACCAGAAATCAATTACTTGACATCAATGCCAAAATAACAACTGATCTAACCATTCTACTATTGGTATTCCTCTAAACTCAGTCTTCATCATTATTACCATCAATTAGTCAACACTCTTATAAGAATGAATGGAACTCTTAGCACTCATTGCATCAAGGTGATGCTCACAAAGGTGAAGCAGTGAGACTTCTTTGGAGGTCACGCATCCCATTACTACTCCAACTCAAGCGTGCTTAACTGTGGAGTTTCCTCCATTGTTAAACCCACTCTGCTTAAGCTCGTCAGTTGATAAGTAGGAGATATTTTCCACAACATGTCAAATTGTGATATTGCTATCAGGATTCAACTATGTAGTCTTTTGAGTCAACCACATTGACCCATGTTATATGAGTAGTAGTTCACATGAATGAGAATGAATGGAACACATAGCACTCATGAGAATGAATGCTAGACAACGTTATGTATCTATAGAGTAAAAAATTGCATACCCCCATTTGCAATTTAGACATCACTTTTGCAGTTGCTTTGGTGTCCACCCCCTAGTATTTATGTAGCTCATTTCAACCCTTGAATCAACCTTTCCCTCTCAAGATTCTCAAGAATCCTTGTCAGCAGCTATATTCCAATGTCAATTTTGCATTATCTGCATGTTTCCTTTTCCACATGTCATTTTTTAGTGTGATTCATTTAGTCACTAGTGTATCGTGTAGACATCTGTGTGCCACACATTCATCCACTGACATCCCAACATTCAAATGTATATCTTTCACATGCTTTCCACTTGTCACTTAATTTTGTCAGTAGAACGACTCAAAATATTCAAGAATAACTTGGAAGCCTCTTTTTTCCTTTTAAATTAATTCTGTCACCTGCATTCAAGATCTCTACAAGTTATCTCTCTCTCTTGGAAAATATCCCTTGCACTTGGTCTCTCACTTGCTACAAATATCACTTACAATGATTTGGTATATCCTTAAATTTATGTTGTGTCTTTGGACATATTGGGATTTATCACATCATTATCTATCAATAAAATTATGCAATAGGGGTTTTCCTCCACTTGTAGGGTTTGTTTCTATTTGTATATCTCACATAATAGGAGCCTTCCTCCATTAAGTGGGGTTTGTTTCTATTACTATCATTTATTTACCTTTTATTCAATCTATGTATCTATCTATCTGGTTGTTGTGGAGGTGGAAACATCAAAGCAAGGACTTTGCTAGAAAAAGTCTCCAAATATCCCCAAAAAAAATTCCTCTCTTGATTGTGTGCAATTTTATGAGAGGCATTCAGTCATACGTAGGCTTTCTTGTACTTTATTCATTTCATTTTTAGTTATCCCTATTACATAGTATTTGTTGTTATATTTTTATAGACCTAAGTTTTTGCCAAATTCTAGGTGTTTTCTATTTCAGTTTGTACAAGACTACAATGTAGTACTCAAACATTTGTGCATTGCACTAGCATCCTCATCCAAGACTCTCATATTTGGAGACCTACATTCTTTTCCTCTATCTTTCATAAGATATTGTCACTATTTTACCTACTTGGAAGTATTCAAGAGTGTTTGTTGTTAATTTTACTCTCAAAGGAAAGTCTCCTTTCTATAGGGTCACATTTACTCTACTACATTTTGGTGAAATCGGTGTGAATGCTCCTTCATTGTTTTCAAAAGAATCATATATAATTATTTTGATCATTCCTTATCCCCCCTAAAAAGGGACAATTCAAAGGTTTTCCCTTCCCAGAAATCTTTTTGGGCACTACCCCAAACCTGATTCCATGTTATCAAAATGGATATGCACCAGCCTTTAGCTGACTTGTTTGTATCTCTATTTTTAAATAATTTTTCTATTATTTTTATAGATTTCCAACTTTGTTATGAAAATTCAAAACTTTATCTTGCAAGTATATGAAAGTGAGCTCTTTTATCCTTTCTTATTACTCTTTGTTGACCCCTCTATTTAAATTCCTTCTAGTTGTAAGGAAATTTTGATGCAATAGAGTGAGATCATTGATGAGTTTCTTAATGTTACTCTACCATCACTTCATTAAAATGCACTCTCTTCTAGAGAACATAAATTACTATATAGGAATCTCATCTCACACGAGTCGACGTTGAGCATATTATTTCAAAAAAATCTTCCACAAGTTATAATAAATCTTTTAATGTAATTATTATCTATGTTGCACATAAAAATCCTAAGAGACCAATAAACTATGTTAATATAGAATATTCACAACCAAATCCAAAGAAACTTATGACCGCTAGAGGTGACCCTTCTATGGTTCACCCTATGCATCCTTTCTTTGGTTGTTGTCTATCTCTAAACTTTGAAAATTACGTGGCTACTAATTATCAAAAAGTAGCTCACACTTATCATACTAGTGGAAGTAAACAAAGCATTAATATGCCAACATCTCTTCCATCTTCTCAACCTATTCTATTATTTGATCCTAAATCATTTTTTCATTCCCTCTGGAGTGTGATCCTATCAAGAAACTTCATGTTATTCCCACTAAAATCTCTCTCTAGGATCTTCTTAAAACTTCTCCCCTTATCATGGTATACTCTAGGAAGATCTACAAAAGATCCTTTTTCCATCTTCCACTAGACTCGATGATGCAAATTATTTATTAGATTGTATACACTCTAGTATTCTAGAGATTACATTCCATCAACATAAAATGATATCCCTTTTAGTACAAAATCAAGATGATCCATTAATGATAGTTCCTTTTGTAAATGGAATTAGTATTAGATGTAGTCTCATTGATATTGGTTCAGAACTCAATGTTTGTAGAATTGATCTTTAACCTAAAATCAAAATGGATCGAAGTTCCCTTGAAAATTTTTCTCAATCAATTTATGTTTTTCGATAATTTTGGTCGAAAACCTATAGGTACAATAAGGCTAGCTTTGCACCTTGGACCAATTACTTTATCCACTATAGTACATGTAACATGCCAGGTACTTTATAATATAATCTTATCCTAGTTAGACAGTGGATTTGTGATATGAGTGCAATCCCTTCTAACTTGTATAAATCTATCAAATTTATTCATAATGATAAAGTAGTAACAATAAAGACTAATCTTGCATCTCTCCATTATTATTATGAGCCTAAGGCTAATTAGTCTTCAAGTTGTATGACTCTCAAAAGTCTAGTTACTTAATCATCTTCAAGAATTGTTACACCACTATTAGTTCATAATCCTAAGGATGGTCTTAAATTATCTTGTTCTCAATAAAATGAATGTCTTGGTGATGATCAGGGTCCCTAAAATTTAAAAACTCCCTTATTTGACAATATAAAATCAATATTGTCCAGCTTGAAATTCCAAAAATTTTATTCATGCCTTCTTAACACAGTGACAAGAAGAGGATTCTCAATGAGGACCATCTTACCATGCAACCCAAGTCACGCATCATAAAAATAGTCAAGAAAACTAAAAGAGATAGAGTGAATGCAGGATTAGAGGTTCACAATAATTTAGATTCATGAAATTATAGAAAATTAGCTAGAAAGATGTAGATAACATGCCTAATTATATAACAAGAATCCAGATTATTTATTGAAATGCTAACCTTCAAGATGTTATCTATCAAATAGGTAACGAGAAATCTCTTCCAAAGGATCCATTACATCAATATATAGAGCCTTCACAAGGATCATGTTGGCCAAGGAAAATCACATTTTCCTAAGTAAGGAAGACATAATGTGAAAATATGGGTCAAGACTAAAATCACATTAAAATTACACAACATGATTCAAAATAAAGCATGAACCCACAGTTAGATTGGCCACAAGCTCGGGAGCATCAAACGATGTGCCAAAAAGCCCCATAAATCATAGAATTGTTTTGCATGATCAGAAAATTGAAACTTAATCAATAAACATGAAGAACACATAGGTCCAAGAAAGAATCCAAGAGAACTCCACTGCAAACAAACAAATCAATGTCTGAACCCAAAAGAAGGTAAAACATGATGTCTAAAACATGCCATGAGGTTCATAGCAATAGCTAAGCCAATAGAAAGGAACACCATAAAAAAATATAGGAACAAACTTAAATAGGAGCAAACTAAAAACAAATATTTTTGCTTAATGTGAGATTGGCATGAACCAAGGATGGTCCTACATCAAACACCCAAGGTTATTTGAAAAGTGAGTCTCTCACTTTGATGCTAATGGAAAACCAAGATGGTCTACCTCAGCCTAAGAAATCCATGAAGAATCCTCAAAGGGAATGTTCTTCAACTTCACAAGATACTCAAAGTATTGTCTACCTCTAGTGCTTCTACTGATTCTGTGATCGAAAATCTCTTCAATCTCCTCCAATTGCTTCTTAGAACTGCTGGTCCAACTCTTATCCATTGTCATCACCACTAAATTTTGTCTCATGGTACTCATATAGATCTACAACATTAAATATAGGTGATATCCTTAAAGTATCTGTGAAATTCATGCAAATCTTATCAATCACATAAAAAAAAACTCAAAATCATCCTCCAAATGTGCCCAAAATTTCACAAGGATAAGCCAACTCTCAAACTCCTTCACTAGGCTTCTTGTTGTTAGTCGGTTCACCTAAAACTTGATACAATCTCATCCAAAGGATTTTACAACTTTGGGGAAGGATTCTAAAAAGGTTTAGGCCATTATTTCCATCCAATCTATGCATTGGTTGACTTCCCACAACCTCTCCCTATGTTAGTTACTTCACAAGGACCCTATTTCTCAGTAGCCCTATTCATAGGGTTTTAGGACTTAACTCACAAAATTCACAAATTACTTCACAAAAAAATAGATAATTAGATACCCTTTATAAAGTTACTCAACATATCTCAAAATAAATAGTAACTCTTTTGGGCCAAAAGCTTCAAAATGACCTATTACATTTTCCTAACTGGGTTGATTAGGCCTCTTTTACAAAGAGACTATGATAAAAAAATTTAGTAACCCTCCTAAACCTATAAAAAGTCCTACTACATATCACAAAACCCCCAAATCATTAATTTGCACCAAGATAAACTCGTATCTAAACCGCATTCCACCATACCCTTGTTTTAAGGAAATTTAAGATAGGGTTTATTAGAAATGATAGTTCCACACCTTCTTTTGACAAAGTAATGTGTCCAACACATTGGAACACACCTGCAAAAACTCAAAAATTCAATATAAGACCTCTAATTTTCACATGAAACATACAAATCCGCCCCATGAAATCATCACAGAGCCATCATTTGAAATCCTAAACCCCTGAAAGTCACTGAAACACAAAAATTAAATATAATAGGACATTACACCTAGTTATAGTGTCATACAATGGGTGGATGGTCAACAAAAAAATCTTCTTACAAGGCCTATTGTTGCCCTTGTACAGGCAATTTACACAAAAATGCTTATACAAACACATAAAATTCAATGAAACTATAAAAGGGCAATGCCAAATGAAAGGTAGTTCATTCCTCTTTTACATTCGCTTGATATCAGATCATAATGCAACCATATGGAAAATTTACACACATTCTAGAAGCAATTTTAATAGAAAATTCTAGAAATAAAGCTTCCAATTTTGATTTATCATGTTCTTTTAAAACAAATGTCATCAACCAACCCCTCATTGATGGGAAAAATATATTTAAATTTATTTTGAACCCTCCAATTGTTGGAAATAGGGAACACTAAGAGGTGGGTGAATCAATGTTCTGACAATTTTAACCTTATTCAACCAATTCACATATAACATGAAACTAAAATTTAAAAGCACAATGCATGAACACAGAGTAAACAAGACAACCATAACACAAAAAATTTTAGCATGGAAACCCAAACTAGGGTGAAAACCACTAGGATCCAGTCATAAATATTTCACTCTTTTCTATTTGACAAGACAACCCCAATGTTGGCAAAATTATCCGCAACCTTATTACCTTCGTGGTACATATGTAAAATTTTATAATCATCAAAGTCCCTAACAAGAATAAAGAAATATTCAATGATAGTTTTAATTGAATAAATAGGGGAGGAGGTCCAAGAGGATCCCTTCATACGACAATAAGTACTATTTGACATGGTTTTTTTGGCAAAGTTAAAATTGAATGAAAGAATTTGTAGGTTTCAAGGATTGAGTATGAATTTGAACAAGTACTTATATTAATGGAAGCCTAAAAATTTGAATCATATGTACTTCAAAAATGTTGAAGTAAGATTTGAGAGAATAAATAAAATTAGGGCTACTTATGAAAAGTAAATACCAACAAACTAGTTGGAACAAACATGATGTATCTTAAGATGAATATGTTTGAATTGTTTGCACAAATAGAGATGATTACTTTATGAAGAACTTTAAGGAAGAAATTATCAGAATACAATAAGAATAGTACTAGGGAAAGCATTAGTTTTGAAAGGAAAAAAAGGAAAGATTATAGGAAATTTGTTAATACTCTTAAATTTAGATAAAAACCAGATATAGTATGATCTTTAATGGGATCTCGAAACTCTGGTGTTAACAAAATTAAAAATTATTGAGATGTAAAGGATTTGAGGAAGTTGGGATGATATGAAGGAACAAGTCTAATGTGTTGATAAACACAAAAAACCATGCTCTATATAAATTCATTAGAGATCAAAGATCAATGGGAAGAAGGGATTTGTATTGATGGAATATAGAGTATGAAATTGGTGTTAAAATATATAAGGTATTTACACATTTCAAAGTTAAGAAACTACCATGACAACCTCAATTGATTTGATAGACCAAAAAATATCCAGATCAAGATGAGTTTAACAATATTTTAGCTAGGATGTTAGGATGTGGGTTCGACCAAGGGAGTGGATGGTACTGTGGATAATGAAGAGATGGATGCTCATCCCAGCCCATACTAGGTTATGTAGAAAGGAAAGGGGGTAGCCCCCATTGATAATCTCGTTAGTAAGGTTGGGAGCATTAATGAAAAAAAAATGATAACAATATAGGTTTATCTAAGAGGTTGTAGGTGGTTGGGGCATTGTCCCCTATTTTTTGTTCCTTTTACTTGGCATTGGTATTTTTGTTGGTTTAGTGCGAGTATGACTATTTACCTTTAGATGTTTTGAACTTGGGTTTCTAGTCCCTGTAAAACCAATTTTCCCTTTAATCATAAACAATATTTTAGCTAGGATGTTAAGAAATAAGGAAATAATCTGTTAGTGTATAGTCAAAAAATGGAAGCACTTCCATTGTAGACATGTTTATCCTTCTGAGTAATTGGTTTGGGGTCATATCAAGAACCTTGAATGGGTTCCTGATTTATACCTAGCTTTCCCCTTGTTCTTTCTATCTTTCCACTTGTTTCCAGCCTAATTTCTGCATTCTGGACTATAGACCTGAGATTCTGGACTTCAAGGTCAGGGTCGACCTTTTGGGTCTATGTCGACCTTTTGGGTCTATGCCAACATTTTGTGTCTATGTCAACCTTTTGGTTCTATTTTGACCTTGACCTTGACCCAGGGTTCAAACTTCAAGGTCTTCCAGTTTCCGGATGTAAGTCTTTGCAAAAAGTTCTTTCCCGCTTCCGGGTCGGCTGTTTCGGGTTCCGAAGCACTGATTCCTAAATTAAATTTAATATAGGTCCTCTCCTAGGGGTAAAGGCTTTAATGGGAATTTAATCCTCCTATGTAGGCCTCCTTGGATGATTGTGCCCTAATTTCATATAAAAGGGAGCCTTCTCCTCTCATTTTCTCTAAGTCTTCTAATCGTGGTCAAGCATTCTCAAACTATCTACAAGTGCAATTCAAGAAAGTGTTCAAGAAAGATTTCAAGAAAGCCTTCATCCATTCTCAAGCATTCAAGCATCTATTTTCATGAAGGAGATCCATTGGAGGCCATTGAAGGATTCAAGCTACATAGTGCCCTTTCGGTGATCTTTCCATCCACCTTCTTCCAAGCCTCTTCCAAATCAAGAACCCATTCAAGACTTGGTGTTGGAGATCTAAAAGATATTGATTGAAGACATCTTACATCCTACATTCTAGATCCATTGGTGTATACATACTTTTGGATTCAAGGATTCAAATCCTCCACAAGGACTTTTACAAGCAAGGTGAATTTATGCATTTACTTTGTCCATTTCTACAATTTTAATTACATATATTTGAGGTTAATTCCAAAACTAGGGTTTGACCAAGGCAAACCCCTCCCCCTGAACAAACAAACCTCTTTTTCTTGCACGTACAAGTTCGAGACTGCGGATTTGGACTCAGATCTGGATACCCTTTTTGGAAAACTTTTAGGATCCGCGAATAGATTTTCTATCAGACCTGTGCAGGTCAAGGTCAAAATTATTGGGTCAAGGTCAACCTCACCCCTGATCTAGGTTAGGGTCAACCTCACCCCTGACCTAGGTCAAGGTCAACATTATTGGGTTAGGGTTGACATTTGTGGGTCAAGGTCAACTTTTTCCATAAGATGACATCGGAACGAAAAATGATTTCTGGGTTTTGTTCGTCTCTGCATTTCCTTTCCAGATTATACATCAGTTTTTCCAAAAATAGTCTACAGACCTCAGAAAATAGAATTCTTTGATCTGAACTATTTTAAGGTCGGTACTTCATCTCATCCATTTCAATTCCTAGAACTATCATATAAATTCCTTTCTAAAACGGGAATTTAAGATCTTTCTTCTTTTCTCTCATTTCCGAATGGACGATTCATTTGTGCATTGATCCTTCTTTTGGATTAATCAATTTGGATCTTTCATTTGTGCATTTGAGGTTAAAAGGAACATCTTATCTTCCCCACACATCACACAAAACATCTACATTTTCAAATGTGACATCTTTTCTTATGTTACATTTTGGTGACCTCTATTTTATATGTTACATTTTGGTGAACCCACGATAGACAACTCTTTCTTTTTGGTGTTAGATTTGCATTTCATATTAGATCTTACATGCATATAGAAGTAGGTTTTCTTTTATGCTCTTGCATTTATATTTAAAAATTCATAAAAATCACAAAATGTCTTTAAAAATACAAAAACATTTACATTTTTCATTGTGTTCAACATGTATGATTTTTGTTTTGAATACTTTGATGAGGCTTTTGTTGCTAAAAATGATAGATCCCTTAATTAGGTACATGGAAGTGAGAATGCAAATGGTTCAAATGAGATCTCCATGGATCCCATTCCTATTCCATCCTCCTCTACAATCTCTTCAATTGACCTTTACCATAGAAGTGAGTTAGGGATAGATGTTACTTCTTCTCCTAATATATGTCTTTTCTATGAACCTACTTTAGAATATACATCTTCCCCCTTTAGGGATCAAGATTTAGGCACTCCTACAATGTGCTTTACTGATAGGGAAGATAATCCTCCTATTTGGTATGAACCTTTGGATTTAGATGTTGATTACTCTCTTCCTCATGGAGCTAGTATGGATGATTCTACTTTTTGGTATGAAGCCTTGGATAAAGAGATTGATTTATTCTCTTCTTGTGAAGATGCTTTGATACAAGAGGGTCATTTATTAATGAATGACATATTCATACATGATCGTGACTCTTTTTCTAAACAGACTCTCCTTATGTAGACATTTTAGAGAAAGAAGATAACATTATTAACACATTACCTCTAATTGGGATTCCTTCTAGTAATGAGGCATTAGTAGAGAATAATATGAATTCCTTTAATGCCCTTCCCCTTAGTGATGATCCTATGGAGAATAAAGATCCTACCTCATCTCCTCCTAGCATGTCTTCTTTTCTTCCTTCTTGCGAATCTATTTGTAGTGCTGAGATAACTAACATGGTTTATCCAAAACCCTTGATGACTATTAACGGTTGTCCTCGCATTACTATCAAAGGTAAACCTATAGAATCCTTAGAATCTTTCAATGATCAAGATTCGATAGCTCACACCTATCATACAAGGAATAACCCTCAACCTAATCCGGTGGTTCCTACTTCTTTACCACCTTCTCAACCCATTCTTCCTCCT
>MU228457.1:683486-699175 GCA_018584345.1 Thuja plicata | reverse complement strand
AATATATATAGTTGATATTCGTTGGACAATCAATCAATCACAATGGCAATTGAATTTCACAACGAATATCAACTATCTATTTTATATTAGCATATAATATCTTCTGCTCCAAATTTCCTTAACATTATCTACAGGCCGAATATGATTCCTCAAAAGATGCAAAATTAACAGATTTATGCATTGCTACTTCGGCTGCCCCAACATATTTTCCTGGCCACTATTTTGAAACAAAAGACTCGTTCGGCAATACCAGAGAATTCAATCTCAAAGATGGAGGAGTGGTCGCTAACAATCCAGTAATATTTCTTCCATTGTCTCCACTAACTACTCGTTAATCGACTGCAAATAATTTGAATGTCTTTCACTGTAGTTTCAATTTGCAGACTTTAATTGCTATCGACGTAGTGACAAAAGAATCTCTCAGGCAGGACAAAGATTGGGTGCCCCTAAGCAAAGCACAGGTGAATTAATTGAACAAGAAATATAAATTTTGACCTAGGGAGTTCAATAATTATAAATGGCTAGCATGTTTTAATAGGACAAGGGAAAGATTTTGGTGCTGTCCCTTGGAACTGGGTACAAAACGGCATCGTACAAAGCTAGTGATGTTGCGAAATGGGGACTCTTGAGTTGGCTCCATCAGCAAGATATCGTGCCCTTAGTCGACATTTTTATAGCATCAAGTTCCGATACCTGTGGACATTTATACCGCCTTAGTCTTTCAAGCCTTTGATGCTAAAACGAACTATCTCAGAATTCAAGTACATAAATTTCTTCATCAATACTTCTTTACCCATAAACTTTGAAGTGATCTTCACCCACAAATTGTTTTATTTTAGGAAAACCAATTGCCGAGAGATACAGCTTCTATTCATATCTCTGCTCCGAAAAATCTTAAGGAACTTATAAAGATAGGCAAAAAGCTTCTGAATAAGAACGTTTGCAGAGTCAATTTAGAAATAATCACAATTCTTGTTAATTCATTAATTTTCCATTATAAAATGGAAAACAGACAAGCATTAATGATGGTTTCTTGACTTCTGCCTAGGTTTGCAGAGGATCTCTCCAATGAAAGAAAAAAGCGAATGGACCGATCATCTGTGGTCCATGCGCGACCACATGAAACATGCCAATAAGGCTTGTGGTCCTTTTGATTTATTTTCATAGTGGTGGTGTGGCAAGATAATGTTTGTAATACCTACTTGTTCTGTGTGTTATATTGGTAATTGGCTTAACTCAGAATTGAAGTAAAAAACAGTCAATGACATGAAATTAAGTGAAAATATTTCTTGCATCTGGACTCAAAGTTTAATATATATAGTCCTTTTAGTATATAGCCCTTATATAGAATATGATAAAGACTTAGGTTTTTTAAATGTAAAATGGATATTTATCTTTTTACATGTAAGATTTTGAAGTGTGACTTATCATACAACTTGTCAAAATAACATGTCTAGTGTGAAGTATTCTAGAAATAACTTTTAAAAAATTTCACCAAAATTTAGTAAAAATATATCTAGTGATTGAATAAAAAATATCATTTATTGTTAGTAGACTAGCATATGTACATTTAAAAAAATATATGTAAAAAATGCCCACATATCATTTTCAAGATTTCTATTTGCTTGAAAATATTCAATGATAATAAATACTTAAATAATGATATCTCTTAGCATTTTACATAATTTATTCTAAAGAGAGAAATGACAACATACTTTTACATAATTTTAATATAATGGTGGAGGTGGAGGGCTTATATGCACTTACCAATTAATATGATCACAATAGATATGATTGTAAAGAGCATAAAATTCTCTTTGAAAACAAAGCATGCTTGTGCACTACCTTAGGAACACACTACCTATATTTGTACTATTTTCTTTGCTAAATTTAAAATAATATAAAACCTCTCTCTCTCTCTCTCTCTCTCTCTCTCTCTCTCTCTCTCTCTCTCTCTCTCTCTCTCTCTCTCTCTCTCTCTCTCTCTCTCTCTCTCTCTCTCTCTCTCTCTCTCGTGATAAATGAGATTATAGGTGATATTTGTATTGATAAATTATTAGGAGTTGGATATACCAATATTGACATTGATTCTATTCCTAACAAACTTATTCAAAGAGATATTGATTAAAATCCTTTTGTTGTTGAGAATAAAAGTCCTCATCAAAATTGTGAAAATTAAAATCCTTATGTTGTTGAAAATAAAAATATTTTTTTGAAAACAAAACTAACATTCTAGATAATCTTCGTAGTAATATTTCTTGGAGAGGGATAAGAATGTACAACAATATATTATACAAACAATTATTTTATAAAAAAAAACTATCAACTCATTATTCTACTGATGAGAATGCAAAAAATGAGAAAAGTAATTAACAATTTAGACATTTGTGAAACCAAAAAAAGGATGAAACTCTTAAAAATGTTATATCTATTATTGCAAATGCCATTAATTATATTTGAAAAAAGAGTCAATATAAAGATAGGTTTGCAAAATGATGGACTAGAAATATACTATAGTGAATAAAACAACTTTGGAAACAAGAATGTTAAGCAAAACTAGTAGAATTTTAAACATACTTCCTGAAACATTAGTGATATATATTTCTCTCAATCAGCATTTCACATTAACAATTTTTCCTCTCAGAAACATAGGAGGTGAACATAAACAATACCCTGTATTTTCCATAAAATGTGAAGAACTATAAAAAATAGTTTTCTAGACTATTAGTCCATTTGTGTGTGATATAATTTATATTTTAAATTATAATATGTTGATAAGTATGAGGTATTTTCCATAGCAAGACAAATTTTGATATTTCTATCAAGATTCAACTCTGTAGTTTTTCAATCAATCTCATTGCTACATATTTCATGAGTAGTGGTTCACAAGAACCTATCTCTCATGTGAGTGAATTTTTCTGTAGCCTGGTTCCATTCATTCTAATGAGAGATAAATTCTTATGAACCACCACTCATGAAGCACAAGTCAATAAGTTTTATTCATAAATTTCACAATCTAGTCATGATAGAAAAATCACAATAATAATATATTATTTATATCACAATAAATAGGTTTTTGTGTTCAACTATTGATCCATTTTTATTGCATATAAAATTTAGAAATAAGAAATGTTTATGTTTACTAATGTGTATCTGATCCATTTAGTTTTTTACTAAGGTAAAAATATGTTTTGAAGGGACCCGAAACCCTTTAACAAGTGGTCAACACCAGAATTTTCAAAGCACAAAACCAAATAAACCAAAAGATCACAAAGAATAGTCCAACTATAAAAATAAAAGTTGTCCATAACATAAACAATACAATTGACAGCAAAAAGATAGGAAAAAATGACTCAACAATAGAGCAAAAGTCCAAAAGATAGTAGAGAATTAAGTCTGATTCTTCAAAAAATCAACTACCTAAACCTCAAGTTGGTTCATATTCAAACCTATCTTCTTCAACTCCTGAAGGTCTTGAGGAGTCATCTCAGCCTTTTTATTCATGTTCTAGCTCTGGTTCTTTTGCGTGGACCAGAAGACTCCTTTGGCTCTTTGTCTTTATCCTAGTCTTGGTCCATGATTAGTCTATCTTGATTTGCCTTCACCAAACTTCTAATCATTGTGTTGATGTTGACTCCAATGTTCTTTATCACCTTATGGATTAAATTCATTATGTTTTGGAGTGTGTCCTTGGTATGTTTTTTCTTGTCTTCAAATCCCTTCAAATATTAAAAATGTTATAAATAATATATTTATAATTTATTGTGTCGTAGAAAGCTAGTAGTAAAGAAATTTTAAGCTAAAATCCTAGCAATAAATAATCCATTTAAGAATGATACGAATTAATTTATAAGACAATATACTCACACTTTGTAGATCCAAAGTTAGAAAATAAATTTAAAGAAGAAAAGTATATATTTGACAGAGTAGTTATTTACACAAATCCAAAAGAAAACAAAACTTTTGTTGAATTGTATGCTAATTTTTGCAATAGCTACACTAATCGCAATTGTTATTCAACAAATACACTACTTGAGACTAAAAGAAAAGAGAAAACACACACATTAATTCTATCTTTTAATAATACACAAATTTAGGTTCAATTAAAATAATTAATATCATTTTAAGTGTAGCAAAGAAAATAGTTAAAATATAGGTAGTGTTTTCAATTTAGTACAAATATATTACGTTTACAAAGCGTTGAAAGTTATTTTAAGACACTTCAAAATAGTATTTTGACCATTTGTATGAAGAGTCGCGTTGAAGTCTTTATATCACAGATGATCGCTTCATTCGCAGCTTTCTTTCGTCCAAGAGCTCTTTCGCAAACCTATGCAGAAGTCAAGACGCCGTCATTAATACTTGTTTGTTTTCCATTTCATAAGGAAATGAATTAACAACAATTGTGATTATTTTAACAAATGTTCACCTGATCAAGGCATCGCTGTTGGTACCCTCGCCATTAACTTTCTCAAACAATCCCGTCTCTAAATTGACTCTGCAAACAGGCTTTTCCAGAAGCTTTTTGCCTATCTTGATAAGCTCCTTCAGATTTTCCGGAGTAAAGATATCAACAGAGGCTGTGTCTCCCGTTAATTCGTTTTCGTAAAATTAACAGTTTGTGGGTGAAGATCACTTCAAAGTTTATGGGTAAAGAACTTCTGTTGATGAAGAAATCTATATACCTGAATTCTGAGATAGTTCTTTTTAGAGTCAAAAGCTTGGAAGACGAAGGCAGTATAAATGTCCACCATATCTGAACTTGATTGCATAAAAATGTCGACTAGATTGCATTTTGGTGACGGAGCCATCCCAAGAGTCCCCACTTTGCAACATCACTAGATTTGTACGATGCCGTTTTGTACCCTGTTCTAAGAGACACCACCAAAATCTTTCTCGTGTCCTGATAAAAAGTGCTACCCATTAATAATCATTATTGAATTCCCTGTGTTTAAGAAATGTTTCTTTGTTCAATTACTTTACCTCTGCTTTGATTAAAGATACCCAATCTTTGTCGTGCCTGAGGGATTCTTTTGTCACTTCGTCGATTGCAATTAAAGTCTGCAAATTGAATGTACAGTCAAAAAAAACATTTGAGTTAGTTGTAGTCGATTAACAAGTAAGTAGTGGGGACAAGGGAAGAATTATTACTGGATTGTTAGCGCCCTCTCCTCCTTCTATGAGGTGGAATTCTCTGGTATTGCCGCACGAATCTTTTGTTTCAAAATGGTGGGCAGGAAGATATGTTGGGGCAGCCGAAGTTCTAATGCATACATCTGACAAATATGCATCTTTTGAGATATCGTGTTTGGCCTGTAGATAAAATTGCACAAATGACGATCTATTTATTTAGAAAAGAACCCAGATGGGTAAAGAAAGAAGTAGAAAAGTACCTCAAAGTGGGGAAAATTATTGGCTGCTCTAAATTGGTGCCATCGAATTAAAAGTTTGTGCAGATGATCCCCACTATATTTGGGGCCTCTCGCAGCAGCGTAAATTGATTGGAACCATCCCGAAATACCGCTGGTGAGGATTCATTAAACAACTTAGTTTCCTATACTTTTCAAAGTGTCCTTCTATTCTACCAACTGAGAATGCTTGGAAATTGCAGGTCACTAACCTTTTGACTGGGAAAATTTTAGGGCACTGGTCCAAATAGAACTGTGTAATGCCTGGGCCGCAAATAATGGTTTGTTTTGCTTGTTTGGAGCAGTTAGCATTGCGGTAACGAGATCTCCTGTGCTTGTCCCCGCTATGACATCGAAATAATCTGCTAATCTGACGCCTGGACCATCCAATTTCTGTCAACAAATTCAATTTAATTTTACTTAAAAGGGACCATAAAAACAGTAAGCACGCTAGAAAAAGTCTTAGAATATGTATTGGGTTGGAATGGTGAGAAATAAATTCCTGAAGCTCTGCCTCTAGCAATTGAAGGATAGTTGCAGGTATGATCCCCCGGACTCCTCCTCCATCAATGCTGAGAATGGTGTGTCATGGTTGCCATTGCACTTAGTTGACAAGCAAATTTTGAATGAAAGAAGACGATATGTGATGGGTACAATTTTTTATATCAATGCAACTTAATTAATTGGCACACTACTATTGGGAATCCATAATTACCAAGTTGAGGTCGAAGAAGATGATGAGTTCGAAGCTGCTTCAATGGATTCCATATATAGAAAGAAAAAGTGGAAATGAATCATGGTCTGTTTACACGCAATGCTCGTGGAATACACTGTACTGCCCACTATACGACACAGATGTGATTGTGATATGACTATAATCAATAACCCTGCTTCTTCAAAGACCAGGTGGCACGTCCGATATAGACATGGTGAAGGTCATAACACTGTTAAAAACGGTGTGTAATTATGCCTTCTCACAAATGATTTTTGTGGACAGAAAATAGATAAATTTAATTATTCCAGTCAAATGCTCTCCGTAATTTGAGCAGAAAAATGACAGCTCTCAGCCACTTTAAGTGTAGAAGAAGAAATATTGTTGAAACTATAGAGATGTTTATTGTCAAGGATGGGCTTGAAATTATCAATTTAAAACAAGAAATTCCATAAATCTTCCATTTAAGATGGGCTTCTAGCTAAATCCTCTATGATAAGCTTTAAAGACCATCATCCTAAGTTCATATTAATGACAATTCAAGCTCTTTACATAGATAGAGCATTGTATACAGGGCCTCTAATCGTATCCAAACTATACAAGACATAGACAACAGCTTTGACACAAATCCTTATGGTCGCTTACATAATATGAAATGATAATATGACAATTCAAGCTCTTTACATAGATAGAGCATTGTATACAGGGCCTCTAATCGTATCCAAACTATACAAGACATAGACAACAACTTTGACACAAATCCTTATGGTCGCTTACATAATATGAAATGACTTATTATTTGTTATAGGGTATACATTCTTTCAAAGAAAGATTATACTAGCGCTTGCATTAAAAGAGGTGCAAGGTTAGCTGATAGAAAATATATATAAGTTAATATATTAAGAATAATAATATGATATACACATCTAAGATACATTAGTTTAATATATACAATATCTTATTTTACAAATAGTATATTTTATATAGTTTTAAAATACATAAGATTTTATTTGTATAAAACTATTGACCATATTTATGGAGAAGAATATTTTTGAAACTGCTATATAAATTATTAAGAAATCTCTTTTTAACTTTAACTGCTATATATGGATCTCCTTCAGCTTTCTTCAAAGCTTCTCGGGGTCTAAGAGAAGGGGATCCCCTGTCTCCCATCCTTCTCATTATCTTGGCTAAGTGTTTGGGTAGATTGATTTCTACTCATAAGTTATCTGGGAGGCTGAAAGGCATCAGGCCATCCTCTAGTTTGTCCATCTTCTCTCATCAACAATTCATTGACGACACCATCTTGGGTGGAGAAGCCTTGGTTATGGAGGCCGGAGATGTTGAACATTTACTGGATTCCTATAGAAGGGCCACTGGCCAATCAATCAACTGGTGCAAGAGCTCCCTCTTTTTCATTAACACGTCAGAGTCCAGACAAAGAAGAATGACAGAGATTTTAGGATGCAGTATTGGTTCTCTTCCCTCCACCTACTTGGGCCTTCCTCTACGAGCTAAACCCCCGGAAGCCTTTTAGAACAATCTCATAGATAGATTTAATAGAAAATTGGCAAGCTAGAAGAGAATTCTTCTCAGTCAAGCTGGCAAGATTCAGCTGGTCAAGTCCACCCTTCAGAACCTTCCAAATTATGCACTTAGCGTCTTCTCTATTCCAGCTAATTTTGAGAGGCGAATAATCGCCTTTTGGTGAATTTTGGGAAATATTTTTGGTAGAATTGGCAAATTGTGCATGGTATATGGTGGCCCCAATTGCCCAATCTTGACATGGTAACAATTAAATATTCATTGGAATCATCAATAAGATTTTCCGTTTGATGAAGTTGACCAATATATTCGCCTTTAACCAATCTGACCTAGTTTTTTTAACAGTCTCTTATTCGCCAAGGGTATTAATTATGAATTGCATATAAAATCTAAAATAGCCAAATGTTTTATATTGTTATCTTAACCACAGCCTATTTTTCCACCCATTAATTAATTGTTATATAGAGCATGACCTATTTCGCCAATCGTTAATTAATTTTTATATTGACCATGTCCTATTTCGCCAACTATTAATTAATTGTTATATTGACCATGTCCTATTTTGCTAACCATTAATTAATTATTATATTGACCACGACCTATTTCACCAACCGTTTGTTAATTCCTACATTCAAGTGGACACATTTTCACCAAAAGCCTAGGAATTAAAAAAAAATAGAAATTTGAATCATGGATTGATATAAATTAATATGAGATTTGTTAGTCTTTTAGTTTTTGTGTCCCGTTCAGTAAATAGAAGATTCAGCATTTTAGAGAATCAAAATTATTTGTAAGCAGAATTATTTCAGAGGAAGCTCGACCAAGGTAAGCAATTATTTGTTCACATTTCACAGTATTGCTCTTAATTTCCTTGTGAGTCCATGACTAGTGAGAGGTCAAGATGTCAGATAAGGGTGACTATCCTGTGGTTGAAGGGATTGAGATGTCAGGGGAGGTTGAACTTGAGACTCAGACTTCTCACTTTGATTAGGGCAATGAAGGTATTGGAAAGCTAGACAAGGGTAAGACTCTTGTTTGTCAGGGCAGTGAAGCACATGATAAGACTCCTCAGGTAACTGAAGGGTCTGGGAGGCCATCAAAGTGCCCAAAACTTAAAAATACTACCATAAAGGCTTTCTTTGGAGTTGACAATGTTTTTTCTCCATCAACTTCTGCAATTACAAGTGCAAATACCATTCGCAGTAGCTCACCAGTACCACTACCACAAGCTGGTGTTGTCATTGAGTTAAATGAAAATCAAAATGCATCAAATGAGGATAACAATGGTGGCATGACAGAAGATGTCATAAGGGATACACAGAACCAGTTGGATGAAAATGTTAACAATGAAGATAATAATGATGTTCGTAGGAAGAAAAGAAAAAGGGAAGTAAAAATGGGACGGGAGTGAGAAATGACAAGAAATTGTAAGGTTGATTGGGTAGAAAAGTACTGGTTCATTAAACCAGTCCTAAACAATGATGAACAACCAATAGAATGTAGGTGTAATATTTGTACCTGGAAAAATAAAAGAGATAAGAAGTTGCAGCTAAAGCTTGACACAATAGAAAAGCATATTGGTAGGTTTATGAAAACATCATAGATGAACAAGAAATATCAGTAGTGAGATGGAAATCAAAGGAAGAATGTCTTCATGTTAAGTATGCCATAGAATATGAAGAGCATAACAAGAGAATAACAACAATTGCTAGTAGTGAAAATCCAATCAAGCCTGGGTTTAAACATGCAGCCAATGAAGCAAACCTGACAAAGATCATTCAGATGAGTATTGCTTTTCATATTATGTCCAGAGGGCATCCTATGAGAGACTTCTTAGAATATGGTAATTTATTATCATTTTTGAGAGTTCCTCACTATCGCATGTCACATTGGTCAACAAACGTTGGATAGAAAATGGAAAACTGTCTTTTTGAGGTGGAAAAGCAAAATTTACAGGAGAATGTAAAATAGTCCAGATTCATTTCACTATCCATAGATGAAGTTATTGCATTAGATAAAACTGCTTGGGTCTGTATGCATCTGTATACAGTAAAATAACATGTCTACCAAGCTCATCTACTGTGTGTTTGTAAAATGAGGGCCAATTAATCAGCATAAAACTTATATTTTGAAGTGAAGAATTCTTTGAATAAAGTTGTTGGTATGGATGATTTGACAATTGGCAAGAAGTTAGTGTATTTTGGAACTAATGGAGCTACAATAATGCAAGGCCAAAGGAATGGTCTTTGTGCAAGATTACAAACTAGTATTACACCTTACATGCTTGGCATACATTGCATGGTCCATCGAATGAATTTAGCATATAAAATTGTAAGCAATTTTCTTATAGTGTCAAAAGTTGAAGATCTAGTTCGCGAGCTATACTCTTACTTCTACAGAAGTCCTAAACATTTTGCATAATTTAAGATTTTTTCAGAGGAAGTAACACCAAGAAACAAGCTTTTCAAGGATGTTGAGACCATATGGATCTCTTTGCATGGACCAGTAGAAAGAGTTCTAATAGAATATCAATCCTTGATCAGACTAATATATGAGCAATGCCTCATAGTAGACAAAGCTCTTGATTTGTTACATAAGGTAAGTGATATAGAGACTCAGTTAACTTTAGCCAGTATTCTCCCCATGCTGGATTTAATGAACAAACTTGTTAAGAAAGCCCAAGATAGAACTATGTATATCCATGAGTATAGCAGTTTATGTAGAATTACATGCATTTCCCTCGATTATCTGTACTCAGATATGAAAACAATTCAAAGCCCAAGTTTTTTTAGGTGGCAGACAATTACAGATTTGAATCATGCTCAGAATTTTTTACAATATAATGCAAAAATGATTTATGTATGTTTGTGGAATGATATGAAATACCAATGCACCAATCTAAGATGGGCAAGCGAGGCAGAATACTTCCATTTAAAAGGGCTGATTTTGACAGTATTGTTAAATCTGTTAGTGATAATTTGAAGTCAATTTCCTACCAAATTTCAAGTGAGCTCCGTGAAAGATTCCCTCGAGAAGAAATCCTTGAAGCCATGGGTTGTGTGCTTCCTCATTTTTGGAAAAACTTATGAGATAAACAAACTGATGAACATATCTTTCATAAAAATATTGATGAATTAATCAGAGAGTTTTCAAAACATGCAGATTCCAATGGACAACCAATTGAAGGAATTTTAGATTCAGCTAATCTTAAAAAACAATGTAGACAATTTGCATCATGTATGAAATTATAGATAAAAAACTTGGAGAATCCATTTGAACTTGGTGCAATAACCAGGTTTTGGAAAAGGATATCTAGCAGAGTGAAGTATTGTTTGATTCAATATCATAATATTTCAAACTTGTTGATTTATGTCAAACAATGATATTGGGGTTGGTGCAAGATGAAAGAATTTTCAATGCATTGGGGTTTTTGAAATCAAAGATCAGAAACAAACTAGACACAAATTTGAAAACTTGCTTGAGGTTATTTGTAACTCAGTACAATGTTAGAGACTTTCCTTATGATAGGGCATTGACAATTTAGAATTCCATGAAAGATGAGGGATTTTGAACACTTCAAAACCTGGTGGTATTGGTGCTACTGCTAGTTCTAAGACAAATGATGGATCTTGGTCCCAGACTCAGAGTGAAGATGAAGAATTTTTTGATTTTTAATACCCAACTCATAATGAAGAAGAAGCTCTTGCTACTAGTCCATTTTAGGAGTTGGATTCCATGTAGGATATGGAAGCTACAGATTGCTCACTGAGTGAGTGAAGTGATTTAGATTCTAGAATTAGCAATTAGCATTCAAATTTTGGTTAATATGGTATTTATACACTGTATTCTTATTACCTTTTAGTTATTACTACACTTTTTGGACTTGAATATTGACAATTTGACTCATATTACAAGTAATAAGTATTGTTCATGATTTTTGTAATTTGAATTTAGATTTTTGTAATTTGAATTTTTATTATTGTAATTTGTAATTTGAATTCATGATTTTTGTAATATATAATGTTCATGAAATTTGAAGTATATACTATAATCATATAATTATTAATGTCCTTTTTCCTCACTGTAAACTGTAAACACTATGGCCCTCAATGCCTCATAGTCATGCAACCATGTTAATATGTAATTTCAAGAATCAAGAATCAAGATTCAAAACTTAAGCTAGCTTGGTTCTGAAGTTACGCAAATAGTTCATCTAACCCTGTCTCAACTTTGCTACATGTAACTTAGATGCCTTTGGAACCCTTCCAAAGTTATAGTGATGACCTTCTTAACACCTCCGCTATCATATAACCTATCAAAGTCCTGCACAAAGCCTTTTGTAACCTCTAAAATGTTTAATC
Source organism: Thuja plicata (assembly GCA_018584345.1). Taxonomy (NCBI): domain Eukaryota; kingdom Viridiplantae; phylum Streptophyta; class Pinopsida; order Cupressales; family Cupressaceae; genus Thuja; species Thuja plicata. The sequence goes on along the minus strand of MU228457.1, from coordinate 687,149 downwards.
TTGTAACTGATTAACCTTTCTGAAGTTATGCCAATCTACCAAATGCTTCATTGCAACTTCGTAACATCTAAATTGGAGGCCTTTGGATCCCTTCCAAAGTTACAGTGATGGTCTTCTTAACATCTCCACTATCATATAACCTTGCGAAGTCCCGCATAAAGCCTTTCGTAACCTAGAACTGTTTAATCTTGTAATTGATTAATATTTCTGAACTTACACCAATCTGCCAATTGCTTCATCGCAACTTCATAACATGTAAATTAGAGGCCTTTGGAACCCTTCTGAAGTTACGGTGACAGTCTTCTTAACATCTCCGCTATCATATAACCTTGGGAAGTCACGCACAAAGCCTTTCGTAACCTCTGAATTGTTTAATCTTGTAACTGATTAACCTTTCTGAAGTTACGCCAATATGCCAAATGCTTCATCGTAACTTCATAACCACCAACACTAAAGACCAACAAACCCTCGCTAAACTCTGTAACCACTTGATCATTACTATCATAGGTTTGGAAGTTCAGAACCCATCAGGCCATCACCATCCTAACTACTTAACCATTGAGAAGTTACGAAATAGTCAGGCGTTACTTCGGAACATTGTCAATCGTCAAAGCTTTGTAATTTCCTAGAAATTATCAATTTATTATTTTTCATACTCATTAGTCATTCCTGAATCCTAATTTCCTAATACTATGCATTTACTTAATTCCTTAATTCATTAAAGCAAAAGCATTTACTTAATTTAATAATTCCTAAATTCCTAATTTCCTAAAAGAAAATAATAATATAATAATATGACATTATACATTATTACATTCAATTTTAAACAAATGTCAACTGCAACCTTGAGCTCTTTAAAAAATTACACAAACACAAAAAATTATAAAATATCCTTGTATTAAATTCCTTGAAATTTATACATCAATGATCATAGTACCAGAGACTTCTATCACAAAATTACAAAATATCCTAGTATTAACTTTCTCTAAATTTATACATCAAATTCAATGATCATAGTACCAGAGACTTCTATTAGGATTCTAAAAATAAAAAATATCCTTGTATAATTGTATTAACTTCCTTGAAATTTATACATCAATGTCGATGATTATAAATTGGTAAACAAGCTTCGAAATAGTTATAAGAGCGACAACTAGCAGCCTGGGTTATTCAAAATCAGTCTTGGTTTGCACCAAAGGTGTATCTATAGTAGGTGAACTACAAAGATAAGATACCCTATTTGAATTAACTGACCTCCCTCTATTGGCTCTTCTTCTAATACCAGAAGTGTCTCAACTACTTCCATCATCCATGTCAATGTGACAAGGCTTGAATCTCTCTAATGTTTTCCCACACCACAATTTCCCTCTTTGATGGCCAAGTTATCGCTCTAATTGTATCCAAGTCTTCAAGGCATTTGTTCCACTTGGCATCCGTTATGGCTTGAGATTCAATAACAAACTTATTCATGTCAATCTCTTGCTTGTAAAATTCATCCACAACTTCAAAACAAGTTGAAATGTTAGCATCACCAACAAAATAAGAAGCCACCTTGCTAGCATCCAAAATTTGGTTGAAAGAATCAACCCACTCCTGCCAGTCCTTCTACTGTCCCTCTGTATCAACAATAGCAAGGATATATCCTTCAGACTCTTCAGAAAAAAACTTTAGCTTTGCTTGAATATTTTTTAACTTGTCAGAAAAGTGTCACTGTCAACTGTCACTTCCAACCTAGATTTGGAGGCAATCCAAGAGTAAATAATTGGCGTGTTGCTAAAGTTATGCTAATGGTACATCTAACCCTAGGTCCCTATCTCAACTTTGCTAAATCGCTACCGAAAACCACCATCACAAATGACCAAGAAAACCTAACGAAGCTCTACAAATATTCCATTCTTTGGCACTTTCCATGTGGCATGCAACCTACTCTCACTTTTCAACACCTTATGAAGTTACGCATGAAATTAGTCGGGACTTCAGAACCCCTAACCATCATAAAAATTTAACTGTTTAGAAGTTACAAAACAGCCAGGCATAACTTTGTAACCCATCACCATCATAAAAACTTAATCGCTGAGAAGTTACGAAACAACCATGCTTAACTTTGGAACCCATCACCATCGTGATTTAGCATTCTGAATCACTTAATAGGTATTTATAATTAATATAGAATCATAGTTCACACTCACAAATACTTCAAAGTTCAAGTTAATTAAAAATTACAAATTACATATTTTTCAATTTATAAAACTATTGTTCAATTTCATGAAGGATGATTCACGTAACTTGTTACTGTATTGACTATTTAGTATTGAAATTTGAAGTATTAGCAAATAATGCATAAAACTAAAAAATAGTAACACTATTTTAAAAAGAGTCTTCTAGTTCTGATATGTATACACTATACAGTATTACTATTAAATTCAAAAACTAGTATTAGGTATACACAATACTGGTAACTGAATCACTGATTGAGATTCACTAAGTGACTAAAGTTTTGAACTATTGTGGTTTCCCCAGAAGGAGAAGCGACATGCTTCCAACCATTTCCAAAACTAAAATGAAGAGTACATTTGAATTTCATATTTACAAATTACAAGTAACACAAAATTTCCTAAGATCCATTGAAGTTTTTTATGAGGATTAGGCCTTTCAATAAGGCGCTTCAAGCCAAGAAGATTTGGAGGATTTTCCATGGTAAAGGAGAATGGAGGGATTTCATTGAGGATAAATACTTGTCCAATGCTTGTTTGAATTCTTTCTTTGAAAATGATGATATCCTGAATGGTTCTTGTATCTGGAATGGCATTCTCAATGCCAAAGACCTGGCCAAGTCAAAAGCAAAATGGAAAATTAGAAATGGGCATAATATTATCTTTTTGAATGATAATTGGATTCTATTAGGGCCCCTAAAATATATGGATTTCTTTAACTCTTGGAAGGAGGAATGCATCTTAAGGTTTGGGGATAGAGTGAGTAATTGTAGTTTGGGTAATTCTTGGGTGGATCTGTCCTCTATTTCACAGGAGCTATCTCCATTACTCACTACTCTCAATGCTATTTCCCTCTCTCAAAATCAGGATGCTTTGATTCGGGAAGCATCCCCTAATGGCTCTTTCATATTTGCTTCGGCCTACTCTATTCAGATGCATCTAGAGGCTGTAGGAATTATGTTATATTTTCCATCAGTGAAAACACTTATTTGATTCTGAATGCTTACCGAGCTCATCACTCAGTCCACAACTTATACCGAGCATTCAGTAATCACCTTGTAAAGCTCAGCGGTTAAACAGTTCAAACCGAGCAGAACAGTGGTCACCGAGCATATGAACAGTTCAGCAGTGTTTACTGAGAAAATAAATATGTACCGAGCAGACGGTAGTCACCGAGCTTCACCGTAACTACCGAGAAGTCAGTTTCCACCGAGTCACCAGCGGTTACTGAGTGACACTATATCTACCGAGTCACCAACGGCTACCGAGTTCCAAGCTACACTTCGGGACTAGTATGGACCGAGCTTCTACTCTTACCAAGATCATGATGATGCCGAGTATTGTAGTGGATGCCGAGTATCAGAAGATCACCGAGCCAGCTTGAGGAACCCGAGCTTCTACCGACTCAGTAATATTTTGTTTACTTATGAATGGCCGACTCAGGAATAAG
>MU228457.1:668319-683386 GCA_018584345.1 Thuja plicata | reverse complement strand
CAGTCTTTCATAAATCTCCTAACAGAGTGCATACTTCATTGTATGTTTGTAAATCCTCTAACAAGGTGGACCTAGCAGTCCTAATTGCTTCTAACAGGGCAGATCATCAGAAGTGATCAATGTAAGCGTTAACCGGCCAACTTTATACTGCAGTACCAAAGTTTTGTGGGTACCATCCCCACCCCAATTTTACTTTCTATTTGGAAGGTTTCTGGGTCACCAAATCTTTGTGTTTATGTGTTATGAATGATTATACTTTCATGCTTGCAGTAGATTAGATAAATGAATGGTCAAGTATATACAAGTGCAGAAATGATTTAAAGTTTTAAAAGTTACTGATTCACCCCTCCCCTCTCAGTAACTTGGCTAGTCTTGATTATTTCCAACAGAGGCTACCCCTTTTTGGTTGAAATCCTGGCTTTCTGGCCTTATCCCTAAAATCAATGTTTTTTACTGGCTTTTACTTCAAAATCATATTCTCACTATCGATAACCTCATCAAGCATGGTATTCCCATCCCTAATAGGTGTGTTCTGTGTCAAGTCAAAGCTGAGTTTGTGGACCACATCTTTATCCATTGTTCATTTGTGCAGTCAGTCTGGCAGTTTTTCCTATCTCTTTTTGGAATGCATTGGCGCCTCCCATCCTCTGTTAAGGACCTCTTTGCCCATTAGACCATGCCCTTGAAAAACACTATTATTCACAAATTGTGGTCTTCAGTGCTTCTCTACCTCTGCTGGGGCATTTGGAAAGAACACAATTATCGCATCTTTAGGAATTGTAGTGTCATACCCAAAATTTTATTCAAAAAGATACACCACGCTCTAATGGAAAAAAATTTTATTTATGGGAATACTAATCTATTTGCAAGTGTTGATGATGATGCTAATCCCTTAAAGACCATTGATAAAAGACAACATTATACCTAGCATTGTCCTCTTGAAGGATGGGCCAAAGCCAACTTTGACGGAGTGGCCAAAAGCAATCCTGGGAAGGTGAGAAGTGGTGGCGTAATTCAAAATTGCTTCGGCCAGAGCATTGCTGTTGTTAGCCTCCCATTGGAAACACAAATAAATCACTATGCGGAAGTGAATTCTTCCCTCCAAGTGACTAAATTAGCTCATGACTTGGGAATCAAAAATCTCTAGTTATAAGGAGATTCACGCAACATAATCAACTATCTTAATTTGAAACATCCGCCATCCTAGACTATTGCTAATAAGGTTGAGGAAACCCACTCCCTTTTGAACACCTTTGACAAGGTTTGTTTAACACATGTGTTTAGAGAAGGCAACCAAGTTGCTGACTGGTTTACCAATTGGGAAATGAGAAGTGAAAAGTAGATACACTGGCTTAATGGAGGAGACCTCCCATGTGAAGCATTGGATTTTGTTGCTTATGCACGAATCTATGGGAAGGGGGGTTTTATTAATATTAATCATGATTGTTAACGCTTTGAAATGAAATGGATTTTCCATTAATAGAAAGTATGAGAATGACTGGAAAGGAAATCATTACAAATCATACGTACACACTTACAGGGTACCCAGATGCTTTGACAAAACTTTCCATTCAAGCCAAAGAAACAAAACTATCTGGAACATTTCAGAGAATTTTGGTCTATGTTTCTGTGTTGCTTCCTATCTGTCTGTGTTTCTTGCAATGGGATGGGAAAGTCATAGGAGGGAGTCTGCTAAAGATTGTGAAAAATGGAGCCAGCGGAGCAAGATTTGGAAGTACCTTCAAAGTGGCAACATTTCTATCTTCATTCAGAGGCTTTTTGGTGGGAAGCTGACTGTGACGAATATGCTCATCAAAAATTGGAATGAAGGAAGTATTGAGATAGAAGGAAGAAAGTTCATGGTGACCCAGGAGGTTAGCTCAGCAGACACAGGGATCCCTATTGCTGGAAAGAAATTCTACAGAGACCGGAAAATCTCAGACACAACGATTAGCGACTTTGTCAGAAATGAGGAGGAAAAGAAAGAGATAGCCAAGGTCAACACCCACTACCTTTCGAAAGGGTTGAAGAGATTGTGGAGGTTCATGTTAAGAGCCATTATCTACTACATTACGTTGGACACCAGGTTTGACAGAATGTGAACCTATCATTTTGTCCTCTTGAACCATTTTTTCCATGATATGAAGTTGTTTATTCCCTTCTATTTGTATACTTCAATAAATGATAACATTAGTGGGTATAGAGAGAAGGCCATTACTAACCCTACCTTGCATGAAGGTCTTTTGCTTTTAATCTATAAATATTTTGAGGCCCAAATCATTGGGAAGGAGGTGGTTAAGAAAGATGAGATGGAGGCCTGTGGCTCGGGCTACATCCCCTCGGAGATGGAAGATAGTGATGGTCTGCATTCAGAGGATGATGATGAGTATGAAATGAAAAAGAACATTCTAGGTTCATCTTCCAAAAAGTGCAGAGTCAATCTATAAAGCATAACAAAAGAGAAAATGGTATCCCCTAAAAAATAGAGTACCATGGTTATTTCTTCTAAGGAGTACATTGAGGAAGATATGGACATAGATGATGAGGAGGTTATTTCCAGCAGCAAAGGCAAAAAGAGAAAACAACCTACCATGGGAAAAAATAAAAAGGACATGAAGAGGGATATGATAGAAGACTAAAAAGCCCCTAAGGACAAAACCCGTAGTGTTTCCCCTATTTTGGAACACAATCTGAAGAGGAAGCTCCAGGATGATTACCAAGATACTAATAAGACTTCCTATTCCCCTCAGATCTCTCAACCCCATGACACGGGGAAGGATGAAAGGTAGGATAATGAGTTATGTTGTTACATGGTAGAACAGGGGAAGATTATTGCGTGGCGAGACTTCAATGTTAAAACAACAAAGATGCAGATTACCAAAGAAATCATAAATCCCAAGGTAATTGACGGGGAGGGATGTCGTATCAAGCTGGATGAGCTTATTGGCCCTTCTTTAGTGGTGCTTAGTGATAACACCAGGGAGTTTAAAATGGAACTTCTCAAAAAATCCAGAAATAGCATAGTTGATAATTACAGAACCATCAAATGGTTATCCCACAAAGTGGAGGATCTTAAAAAATGGCTAATGGCAAGGAAAAGGCTAAAAAGGACAGGAATACTGAGGATCAGGAGATAAATAGCAAAGTGAAAAAGTTGGAGGAGAACATGACTATGGTAGAAGCTAACCTAAAGAATATAGCAGAGCAGAGCTATAATATCCTTTTAAGGCTTCCAAAGAGAGCACCAACATGATCATTGAGTAGCTGGAAGCTAAATTTGATGGGCTGCAGGTGGCCAATGTGGAGGTGGAGACAAAACAGAACACTGAACAGGGTCCCAGCCATCATATCAGAGCTAGAACCAAGAAGATTAAGGACAAGGACTTGGTGTTGGATCTCCAAAAGATTAAGGATTTGGCAGCCAACATGGAGTTGCTCAAAGCCAAGGCAGCTACTTTGATGGTGGACTTATCATGAGGGTCCCTGGTTTTTTCTACTAACCTTGTTTTATCTGCTTTTGTAGAAGCTGTCTATTTTTTTGCTCTGGCCTTTTGTTGGCCTATTCTGTCTTTCTTCTTTACTTCATTTTAAACTGGGCTTAATGTAACCTTTATTTTGTTTCGGGTTTCAGGAACCCTGTAAAACATATTTTACTTAATCAAAAACTTTAACTGTTACCAAAATTATGTTATTCCAACTATTGCATGTCATGAATATTTAAAGTCATTCCACCAAACACAACCTTGGGGTCTACTATTTTTGACATGAGGCTTCCTTCTCATTTGTTTGCAGATGAGCTTTAATTTGTCTATATCAGGGTGTGTAGTCTGATTGTAATTGTTTTGAGTTTGATTTAGCTCAAGTAGACATCCATTGGCTCACTTTCTTTCTTTGAAAATTGGAAAGCATTAAAAAATAAATCAAAATGCTTACAATGAAGACTTAGTTCGAAACAATTAAGCATGATTAATCTTCGAATAATGGTAGCTTCCACCAAATTCAAATTCAACTTGAGATGTTGATAAAATTATTTTTAAAAGAAGACGTTTGAGGTTCAAATCTTTGTCCATAAATTTTTTTAGGCTCCATTGTTGAATCAAACAACGTGATAGAAAGAAAAAAAAAATGGTCAGTGTGTCTGACTGTTTACTTAGATCTTACATTTGGTATTACTCTTCACTATCTAGAGAAATAATCTTTGCATGTATGATGAGTTGGTTGTGTTGGTCATTTTCAACCTCATTTGGGAAAATGAGTTTGAGGGATAGAGTGAACAAATTTTTAGCCTCATAATATATATGCCCATGAATTCTATAAACTTAAACGCATTAACAAGTTTTCAGTCATTTGTGTCAATAGAAATTTCAAGCTTGCTCAACAACCCCAACTCACAGCAAGTTGAGATGGAAATGAATTTGGCACTAAGCATTCCTAGTAATAGAAAGTGTAGCAACTATGGACAACCTAATCATAATTCGGTCGCAGGCTTCAATTTAATGTGACTCAATCCTCTTACTTCGTCGATGTTAAAATTCCAGTTACCTAAATTTTTATGTTAACTTAAAATTGAAGACCTGAAATATATTATGGTGTTAATGGGGTGAAATTTTAGGGTTGAGAAAAGAGGATATATGGCTTCAAATAGATGAAACACGTTCTCTACTCATACCTGGTCAAAAATATGTCCAATACATGGGTATGGTTGGGTGGACTTGTATCCTAATTTAGCGTGGGAGATTAAGAAGAAGGCCATTCAGAAAAATTACAATATTAGGAAAGAGTAATTCTTATTTCCCAAATTCTTTTGGGATACAATAGCAAACACCAAAACCGTCGTGGCATAGCCAAGAAGAATGATGAAAGAGGTTGTCAAATTTGGCATCACAACTGTCAATTGCATTTTCTTGAAAGTTTCATTAACTCTTTAACAAATTCAAGTTTTGTGTATCTTGCAAACATTATGTTTCAACATTAGATAACATCTCTTTGAAACATTCTATCAAACAAATGACATTCCTTGTGCATGTTTCCACATTTTACATAAATTTCTACCAAAGCATTTCCAACTAGACTATCCTAATAAACACACTCCTCCATCATAGGATGGATTTCCATACCTTGTTCCTAAGCTCCCATTTTGGCATAGATGGGAAGGATGCTGCCAAAAATTGTCCAATTTTTTTTACACATGTCGATTGCAGCAACTCAATTTTATGAATATCCTGCAATCATAGTATTCCTTCAAAGCACACTTCTTTGAGGCCTTTTGTCAAATAGTTCAGTGGCCTTGTCTTTGCTCAGACATTTTGGATGAATTTCTAGTAAGGCGAGTTAATTTTCTAATTATCCTCCAATCATAACATTCCTTGAAATCACAACTCTTTGAGGCATTTTGTCAAATAGTTCACTGGCCTTTTCTGTGCTTCCACATTTCAGATAAATGTCTAATAAGGCAGTTGCAATTTATGACATAATTGAAACTTTTCACTCAGAAAGTACAAAACCATCCAACTCACATCCACACAGTTTTTCCATCCATTATTGGTTTTGGACTTGATTTTGCTAACCTGGCGAAGTATACAATTGCTTTAGTTAATGAGTTTCAAATAGTTCATGTACTTGGTGTATACTTCCACATATTTTGAATGCATATTAAACAGGGCACTTGTAATTTCGACTATGACAAAATTCTACTTTCAATTATGCCTCCATGGGTGTCCATACCCTGTTCTAGAGTTACCATTTTGGCACAGGCTGGGAGGATGTTGACATAAGTTGTGGAGTTTGCCTTTGAACCCACCATTTTCATTTTCTTAAGAGTCTTAAGGCCTTTTTAGAGAACTCACTATGTGCATAGCCTACAATCATCAAATTCCATGTGAATCTTTGGGTTATCTTCTCAAATATAGTACATGCCTTATATATGCTTCCACATGTTGCATCCATGTCTATCAGGGCATTGCGAGTCTATGAGAAGAATTCTTCTGAACCCTAGCATGTAAAGAGAAATCTTAGAAGAAAAATAAAACACTTAAAACTTTTGGTGTATTGAGAATACACAAAACAACATCAGTAACACCCTTGGACACCTTTCAAGAATTATCTATCTTAATATATTTAATTTTTTCCACCTACTACTATTGGGCTAGTGTGTCCTCAACTTCAACATGTGATCAATTTAGCAATGATTATGAAGCTCAAAATAATCTTTATTTTAAATCAAAGGTATTTGCAATGACAATGGTGGTGACTTCCTTCTCTGTAACCCTTCAATTTACTTTGCATTCAAATTATAATCTGATACTTTTCCTCTTCAACAAGCATAACAATACTCGTTCGACATTGTCCTATGGTGGACCAAGGGTTTTGAATGTTCAGAAATGGCTGCATTTGGGGAGAAATTTGAGGATTAGTAGGGAAAAGGTTGGTGAAGAAGCGTGACCATTCAAGGAAATAACAGTGGTTAATGTGGATTTGGGAGACCGAAGTTATCCAATTTATATAGGATCTACTTTGCTTGATCACTCGGAGCTTCGGAAAAGGTATTCTTTTTTTCAATTTCCTGACCGTTTCAAAATTGTCAGCGAAAACATCCTGCGAGAGCGTGTGTCACTTCACCGTTTTCTTTAAAATTATGTATTTGGTTTTCTATACTCCCCTCCACATTTTTACGGCTAAGGGAAAAAATCCCAACTCCTAGAATATAGCATGAGACAACTTTTCGATCAATGGTTTCTCCCTCAAGAAAGTCTATCCGCTAAATATTCTAGAGAGCAAGATTATTTATTATCTTTAGAAAATATTATGTGAAAAGATGAGAGATTTAATTCAGCAGGTCATCTATATATTAATTGATGGACAAAAATATTGAATGTAGGTCTAGCTAAAAGAGGTTGAGACACGACATTGGTATATCTAGAATTTTTATATAATAATGTTGTGATTAAGATTATAAATAGAATAAATTTTGACAAATGTCAATGATAAATAATACTTTAAATATTAATTCTACTTTGGGATTATTTTTTTAGATGCAAATTCAGATTTATATATCGTGTGATGTTTGTAGCCATGAGTTTCTATGTCAATCATGGTGAAGATTTATTACTATTTGTGATATTTGATACTTTTTTGTTCAAAATGTGGTGTGACAGTCCAACCTCCTTTTAAAAAAAAAAGAAAATAGAGATTATGTGGGATCTTACTATAGCTAAAAGATATACCTATCCAACTAAAGTTATTGTTAGAGATAATTCATGCATTTCTAAAAATTTATAGGTTTTATTGCTCATTCTATAACTGTTTTTGATAGGTTTTATTGCTCATTCTATAACTGTTATAGTTGCACTATATTCAACCATTTCTTATAAAAATTGACATGTCACAAGTGAATTTATCTGATTTTTTTTCTAAATAGTATAATATTTCATCCCTTGTTGCCTAATCATAAAACATTTATAAGTGATTTTATTTTTTTTAATTTTTTATGTGTTGTTTCTTTGTTAGGGAGCTAACTCAATTGGTTAGCTCCTTTCATTATCAAATTGCTACAAATGGATTACGGGCATATAAACTTGCTACACTAGAGCTTCAATCATTAGAAGAGAAAATCAGCATCATCCACCTAAAGAAATTTTATGCCTAATGCAAATAATATTCCAATAAAAAAATAAACAATAATTTTAAAAATAGAGAGATAAGCCATCCAATGGTAAAAACAACTTTAATGGAACCTTAAGTGCATGTACCATGCTGAAAATCTATTTGTATGTGTCCTGCATAGTAGCCACATGCCATCATCTATTAGGATATTTCCCACTCAATTCACATGTCTTTAAAACACTAGATCATTTCTTACAACATTATGAATTGTAAACCACCCATTTCCATGGCACTTGACTTTTATACCTTCATCTAAATATATTACAAATTATTATTAATCCAAGTATTCATGCTCCATAAAGATATGCTTATGGAAAATAATTACCAAACCCCACCATACATCATCGAATTCTTCTCTCCATATTTCCATCAGCTATTAACTTGTCACATTCATTCCTGGACTAGGTTTTTGACCTTTAGGGTGTCTTAATGTGTACCAGAAGCCTTAGAACTTGTCAATTCTTTTTTGTATCATTCATGTATGTTTGAAAGATCGAATAGGTGATTATTTTAATGATACATAAGCTTTATTTGATCATGGTGTAAAGATTGATTCAACTGTACACCATGTTCAGATTCAAGACTTGCCTATGTGGAAAGGCTTTATGAAAGTAATCAATCAAGTGATAAACTAATAAAGTGATTCAAGAGTTTTTATCAAGTGATAAAATAATAAATGAATCAAGTGGAAGCACATTAAATCAGATAATTATGATGCATCACCCATGCCTTGAGTGCTATTATAGGCTAATGATGGGAGTGGGAGAAGGTGCATGTGGATACTAGCATCCAACTTCCTTGTCTTCAAGAAAGGATTGTTCAGTTCCACATGAGTTCTTACTTGGGGTCCAGGGTCTAGAGAGACAAGTCCAAGATAATCCAAGAGGAAGGGCTAGGTGATGGCACTCTCCCTACAAGTATCCTAGAGTCCATTCGATTGGATTTTTTCTTTGTGTCTAGTAGCCTTTGCCTTTTTCTAGGGTTTCTTGAATTTTGTTGAATGTGTTGGATATTTCATCCCGTCCTTTCTTTCGGTTTAGTTTTCTTGCTATGTATGGGGCCTTATGTTATCATCAGGTTAGCATAATAAATTTAATGAAGTTTGATTCATGTAACGTATTTCATTAATATTTCTAGTTAGTTGAATATGTGATTAATGTGTTGCTCCAGTAGTGACATTAGGGAACCTCTCGAGGATATTTTTTTAATGTAATTTATCATATGCTCGTGCTTTTGATGAATGCAGTTATAATTTTTAATTATTCATTTGACTATGCAATCTTAATATATAAATAAAAATTTTAATTATTCATTTGACTATGCAATCTTAATATATAAATAAAATTATAATGGTTACAGAAAAATATATTTTTCCTTTAAAAAAACCATTTCTATGTTCTTCTACATGATAGTAATTTCCTCTTATAATGTTCTTTAGAAAGTTGTGTCCAAACATAGATAAACAAGGCTTAACAAGGGATAAATCTCACAATGCTACATTCTTTCAAAATAGTGGAAATGGTGGGGAAAGAAGGAACAAAATGGAACTTCCTACAAGAATGGCACAATAAAAAGGAAATATTTTGAAATGGTCAAATAGAAAAATGAGATGTAAAAAGACAACATAGGAGAGGTGGGCTTAAGGGGGACCCATGGAAAAGGTTGAGCTAAGATACACACACACACTAACTAGTTAATTCTTAGAGTGTGTTGAACCAGATGGATTCCTTTCTTCTCTCAACAAGTTTCACCAGGTGTCATTCAGATTTTACTATCTAGATTCTATGGCAGGATGATTCTCACTTGATACTTGTGCTCTATGTTGATTACTTGATAATTACAGGGAGTACTTCATCCATTATTGGCAGTGTCAGGTCTTCTTTGTAGGAAAAAATTTATAGTAAAAAACTTTAGATTACTTCACAATTTTCATGGTATTAAGATCACACAATCCTCAACAGGGATCACTCTTTCTCAGCCCAAGTATGCTCTTAACTTACTTTCTTGATTTCACATGAGTGGTGACAAGGCTGCACCCACTCCCTTTCTTTCAGGTGTCAATTAAGAGGCTAAGTGTTCCACACCACTTGTCGATGCTACATTGTATAGATAGTTTGATGAAAGTCTCATATACTTGACACATGCATGCCCTGACATACCTTTTGTAGTTATAAAGGTTTCTCACTTCATGCAAGAGCTAAATGAGCTTCATTAGAAAGAAGCCAAATGTATATTGCACTACATATAAGGTATATATACACATGGGATTCATTACGCAGTAAGTACTATACTTGAATTGGTTGGATATACAAACTCAGATTGGGATGACAATATTGAGAGTTGCAATTTTACCTCATGTTACACGTTTCATCTTGGTTCGGGCCCCATTTTTTGGAAGAGTAATAAGCAACATGCTACTACTCTCTCTTCAACTAAGGATGAGTATTGAGGGAATTTTAATGAGTATTAGTCCTACATTCAAGGAAATTTTCCCCGAGGAGTTTCAATGGTTAAGGATTTTGAATGGCATCAACTCCTCAACAATGTCATGAAATGACGCAAGGAAGTAAGGAAACAATGCTGCAAAGATTTGTGAGTGTATTGGCATAAGTTGATCGAATTCACTTATGATGATTCAGTGAGCACCGAGAAGATAGGATGGATCTTGAGTAGGAGGTACATGTTCTTAGTGACTTGCCTCAAGATTAGGTTTGAGAGTACCCTAGAAGGTCTAGGAGAGAGGCCTTAGAATAGAGTCAAGCTGAGTCTAGAAAGAAAGATCTCATTCTCATCAGTGGATGGTCAACAAAAAAGTTCTTCTTACAAGGCATGTTGTTTCCCTTGTACAGATAGTTTACATAAAAAAAATGCTTAAATAAAACACATAAAACTCAAATAAAATTATACAAGGCTAGTGCCAAATTAAATGTATTTAGTTCCTCTTTTAGATTCACTTGGTATTGTTAGAATAACTCAGGGGGGGGGGGGTGAATCAGTGGCCTGAAAAATTAATCTAATAATTCAACCAAAAATTTAGACCATAAATATAAAACCTCTAGTTATCTTCAGTCCTACAAGATGTATGCCTTTATCAAATATATGCTTCTCGATGAATATACTATGTATCCTTTCCTTAAGCTTTACCGAATAACATTCTATCTTTTCTTAGCCTTTACCAAAATACAATAAATAACTCAGTGTTTACCGATCAATCCTGTTTTAGTAATGTGTAAAGTGAAACATCAAAGAAATGAACCATATAGACATTTGACATAGATTTTTAAGGTGGAAACCCTGGTGGGGGAGAAACCACTTGGGACATATAACCCAAAATTTTTAGTCTTCTAAAGTGATCTCGGTGAAGAGCCAACCCTATTAAAGGTTACAAACTTATTGTTAAGTGTAACCTTGTTAGAGGATTTAAAACTAACAGTTTATCACTTGACCTAGCATTCACTATGTTTTCAACATGAAAACCTTTTGATACTCCTTGGGATGTATCTCAATATAAAAAGCATGGTTAAATCCTACTTTGCTAAGAGATTTTGTGAATCAATTGTTAAAATGAAACAGTAGATGATCTGTTCATAAATACAACTTAATCTTGCAAATGTTCAGATATATTGTAAACTCATAATACCTCTTCTGATCAATGTTCTCTTCAATTCCTTTGCTCCACTTATTTCTTCTCAGTGAATTTTGTTGTTTGTCTATTGCTCAGTGTCTGCAGATTTCTTAGCTCTACTCTTCAGCTTGTATGATCAAATCTGTATGAAGACTTCTATCTTCACCATAATTCTCTTCAGCATTCCTCCTTTTAATAGTAAATTACTTGTCTCCTTTTATAGACATGATTTCACCATTGCTTGTCCTTCTTGTTTTCTTTGTTGATCACTTCTTGATCCGTAAAGTTTGCCATGCTTGCTTTAGCTTTATTCCGTAAACCTCTCCTTGTTTTCTAGAATAAAACATGCTTTAAATCTCCTTCTTATCTTTATCTTTTAACTAATCGATGAAAAAAAATTAATCAAATAGTTAACTCAAAATATAGCTCCTGCCAACTAAGTTGTTTTATCATATCCCAACATCAGTTCTCATCGGTCAACACTTAAGTTGTGCTCAGTGACTACTACAGATAGCTTGGGCATCAAATTCAGTTTTGTTCAGTGACAACCGCAGTTAGCTCGGTAATTCTTTCTTAGTTATCACTTGCCCAGGTAACACTATGAACTTTTGTGCTTGGGGTTCACTGTCACTCAGTGTACATGATTATTAAAAACTTTGTCTCTTAATATATTTAAGTGTTGTGACAATATGTGTATGAGAAATCACACCATATCAAGTTGACATGAATGACAATACAATACAATAACTTATTTAATGTCTTGCATTTGCTTTCTGCATCTCGGTGATTATCAATGTTGTCATCTTCAAACATTCAATTAGTTATAGTTCATCAATCTCTCCCTTTGTCATTGATGGAAAAATACTACATACAACTAATACAATATGAAATATATCAGTTGTAGTTCATCAATCTCTACCAAACTTATTTTTCTAGCTTATATTTGATTCTTGCAGAGTATTTCCTTCATTTTTTATTCCCTTCAATGGATAGATTTAGAAACTTATGATTCTGTCTCTCCCTTTGTTGTAGAATCTGTTCTCCCTTTTTTAGATAGATATGCAGTGTTAACTTTTCCAATTCTCTCCCTTAGATGGATATTTCTTTGAATCTTTCTCTGATGTTTTCTCTCCCTTTGATTGTTCCTCTCCTTGATGGGTAGTTCTTTTCTCTCCCTTTAGATGATTAGGATAGATATTTCATATCTCTTTTCCCTTTGATGGCAATATATTTCATTGAATACTTCTCTCCCTTTGATAAAAATGCCAAACTATATCTTATTTTTCATAATATATTCCTTGAATTTCCTCTTCATCAACAATTTAGCTCTGTAGTAGCCAACAATTTCTCTTTTTTTTGGTGCAAATAAGTACCTTGATGTGTACTGATATATCTTTGCAGTCCATCTCTTTGATTTCATCAACATGAATGATCTTTTGATTATGTGTAGGTTGATGCCACCTCCAAGTCAGCTTAGCGACCAGTAGACAAGGGTTAGACCCCTAGTCTCTTTCTCAGGTACTTAAATGTATCTTTTGGCAATGGATTTTTGAATATGTCTAATAATTGTTCCTTGGATTGAACATATTCTAGTATCACTTCTTTCTCTTGTACTTGTTCCCTTAAGTAATGATACTTGATAGAAATGTGTTTATTCTTAGCATGCATGAAAGGGTTCTTTGAAATGTTTATTGCACTTGTATTATCACAATAGATAATTACTGGTTTGATAATTTTCATATTCATACATTCCAGTAATTGTTTGATCTATGCAATGTTAGAGCAATTTACAGCAGCAGCCACATATTCTACTTCTGTAGTGGATTGTGAGATACATCCTTGCTTCTTGCTTATCTATGGGTGACAACTCTGTCACCCATAAAGAATGCTTCTTTGGTTGTGCTCTTTCTTTCATCTATGTTTCTAGCCCAATCAGCATCTGTATAGACTTGAAGCTCAAATTTTCCTTCTCTTTTATACCACAAACCATAGTCTTTGATATTCTTTAGATATCTCATAACTATTTTGACAGCACTCATGTGTGATTCCTTGGGATTAGTAAAGAATATTGCAACTATTCCAACTGCATGTGCTATATCTGGTCTATTATGTACAACATACATGAGTTTGCCAATCATAGATCTATATAAGGTCTGATTTACCTTGGTTGGCTTGTCTTCCTTTGTTAGCTTGCATCTGGTTGCCATAGGTGTTCCAACTAGTTTGGGGTCCTCCATTTTGAATATCTTATGAACTTCCTTGATGTATTTGGATTGTGTGATATATATTTTGGCATCCTGATGAAGAATCTGTATACCAAGAAAGAACTTGATTTCCCCAAATATTGACATCTCAAACTCTTTGCTCATTTCATCAGCAGATTATTTGTATAACATATCATTACCTCCAAATATGATATCATCAACACATATTTTAGCAATCAGAATGTTATCATCAATATCTTTTTATAAATACATATTACTGTTATCACTTGTTCTTATAAATCTAATACTTATGAGATAGGAGTGAAGTCTTTCATAGCATTCTCTTGGTGCTTATTTTAATCCATAAAAATCTGTGTAGTCTACAAACCATGTTTCTCTTGTTAGGATCAACAAACCCTTTTGGTTGTTCAATGTATACCTCTTCTTCTAGTATTCCATTTAGGAATGCAGATTTGACATCCTTTTGGTATACTTTGAATCCTTTGTAAGAAGCATAAGCAAGTAGAGTTCTGCCTCCTTCTAGTCTGGCAATGGGTGCAAAGGTTTCTCCATAGTCAATACCTTCTTCTTGTGCATACACTTTGCATACTAATCTTGCTTTGTTCTTTGTGACTTCTCCATTCTCATTCAGCTTGTTTATTAATATCCATTTGGTACCAATGGCATTCTTGTCATTTGGTCTAGGTACTAATGTCCATGTTTCATTCTTCTCAATCTGTTATATCTCTTCATTCATAGCACTGAACAATTCTTCATTTTCAAGCACAGTATTGACAGATTTTGGCTCATAATCACAAATTAAACATCTAGTGTTTAGTGACTTAATTCATGTTCTCATTCTATCATTTTTTGTCTCCAATGATCTAGTTCTGTGGATGATGTCTTATGACATACCTAGAAATTACCAGTTGAGCTCTTTGTTCATTATTTTGATCATCATCTTGACCTTCATTTTGATCTCCATCACTCGGTACCTCATTATGAGTAATTTCCTACTTTTTTGTGTTTGCAGCCGGATGCTTGGGTGCATTGTTTTGTTGCTTGGTAGTGATACACTATTGCTCGGGAAGAGTGTCAGGATCTTCACTATAGACAAACTTGTTGTAGTCTTTTGGTTTTTTTCTTCTTTCTGCATCATTTTTCTTTGCAAATTAATCCACTTTGACATTTGCACTTTCAACGATTTTGTTATAGGATTTGTTAAGAAATTTATAAGCCTTGCTTTTGGTAGAATAACCTAGAAATATTCCTTCTTCACCTTTGGAGTCAAGCTTTCCATTTCTATCATCTTTCAAAATATAACTGTATAGACGGAAAATGGAATCACTTTCGTTGTAGACATTTTTAGCCTTCCGAGTAAGTGGTTTGGGGTCATGGGAAGTGCCTTGAATGAGTTCCTGATCTTGACATGGCTTCCTCCCTATGTTGTTCCTCTTTCCACTCCTGTTTGGCCTGATTTCTGCATTCTGGACTGCAAACTAGTGATTTTGGGCTTCAGGGTCAAGGTCGACATTTTAGGTCTATGTCGACCTCGACCCTGACCTAGGTCAGGATC
>MU228457.1:640884-662633 GCA_018584345.1 Thuja plicata | reverse complement strand
TGATCCCTTTAAGAATGGATCTCCCTAATGGGTTGACTAGTGAGTAGCCACATTCACTAGGCAGTTCAATTCCATCTTTCTAGTTACACTTTTTGTGTGGTTCACAATGAGACATAAGTTCTCATTGAGCGAGATAATCACACCCTTTCTCTCTCTACTTAACTAAGTGATGTCTCTCTTATCGTGATCTTAGGGTTGATAAAGACTTAAGTCCCTTGGGGGCTTAAGGGTTTCTTTATCCCTTTTGGTTCTGATAAGATTGTCTTTTTTGTATATTCTCCTTTACCAAGAGTTTGTGTTGAGCTCATACTCTTGCTAAAGTGGGGACTAAATGTATAGTCAGAAAATGGAAGAACTTCCACTGTAGACGTTTTTAGCCTTCTGAGTAAGTGGTTTGGGGTCATGGCAAGTGCCTTGAATGGGTTCTTGATCTTGACATGGCTTCCTCCCTGTGTTGTTCCTCTTTCCACTCATGTTTGGCCTGATTTCTGCATTCTGGACTGCAGACTGGTGATTCTGGGCTTTAGGGTCAAGGTCGACATTTTAGGTCTATGTTAACCTTGACCCTGACCTAGGTCAGGGTTGACCTCAACCTTGACCCAGGGTTCAGATCCCGGGGTCTTGCAATTTCAGGAGGTCGGCCTTTGCAAAAAGTATTTCCCACTTCCGAGTCAGCTGTTTCGGGTTCCGAAGTTTTGATTCCTAAATTATATTTAATATAGGTCCTCTCCTAGGGGTAAAGGCTTTAATGGAAATTTAATTCTCCTATGTTATCCTCCTTAGGATATTGTGCCCTAATTCCATATAAAAGAGAAGCTTTCTCTCTCATTTTCTCTAAGTCTTCTAATCAAGCATCAAGCATTCATAATTGAGATCAAGCATTATCAAGTGAAGTTCAAGCGAGAAATCAAGCAATATTTCAAGCAAGCATTCATCCCTTCAAGTATCCATTTTCATGAAGGAGATCCATTGGAGGCCATTGAAGGATTGAAGGTACAAGGTGCCCTTTTGGTGATCTCTCCATCCACCTTCTTCCAAGCCTATTCCAAGTTCAAGAACCCATTCAAGACTTGGTGTTGAAGATCTACAAGCAAGAGATTGAAGACATCCTACTTTTCTACATTCTACATTTGAATCATACTTGTGGATTCAAGGATTTGAATCCGCCACAAGGACTTTTTCAAGCAAGGTGAATTTATGCATTTACTTTGTCCATTTCTGCAATTTCAATTACATATATTTAAGGTTAATTCCAAAACTGGGGTTTGACCATGGAAAACCCCTCCCCCACAAAAAACAATCTCCTTTTTCTTATAGGCATAGGTACAGAACAGTGGATTTGAACCTAGATCTGGATACCCTTTTTGGCTTTCTTTTGGACAGCATGAACAAAGTCACTTTTGGATCTGTGCAGGTTAGGGTCGACATTATTGGGTCAGGGTTGACATTTGTGGGTCAAGGTTGACCTTTTTCATTAGACGACATTGGAATGGAAAATGATTTAGGGGTTTTGTTCGTCTCTATGTTTCGGTTTCGTATCAACTATCGGATTTTTGAGAAACAGTCTATAGACCTTAGAAAACAGAATTCTTTGATCTGCAATATTTCAAGGTTAGTGCATTTCTCCTATCTCTTCAATTACTATCATATATCATTTCTATACATATAATTAACAGAATTTAAGGTATCTCCTTTGTTATTCTCCTTTCCAAATAGTTGACTCATTTGTGAATTAACCCTTCTCTTGGGTTGATCAACTTGGATCACCCATTTGTGCATTTCAGGGTAAAAAAGGAACATCTTATCTTCTCCTTGATCACAATTGTAATACTCAATCAATGCAATTCAATTAAGGTTAAGGGATTCAATACATTCTAGGCAACTCAAGGGACAATTTACACATCAATGCATTACATTCCAAGGATAATCAATCTATCATTCTTAATACATTATATCTTCTTAATAAACACATCTCTAATTCCATCCCCCTTTATATTTTTGTAAGATAGAATATTCAATCTCTTTACATTTTAACACTTAACATTCCACAAACACCATTTATTTTATCTTACAATAACATTGACTTCCAAAATTTCTGAATTAACTTACATTGGGTGTGTATCCATACCATAGCTCATAAGGTGTCTTATTGGTGTCTTTCTTCAATTGAACTCAATTTAATGTGTAGACAGGAGTACTGATAGCTTCTCTCAACAATGTTTGTGTGATTCTTTTCTCAATCATCAGTTTTCTGGCATAATCAACAATTGATCTGTTCCTTCTCTCAACAATCTCATTTTGCTGTGGTGTTCTCGGTGAAGAAACCTATCTTTGAATTCCATGCTCATTACAAAAGTTAGTGAATTCATCAGAAATAAATTTTCCTCCTGTATCTCACCTTAGGCATTTTAGTTCCTTTCCACTTTGTTTTTCCACTATAGCTTTATACCATTTAAACATCTTAAATGCTTCTGATTTCTCTTTTAAGAACATAACATACATCATTCTAGAATAATCATATACAAATAGAATGAAGTATCTATCACCATAGTAGCTCTTTGTTCTCATTGGTCCACATAGGTCAGTATGGACTAATTCTAGAATTGCATTAGATGTGTAGGTTTTTCTCTTGAAACTAGACTTTGTCATTTTACCTTTTTGAGAATTCTTACAAATGACATGGTCAGGTTTTGACATGCTCGATAAGCCTCTTACTTTCCTTTTATTGCTTATCCTAACCATTTTTTTCAATTTTGCATGACATAACCTTTTATGCCACAACCATATGTCTTCATTTCTAATCATTAAACAAGTGGTATTAATATCTTCAAGATAGAATAGGTTACCTTTTCTCTATTCACCAGACCTGATCAACCTTCCTAATTCATTAAAGATATTTTCCTTTTTGTTCTCAAATGCAACTCAGTGTCTTATATTATTGAGCTGTGAAACACTCAATATATTATAGTTAAGTCCTTTCACCCAATATGCATTTTCACATCTGATCAGATTATTCAACATTACTGTTCCTTTACCTTCAACCAAACAAGGTGAGTCATTACCCATTCTTACTGATCCACCATTATAATATTCAAAACTTTCAAACTTTTCCTTATCTCCAGTCATGTGGTGAGTAGTACCACTATCAATAATCCAAAAATCATTCTTACTAACCTTACATATTAGTGCAGTTTCAACATACCTTTCCTCTTTGGTTGAATCATCCTTCATATCAACAAATACCACCTCAATATCTTCATCAGACTTGGTGTCAGTATTTCCTTCTTTGTTCTTAACCAGGTAACAAGCCTTCTTTCCTTTGTCCTTTTAGTCTCAATTATTGCTTCTGTTAGATTGTCGGTTGCTTTGGTAATCTCAGTCATTACCTCTATCAAACCTCTTTTCATATGATCTATCATTGTTTCTGTCTTCTTTTCTTTTGTTCAGACATCTAGCAGCAAAGTGTCCAATCTCTTTACAATTAAAACATACCAATAGTAATTTACCTTTGTGTTTACCTTTGCCTCTCTCCAATATTCTAGCCATTAGTGCTTCAATCTTATCAAGTTCTTGGTCATCACTATCACTTTCACTATCATTTTTCATAGTGTGTTTATGACTTGATTTACTTATTTTCAAAGAATATTTGAATGCAGACTCAATAGTTGGTAAGACATTATTGTCAAAGTTATTCATCTCAAATGAAATAAGTCTACCAATCAAACTATCTAGAGTAACATTGTTATTTGCTACTACTCTCATTTCTTGTATAGCAGATACTCTCATAGCATAAACATACAGTAAGGTTTTGAGAATTTTACTTACCACTATTTCTTCTTCAAGTACACCTCCTACTCCTCAAATAGCATTGACAACTTCTTTGATTCTGCAACTGTACTGAGTGATGTTTTCTCCTTTTTTCCTTCTGAGGTCATCAAACTTTCCTCTTAGGCTTTCTACTTTAGCTCTCAGCACAATTTTATCTCCTCCATGTACTAGCTTGAATTGTCCCACATTTTTTTTTGCAACGGTGCGTGATTTGACATCTTCAAATTCAGCATAAGAGAGTAAGGAAGAAAGTTCTATCATTGTAGAATTGTGTTCATTCTTTTCTCTCAATTGATCAACTGTTGGAGGTGCATTAGGTAGAACAAATTTAGTATCCAAGTACTCTGTGACATCATTTCCAATACTTGGTAGGTGGCTTCTTATCCTGTTTTTCCATGATGTAAAGTTATCCTTGTTCAACTTAGGCACATCCCTTTTTCTCATCTTTGGACCTTTATCTTGAGTCTTAAAATGAGCTCTTTCTGAGCAAACAATCTTTGATACCAATTGTTAGAATAACAGAGAGGGGGGGTGAATCAGTGGCCTCAAAAATTAATCCAATAATTCAACCAAAACTTTATACCACAAATATAAAACCTCTAGTTATCTTCAGTCCTACAAGATGTATGCCTTTATCAAATATATGATACTCGGTGAATATACTATTTATCCTTTCCTTAAGCTTTATCGAATATCAATCTATCTTTTCTTAACATTTACTGAAATACAATAAATAACTTAGTGTTTACCGATCAATCTTGTTTTAGTAATGTGTAAAGCAAAACATCAAGGCAATGAACCATATACATATTTTACACATGGATTTTTAACGTGGAAACCCTGTTAGGGGAAAAACCACTTGGGACTGGTAACCCAAAATTTTCACTCTTCTAAAGTGAGCTCGGTGAAGTGCCAACCTTATTAAAGGTTACAAAAACACTATTAAGTGTGACCTTGTTAAAGGATTTAAAACTAACATTTTATCACTTGACCTAGAATTCACTATGCTATCAACATGAAAACCTTTTGATACTCCTTTGGATGTATCTGAATATATAAAGGATGATTAAATCCTACTCTATTAAGAGATTTTCTAAATCAATGGCTAAACTGAAATAGTAGATGATATGTTCATACATAAAACTTAATCTTACAGATGTTCAGATCTATTGTAAGCTCATAATACCTCTTCTGATCAATGTTCTCTTCAATTACTTTGCTCCACTTCTTTCTGCTAGGTGAATATTGTTGGTTCTCTATTTCTCGGTGTCTACAGATTTCTTAGCTCTGTTCTTCACCTTGTATGATAAAATCTATATGAAGACTTCTATGTTCACCAGAATTATCTTCAACATTCCTCCTTTTAATAATGAATTACTTGTCTCATTTTATAGACATTATTTCACTATTTCTTTTCCTTCTTGTTTTCTTCGTTGATCACTTCTTGATCCATAAAGCTCACCTCACTTTCTCTAGCTTTATTCCATAAATATCGCCTTGTTTTCTAGAATAAAACATGCTTTAAATCTCCTTCTTATCTTTAGCTTTTAACTGATCGATGAAAACAAAGTAATCAAATAGTTAACTCTAAATATAGCTCCTGCTAGCTAAGTTTTTTTTTCATATCCTAACTTCAGTTCTTGTTGGTCAACACTTCAATTATGTTCGATGACTACTACAGATAGCTCGGGCATCAACTTCAGTTCTATTCGGTGACAACTACAGTTAGCTCGGTAATGCTTGCTCAGGTATCACTTGCCTAGGTAACACTATCCATCGGGTAATAGTGTGAACTTCTGTGCTCGGGGTTCACTGTCACTCAGTGTACATGATTACCGACAACAAAAGCTTTGTCTCTTCAAATCTTTAAGTGTTGTGACAATATGTGTATGAGAAATAATACCATATCAAGCTAATATCAATGACAATACAATACATTAACTGATTTAATGTCTTGCATTTTCTCTCTGCATCTCGGTGATTATCAACTTTGTCATCTTCAAACATCCAATCATTTATATTCCATCAGGTATTAGATCATAATGCAGCCATATAGAAAAGTTACACATATTTTAGAAGCAATTTTAATAGAAAATTCTGGAAACAAAGCTTCAAAATTTTGATTTCTCATTTTTTTTCAAAAAATGTCATCAACCAACCCCTCATTGATGGGAAAATATATTTAAATTTATTTTGAACCCTCCAATTGTTAGAACTGGGGAACACTGAGAGGTGCGTGAATCAATGTTCTAGCAATTTTAACCTTATTCAACCATTTCATATATAACATGAAACTAAAACTTAAAAGCATAATGCATGAACATATAGTAAACAACACAACTAAAATACACAACTTTTTAACATGGAAACCCAAACTAGGGTGAAAACCACTAGGATCCAGTCATAAATATTTCATTCTTTCCTATTTAAAAAGACAACCCCAATGTTGGCAAAGTTATTCGCAACCTTATTACCTTCATGGTACATATGTGAAATTTTATAATCATCAAAGTTCCTAAGAATCATTAGGAAATATTCAATGATATTTTTAATTGACTACCTAGGGGAGGAGGATCCCTTAATACGACTATAAGTACTATTTGACATGGGTTTTTTGGAAAATTGAAAATTGAATGAAAGAATTTGTACATTTCAAGGATTAAGTATGAATTTGAACAAGTACTTATATTAATGGAAGAGTACAAATTTGAGTCATATGTACTTCAAAAATATTGAAGAAAGATTTGAGAGAATAAAGAAAATTAGGGCTACTTATGGAAAGTAAATACCAATAACCTAGTTGGAACAAACATCATGTATCTTAAGATGAATATGTCTGAATTGTTTGCACAAATAGAGATGATTACTTGATGAAGAACTTTAAGGGAGAAATTAAAAGAATACAATAAGAATAGTACTAGGGAAATCATCAGTTTCGAAAGGAAAAAAATGGAAAGATTATAGGAAAATTGTTAAGACTTTTAAATTTAGAGAAAACCAAATATAGTATGATGTTTAATGGGATCTTGAAACTCTGGTGTTAAAATAATTAAAAAAAATTGAGATGTAAAGGATTTGAGGAAGTTGGGATGATATGAAGGAAGGATCGAGTCTAATGTGTTGATAAACAAAAAAAACCATGCTATATATAAATTCATTAGAGATCAAAGATCAATGGGGTGAAGGGATTTGTATTGATGGAGTATAGAGTTTGAAATTGGTGTTAAAATATATAAGGTATTTACACATTTCAAAGTTAGGAAACTACCATGAAAACCTCAATTGATTTGATAGGCCAAAAAATATCTAGATCTAGATAAGTTTAACAATATTTTACCTAGGATTATAGGATGTGAGTTTGACCAAGAGAGTGGATGCTACTGTGGATAATGGAAAGATGGATGCTCATCCTTTCCCATACTAGGTTACGTAGCAAGCAAAAGGGGGTAGCCTACATTGATAATCTTGTTAGTAAGGTTAGGAGAATTAATGAAAACAAATTCAAAAGAATATAGGTTTAGCTAAGAGGTTGTAGGTGGTTGGCGCATTGTCCCCTATTTTTTGTTCCTTTTGCTTGGCATTGGTCTTTTTGTTGGTTTAGTGCTGGTACGACTATTTATCTTTTCATGTTTTGAACTTGAGTTTCTAGTCCCTATAAAACCATTTCTCCCTTTAATTATAAACAATATTTTAGCTAGGATGTTAGGAAATAGGGAAATGATTTGTTAGTATGGACAACTATAAGAATTTGATAAAGAAACTACACAAAAGAAAAAGATAAACATAAAAAAACTAATTAGAAAATTTTCACATTTAATATACAAAGGATGACTCATATACATGTACCTATGACATCTCAAATTAGTTATAAGAAGTGGGTTAGCATAGTGAAATTCTATTTCAAGGGATATCCTACCTAAATCTCAAAACTTATAATATAGGATGTGTTGGATACTACATATATGCGATGCTAATTTAATGAGTTGTGAATTAAAGAAAGAATCAAGTGACTCAAAAGGTGGTTTCTAATTGGGTTTAGTGTAAACAGGTATTTTTTGAGATAACTATAAAAAGGGATGAGAAGGACCTTTATATTTTTCATTTGCAAATAAATAAAAATATTATGAAAGGAAATGATTTAAAGGCATTTTTCCATAATAATGGATTTTTAATTAAGAAGTTGTACAAAGTTAAAGTTGAGCAAGATTTATGTATCTCCAAATACCCAACTTGCAAAGATTTGTAAAGGCATAATGAAAAAATAGAGATTTCTTATTAATTGTTTCCTATATCGACATAAGAGAAGCTATTAATAATGATGGTGTGCGTCCCCATAAGCGACCAAAATATGATTTTGCCACCCTTGCAATAAGCTTTAATTTAATTTACTGTACTAGTGACATTTTTAAATTTGATAATAGAAAGGATGGCTAATTATAGTGGTGTCATGTCACGTGCCTTAATTGGAATTATCTAATGTCACGTGCCTTAATTGGAATTATCTAGATGAATTTAATCCTAGACTTAAGTATAAAAAAGTCATTATCTTGATATTTTGATAAATTTATCTTGATATCCAGATGAATTTAATGCCTTTTTATCTTGATATTTTTATTGTGAAGATGATTGTGATGGGAGGTTCCCTCAAATTTTGATAAGGTACTTGGATTGTAAGGATATTATGCAAAATGAATAGTTGTGGGACCTATTCACTAAGGCAGAGGTGACTCCCTATTTCATGGCCTAAGAGAATATAACAAGTTTTTATTGACAAAGTTATTGGCAAAAGGACTTTTCTATCATTGGTAGCATCAAATTCATGGTCACCCCTAAGCTTATTGCGAAGGCTATGGGGCTCAAATGCAAAGGGGAAAGGCAAAGAAAATAAGCTCAGGAGATTACAAGACCTACATAAAAAATTATTTAAAAGGGATGAAAAGTAAAAGGTGGTCCAAAATGTGTATGATAAGTCTCTTTTGCCTACCCCTTATTCTATGATTAGCTTTCATTTGATGAAGTATTTTACACTAGAAGGGAAATATACCATGGTTCATGGATACCATTTTCTCATACTCAACCACATTCTCCAAGGTGACAAAATTTACATCCCCTTCTTTTTGTTTCCTCGCTATGTAGTAGCATTGCTAATAGAGCCTCTCCCCCTATCCACCAAGCCCTAATATTTTTTCATTTATCAGTTCAAATTCGTCCGTTCAACTTTCAAGAGTCATTTCATTTCCTACCCATATAAATACCCTAATTAAGTTCTTGAGAACTCTCACCTCTCTATGAGGATTATGTTAATTAAAAGTAACAATTTACCCCTTGAGAAGAAACAAGCTTACCCCTAAAAAGAAGGCCAACGTAGAAAAATTCCCTCCAATGAAAAAATCCCTCAAGTTGGAAATTTTAAAGGTCGCCTTTTGAAAATGTAAGACTATTTTTTGCAAACCCAGGCCGTCAAACGCAAGGTAAATGGGAAATAATGAGCTAAGAAATAAGAATATAGTTGTTGAACTTGATTTTTAGAAATAATTCAATGAGGAGGAAGTCACGACTAAGGAACCATGATAAGAGTTTAACTCTAGTGAAAGGTGATCTTCTTGCCTTTCCCAAAAAATAATTGAAATGAAAAAAGATAGTTTGGAGGAGGAATCAGAGAGTGGTGAGAAATTCTTCCAAAAAGTAGAGGATTCCTCAGATAAATCTGATGATGAGGACTTCATAGTGAAAGAGGCCAACTATTAAGAGAAGGTTGGAGGTCCTATTGATGGTCTGATTGACTTGAAAGGGTGTGAAGATTTTATGAAACATAGATCCCTTTCTCCAATGAATACTAATTAGGAAAACTTGGGAAAGAAAGCTTTGAAGCCTACCCAGGCTGAGAATGATAAGACAATAACGAAATTAAAGGCTCAAATTGTTGATTTGCATGCCAAGGTCAAGGACCTAGAAGACATGTTTGAATCCTTTAGGAGCAGTAAAATGCAGCTCGGTCAAGCTATTAAACCACTGAAGTAGCTAGTGTTAGGATTTTGGGCCAATTTTTATTTTGACTTTTTTTTCAATAATAGTTATGCCATTTTGGGAGGGTAAGTAGTGAGTATGATAGATCATGGTTTAATTTAGTAAGTCTAATTTTTTAGCTTCTTTAATTTTAATTTATTTTGGACATTATGGCTTATACTAGTTATAATCTTGGAAAAATTAGACTTAGTTTGAAGATCAATATGTCTCTAATGATTATATATTATAACACTATGAATATGTATGTGGGTTTATATCTGAGGGATTGGCCTCATTTTTATTAGGGTTTATTAAATTTTGGTAGTTTAGCTTGTAAGGTTTTTGGTTACTTTTGGTTATTTGATGCTAGTTATTATTTTGTTTTGTGTACTATATGTTGATTCTGGGTTACTTTGTATGAGAGTTCAGGGCCCTTTCCTTGTTGAATTAATAACAAACATAGTGCAACTATAACATTTAGAGAAAGATTAGTCAATCCTTTGACATTTTAGACATACATGATTGAGCTCTAATGCTAGCTCTAGTTGGGGAAGTGTGTCTCTTGTAGATGTAGTGAGATCCCACATTATCTCTAGGTTACATAAAAATAGCTACACAAGAACACTTCACCTTTAGCAACAACTGACAAGATTGAAAAGACAACAGAAAATCTTTGACATGATATACAAATAACTCATGGCTAGACACAACATAGAAAAAAAATTGCAAAGAGTAAAATAAGATGAAACATATTAAAAATAATGTGTCAAGGGTTATCCATTTACTGACATTTCTCAAATTTCACCATGTAAAATTTGGATAAAGTAATCTTCACCTTTTATTTATTTCTCCAATTTTATTCTACTTATAATCTCATTATCTAAATTTTTATATGCAAACTCTACTCATACCAATATAATGTCTCAATTTCACGTCATCTCACTTGCTAAATATATATATCAATAAGTTATCTAGACTCATTTTCACTATTGTGTCTATAATCTAATACTTTTAAAAAAAAATAAAAACAACCTTACTATTTATAATATTATAAATAATTTATTCCAACGATATCCTTGAAAAATAAATTGGCTATATATACGAAATAATTTGTGTTTTACATGATATGAATCATGGTAAGTTTGAAACTGTATAAGCTAAGAAAAATATTGAGTAATTCCATATTATTTAGGGACTATCTGGATTCATTCCATAAGCTTTATTCAATGTCTTGTATTGTTTACACATAGTGAGGTATATAACACTCTTATCTTTGTAAACATCTCTTCAAACCTTTCAACTATTTTTCCTCTTCAACACTCAAAATGGCTACTGGTGCCATTTTTCCAATCAGATGGCTGGAACCCTGTCTCATTTCTCTCCATGAAAATCATGTCTAAGATGTCACAATTAATCACCTTTTTTAATATTTGTATGATTATCACCATATGTATCAGAAGTAGGGTTAGTGGTTATATCATTATTACCACCACACTTGTATTCCACGAGCATTGCATGTAAAGAGATTGTGATTCATTCCCACCTTTCTCACTCTATATAATGAAGCCATTAAAGAAGATTTGACCTCATCTTCTTCTTCTTCAACTTGGAAACTATAGATTTGTAATAGTAGTGTGCCAATTTAATCAACTGCTTCTATATAAAAAATTATTCCCATTTAATTCAATATTTAAACTAAGCATAATAGAAAGCATGAAACACTTTAGGATGACTTAAACATCACACTCTAAGCTTTGACCGCTTAGTGTGTTGTATCGTGGGGTTCTCCTAACTCCCCCTCTTCCATAAGCCTTTGTAATCGTTTCCATTTTACAGCTTCTGTAACCGTTTCCATTTTAAAACTTACCTCAGTATTGTCCTGTGCTTTGTGTAGTTTTCCTTACAGCTATCAACCTAGAATTGGAAAATGGGAATTGGTGAATTGGTATAGGTCAATTCTAAATTTGGTCCAAAATGAGTATTCTGCAATTCCACCTCAGAACCTGGAATTAATATTGAGGCATGGAATTGGAATTGAGAATTCAACTTTGAGAAGGGAAACCAATTCCCGTTTTCCAATTCCAGGCCAGTTCCAACAACCAAACGGGCTTGTGTTTTAATTATCAAATACCGCAACCACCAACTACTACCATCAACTCTTCATGGAAACATTTAATAGCACCCTATATCCTGTGGTATACCAAAATGTTTTTGGTTTCAAGTTTTTAGCAGTGTTTTCAATTTCTTTGGCAAGGGTACTGTGCAATTTTTCTAGTAGGCATCCCTTTCTTTCCAACAAAAGGTATATAATTTTAAGTCATATTCCAATAACAGTATTTTCCTATATGAGACTTTGAAACATAATCCAATGGAAGTGTTTTCCTATCATTTTGGTTCTCTTTACTATGATCCATTCAAGATGGATTAGAAATCCTCCAATAAGTATTTAGAATAAAATTGTGTGGATCAATTTGTTTAGGTGTATTCTACAATGTGTTTGACATTTTTAGTTTTTAAGCACCGTGATTACAATTTATTCACCTATTTTTATTTATGATTTTCGACAATGCTATTTGAAGTATGGAACTTATAGTAGGAATTTTTAAAGCTTTGAGATTTTAAAGATTGAATTTTAGTTTAATTGAATATGAGTGTCAATGAAGCTATAATAAATGGAGCGATAATCTTAATACTTTTTGGGCTCAGATAGTCTTTGCAATAATAATATGGTGCTTCCAGAAAAATTAATTAAAGCAAAATCCTTCCTGTTTGCTACAATTAGGAACATCAACACTCATAATTCATTTGTCTGTTTAGTTTGTAGGTATGAAATAAGTATGAAATAAGTATGAAATACTCAAGTATTTTAGGTATGATGAAAGTGTTTTATAATTGGTAAAAATTTTATATAATATTTAAAAATTTAAACTTATCCTTTCTACTACATATTTGAAAAATTATACTTGACAAACTAAGAAATTACCTATAATTGGAAGGAGTGTTGATGTTTCTAATTCAGACATATGAATTAGGAGTGTTGATGTTCCTAACTGGGGTGAATTGACATGACTATTACATTTTAAGACTTTCTTTAGTGCATTGTTTCATGTGCAAGCATGTTCTTGCTTATGTATTTTCTAAACTTAGGACTTATATATTAGTAATTATTATCTCAGAGTTCTCTAATGATAGATGTTTTGATCAAATGGCTTAATTATTGTGCCAAGTATCTTGAACTTGTGAGGATATCATAGGAGTGTAGTCCGCAGACATGTCACACTCCATAATTTTGCCACAACTAGTACAATTCAGGCCTTATATTAAAAATAACATCAACTCTCATTATTTTCTAGAACCCCTTAAGTCCTATGATATGTGGGCCTATTATAGCTCTCCTCTATTAAATCTTTAAATATTGGAACTTAAGAGTGTACAAATTTTGTATCAATCAAAAAATAAGGGGCATAATTATACAATGATCCTTAATAGACAACATTGGAATGGATGTTTTTTATGTTGGCTTTCACTAATTTTCTATGTAAATATCCTTCTAGGTATTTGTTATCTATTTTCTGAGGGATAAATTACATTCATCATTTTAAAAACATTGGATGAAGATAATTTAATATAGTATGAAGTATTTGCAAAGGCCCATTATTGTATTATGTGTAGTCCAAGAATAAGGTAAAATTGTTACATGTGGAGACATTATTTAGAAGGCGATTATGCATTTGTCTTTTTAATTTGGTGAATTGAGATATTTTGATAGTCATAGTATATTAGGACTTGGGTTATAAGGTTTTTAAAGATGACATTCATTGATAGTAATGCATTGACTTGGGCTTGGAGTGACATAAAAAATGTTTATTTTTCTTCACAACTTGCCAATTAATTTTGGATCCCTTTCACTAATAATACACTTTGGATGTCTAAACAACATGTATATATCTTGTTTAATTTTTCCACTTTAGTCCTTTCAAAAAATTTCTTGTGGGATGGGTAGACTTTATGTAAGAAGCTTTCTCAACTAGCAGAAAATAAAAATAAAATTACATATTAATAAACTAAATGGAAATATAAATGACTGCCAAAATTTCTAATGACCCTAATACATAACTAATAAGTACTAATAGAGTGGGTTATCATCAAGCATAATAACAAAGCCTTCATTTCTCACCATTCTATTGTAAATATTATTGCATTTATTTCTTCCTCTATTGCTTATTGACAAGTCTTCTCTAGGTAGAATATAGCTTTGCACAATATTTTCGTCTTGAAATTGGATGGATAACTTGTTGATATTGTTCATTCTTCATCTTCATGCATCTTAGTTTAAATTCACATCTTCTTGAATTGAATTATATTATTGCAGAGACAAATTCTTAATTTAAAGAGTTTGAAGATATGCTGACTAAAATGAAATTGAGATTTTGGACTCACACTTTGAAATTCTATTTACCTTTTCAGGTTCAAGCATTTTCATAATTGATTGCATCTATGTCACAAACTTTTTTATCATCGTTGGGTCATAATTATTTTCTATATGATGTATCACATTGAACCCAACATACAAATACATGTGACTTTCTCTACCTAAAATAATCTAGTACTTCACACTTAATTCTAGTTACTTGGCTCAATATGTGCTCTCTGCTCCTTTCTTAGGCCCAGGTCCCTAGTGTGAAAGTGCTATTTTTACATCTTCATACATTTGATTAGGATATATTCTCCTCTCCAAGGTCTTGATCAGTTACACCAAGATAACTTTTGAGAATTAGTTGTTTAATTGAATCCTTCTTTATAAGCCTACTAATGAACATCAATGTTGTTAAATGTAAGCTACACTACTTTTATAAATTCTAACTGTCTTTTTGTATCTGGAAGTTTGATCAAAAAAATTACTTGATTTAAAGTGATGTTAGATCAATAGAGAAACATCTATATAGATGAAGCTTAGAAGTTATATGTATTCATGTTGGTCATCTTTATGTATGACATTTTGTTTGGTAAAATAAAAACCTTAGCTATGACATATAGGCACTATTAAAGCAAAACATGTTAGCCTTTCTTATGGACAATTAAGCTTATGGTAAAATGTTGTAAACTTGTAGAAGAAGCAACGATTGTATAGCAAAAACAAAATAATTTGTTTACATATAAGAAAATTTGATAAAGAGGAAAGTAATCCCCTTATGGTATCCAATGAAATAATTTATTTGTTTGAGGGATTGCAATGCCAAGCAACGCCTCATATTTTGGTAATGCATACTGACTTCCATATCCAACAAGAGAGAACCCAAAAAGTCCTATCAACTAATCTTACCCAAAATAGCCATTAAAAAACTAGCACAAAGGCATGCATAAGTATGAACAATCGGTTTGAGCAGAAGACCATGAAACAAAAAACCTCCATAGCCCACATTGTTTCCAAAAAACCAATGCCAAATACTACTGAAGATTCTTCATCGAAACCTGAGAGGTACAAGCCAAACCAAAATAGAGGTCTAGATCTGTAAGAACCATAGTATCACTTAGATCCATACCATGAGAAAGACCATAAGCTAATTGCATCGAAGAATCAGAGACGACGGGCTGGCCTACCATATTAAACTCAAGAAGATCCAATAATGCAAACACCAAAGATTAAATATTATTGACAGTAAACGTGCTTAATTGATGACCATGGATTTGTAGAGATGATTTAACAAGGCAAAAATTATGTCATTTCAAACCTTTCTTAATGCTCACATAAACTGAAAATATTGTATGGTTGTTGAGCAATGCATGATGGTGGAAAATATTACCAACCAAGGCGGCTCCATTCCATAAATCATACCTTTGTAAAGCCTTGATCAGTTTACGAGAACCCAAAAATTCCTCTTTAACAACTTTGTTAGCAATTAGTTCAAGATGAAATGGTGACTGCAGAAGATCAAAAGCATTAGACATAAAGGTAAACAAAATCTGTGATGGAAAGATCATATGCTTTCCTTGTGGAAACAAAACCTCTTCACCCATGATTTTCCTGATAACACGCTGAATCTGAACACAGTCACAAGCAAAAATAACTACCAATTTTGGGCCAATTTATATTTTAAAAATTTTCAATAATAGTTATGTCATTTTGGGCAGGGTAAGTAGCGAGTATGAGAGATCATGGTTTAATTTAGTAAGTCTTAGTTTTTAGCTTCTTCACTTTTAATTTATTTTGGACATTATGGCTTATACTAGTTATAATCATGGAAGAACTAGACTTAATTTGAAGATTGGTGCATCTTTAATGGTTAGATTCTATAACACTATAAATATGTATGTGAGTCTATATCTGAGGGATTGGCCTCATATTTATTAGGGTTTATTAAATTTTGGCAGTTTAGCTAGTAAGGTTTTTGGTTATTTTTGGTTATTTGACGCTAGTTATTGTTTTTTTTCTGTACTATATGTTTATTCTGGATTACTTTCTATGAGGGTTCAGGTCCCTTTCCTTGTTGAATTAATAAAAACATAGTGCAACTATAACATTTAGAGAGAGATAACTAGAGAAAAAAAAATAGATGGGATGGAGGCGGCCAACTTGGAAGTGGAGACTGAAGAGAACAATGATCTAGGTCCCGACAAGAGAACTAGCACCAGAACCAAGAAGATTAAGGACAAGGACATGGTGTTTGATCTCCAGAAGATCAAGGATTCTACTGCTAACATGGATTTTCTTGAGGCCAAGGCGGCCACACTAATAGTGGACATATCTTGAGGGTCCCTGGTCTTTTATGATGGTCATATTTTATTTGCTTTTGTAGATGCTGTCTATTTTTTTGCCCTGGCCTCTGTTGGCCTATTCTATCTTTTTTCTTTGTTTCATTTTAGACTGGGCTTAATGCTTTTATTTTAACTATGTTTTGCGTTTCAAGAACCCTGTAAAACCTGTTTTAGTTAATCAAAAACAAATATTAGTCAATCCTTTGAAATTTTAGACATACATGATTGAGCTCTAATGCTAGCTCTAGTTGGGGATGTGTGCCTCTTGTAGATATAATGAGATTCCACATTATCTCTAGGTTACATACAAATATCTAGACAAGCACACTTCACGTTTAGAAACAAGTGACAAGATTGAAAAGACAACAGAAAATCTTCACCATAATATACAAATAACTCATGGCTAGACACAACATACAAAATATACAAGTAAATTTGCAAAAAACAAAAGATGAAACCTATTTCAAATAATGTGTCAAGGGTTATCCATTTACTGAAATTTCTCAGATTTCACCATGTAAAATTTGGATAAAGTAGTTTTCACCATATATTTATTTCTCCAATTTTATTCTACTTATAATCTCATTATCTAAAGTTTTATATGAAAACTCTACTCAAACTAATGTAATGTCTCAATTTCTTGTTATCTCACTTGCTAGATATATTAATAAGCTTTTGATATAAGCAGTAGCAAGAGGGTGTTGAACTGAGGTACAGTAGTAAGCTGACTAGAATATAATTAACAACATATTAAATCAGCCTAGTCAGTAGCATAAAGTATGGAAAATATCATCTTCCTCTATCAAAAACCCAAACATAGAAGCTAAACCAGTAGCATAAAGTATTGGAACCCCACATACGAAAAGTATCAAAGTCCAACAGCCAAAAAATTAAACCATGTCACGCAGGGCCATTAAATAAAATTAAAGTCTTAAGCTTAAAACTATAATTAAAGAAACTAGCCCAACTAAAGGGATTGGGGGCAGCAGTGTAACAACACCCCTTACCACTCTTCACCATCAGTAGGATTATTTTTCATCCCATAAATGCTTTGACAGCAGCAGGTCTTCCCACTCCTCATTTAGAAACTTGAAGAGTTCCTGATTTCCTTCAACTAACTGCTTCCCGACAGAGGCCTTCTTGTTTAGCAAATAGAGGGTTGTAGAAGAGGCATGCATGACCTTAAGGGTAAATTTTCTGACATCCGCTAGCCTCCTGTTAGTATTGGCTAGGTCCTCACTCAGCTTAGCCACTGTATTTTCTAGATTTACAATCTGGAACTTGATTTTCAAAACCAAGCCACTACCTGCAACACTTTTAGGGTTTTCCGCCATAGTATTAGGGGTGATATCTTCCTTTCCCTCTTCCGCCATAATGTCTTGGTTAGTATCCTTTTCCACCTCATAACTATAATTATTCTAATTTTCATCTTTGCTAGGAGATTCCACCGAGACATCCTCTTTATCAAATAATTCCTTCATAGCTCTTTTCCCCTTCTCCTTGGCAAGATGAGAGGACCGGAGGGTATTGGTAGGCTGGGGGTCAGTATTCTGAGGGCATTCCAAGTTAATGTAAATTTTCTTGCATTTTTTGGAAGGCTAGGGAGAATCCTCATGGGTTAAGTCATGCTTGGAACCTGCTCGCGAGCCAAGGGTAGGGTGGGTTTCAGAGGACTTATGGCTAGCAGCAGGGGTAGAGCCTCTAATAGAACCAGAGGGCGTGGGAATGCCCTGGTTGAGGGAGACCAAGGGTGAAAATTTTTGATGGGTGGCTTGGGTAATTTACATGATGGGAGGAGGGTAGAGGGCATGGTGGAAAGGGTAAATTCTAAAAATAAGCCCCTGGTGGAGGTAAATAGGTTTCTTACCAAGAGAATTCGACTCATTCATGGCAACCACAGTCATTTCCATGGAATGCAAAAGATAAAATGACAAGGATATCAACAACTTGTGCCTAGGATATATCAATAAGTTATGTAGACTCATTTTCACTATTTTTTCTATCATCTAATACATTTTCTAAAAATACCAAACAACCTTACTATTTTTAATATTATAAATAATTTATTCCAATAATATCCCAAAAATAAATTAACTATATATACGAAATAATTTTTGTTTTACATGATATGAACCATGGTATGTTTGAAACTGTATATATTGAGGAATTCCATATTATTTAGGGACCATCTGGATTTGTTCCATAAGCTTTACTCAATGTATTGTATTGTTTACACACAGTTAGGTATATAACACGCTTATCTCTATAAGCATCTCTTCAGACCTTTCAACTATTTTTCCTCTTCTACACTCAAAATGGCTACTGGTGCCATTTGGCCAATCAGATGGCTGGAATCCTGTCTCATTTCTCTCCACAAAAATCATGTCTGAAATGTCACAATTACTCACCATTTTTTATATTTGTATGATCGTCACCATATGCATCAAAAGCAAGATTAATGGTTATATCACTATTACCGTCACACATGTATTCCATGAGCATTGCATGTAAAAATATTTTGATTCATTCCCACCTTTCTCACTTTATATAATGAAGCCATTAAAGTAGCTTTGAACTCATCTTCTTCTTCTTCAACTTGGCATTTATAGATTCGCAATAGTGGTGCGCCAATTTAATCAATTGCTTCTAGATAAAAAATTGTTCCCATTTCATTCAATATTTGAACTAAGTGCAATAGCAACCATGAAACACTTGCCACCTTGTCATGGAGATATGATCACCATTCTTAGCATTGATGGAGGAGGCATCCGGGGAATCATTCTTGCAACTATTGTTGAATTTCTAGAAGCAGAGCTTCAGGTACTTACTTCTATCCGATCCAACCCAATATATATTCTAAGGCTTTTTCTACCATTTCTTTCTATTTTAAGGCTTCATTTCAGTAAAATTAACTTGAATTTTTTCTCATAAATTGGATGATCCAGACGTCAGATTAGCAGATTATTTCGATGTCATTTCTGGGACAAGCACAGGAGGTCTCATTACGGCAATGTTAACCGCTCCAGACAACCAAAACAGACCTATTTGAGGCAAAAGGCATTACATAGTTCTATTTGGATTACTGCCCTAAAATTTTCCCTGTCAAATGGTGAGTGACCTATAATTCCCAAGCATTCTAAGTTGGTAGAATACAAGGACAATTAGAAAAGTATAAGCGACTAAGTTGTTTGATGGATTCTCATCAGTTGTATTTCGGGATGGTTGCGATCAATTTACAATGTTGTTGGAGGCCCCAAATATAGTGGGGATTATCTGTATAACCTTTTAGAATGTAAACTGGGCAACACTCAATTGCACTAGCTACTAACTAATGTGACCATCCCAGCCTTCGGTACCAATCTAGAGCAGCCCATAATTTTCTCCAAATTTGAGGTAATTTTCTTCTTCTTTCTTTAAGCATGTGGCTTCTAATGTAAATAAATAGATAATCATTTTGTGCATGTGTTATCTACAGGCCGAATATGATACCTCAAAAGATGCAAAATTAATAGATGTATGAATTTCTACTTCGGCTGCCCCAACATATTTTCCTGCCCACTATTTTGAAACAAAAGACTCGTTCGGCAATATCAGAGTCTCATAGATGGAGGAGTGGCCGCTAACAATCCAGTAATATTTCTTCCATTGTCTCCAATACCTACTCGTTAATCGACTACAAATAACTCGAATGTATTTCACTGTAGCTTCAATTTGCAAACTTTAATTGCTATCGACGTAGTGACAAAAGAATCTCTCAGACAGGACAAAGATTGGGTGCCCATAAGCAAAGCACAAGCAAATTAATTGAATAAGAAATATAAATTTTGACCTAGGGAGTTCAATAATTATTAATGGGTAGCATGTTTTAATAGGACAAGGGAAAGATTTTGTTGTTGTCCCTTGGAACTGGGTACAAAATGACATCGTACAAAGCTAGTGATGTTTCAACAAGATATGGTGCCCTTAGTCGACATTTTTATGGCACCAAGTTCCGATACCTGTGGACATTTATACCGCCTCAGTCTTTCAAGCCTTTGATGCTAAAATGAACTATCTCAGATTTCAAGTACATAAATCTCTTCATCAATGCTTCCTTACCATTA
This sequence comes from Thuja plicata, assembly GCA_018584345.1. NCBI lineage: Eukaryota > Viridiplantae > Streptophyta > Pinopsida > Cupressales > Cupressaceae > Thuja > Thuja plicata. The sequence goes on along the minus strand of MU228457.1, from coordinate 641,940 downwards.
AACTTTGAAGTGATCTTCACCCACAAATTGTTTTATTTTAGGAAAACCAATTGACGGGAGACATAGCCTCTGTTGATATCTGTACTCCGAAAAAATCTTAAGGAACTTATAAAGGTAGGAAAAAATCTTCTGAATAAGAATGTTTGCAGAGTCAATTTAGACAACGGATCGTTTGAACCAGTTCCTGGTGAGGGCACCAACAACGATGCCTTCATCAGGTGAACGTCTGTAGAAATAATCACAATTCTTGTTAATTCATTAATTTTCCATTATAGAATGGGATAAGACAATCATTAATGATGGTTTCTTGACTTCTACCTAGGTTTGCAATGGAACTCTCCAATGAAAGAAAAATGCAAATGGAGCGATCATCTGTGGTATAAGCATTTCAGCGTGACCACATGAAACAAGCCAATAAAGACTCTGGCCCTTTTGATTTATTTTCTTAGTGGTGGTGTGGCAAGATAATGTTTGTAATACCTACTTGTGTGTGTCATAATGGTAATTGGCTTTACTTAGAATTGAAGTAAAATAGTCAATGACACGAAATCAAGTGAAAATATTTCTTTCATCTCGACTCAAATATATATATATATATATATATATATAGTCATTTTAGTATATAGCCCTTATATAGAATATGATAAAGACTTGTGTTTATTAAATGTAAAATGGATATTTAAATTTCTATATGTAAGATTTTGAAGTGTGACTTATCATACAATTTGTCAAAACTGTTAGTAATAACTGAGAGGCGGGGGTGAATCAGTGGCCTCAAAGTTTTATCCTTTAAACTTTAACCACCAATCAAATACATCTTAGATTATTAAGTCCCTACAAGATGCATGCCATCAAATACTAATAATGATTTAACTATCTATCAGTTTTCCTTGTCTGTCCTTATTCTCCTTGATTACCGATAATTAGCAAAACTATTTACCGATACTCAGTAAATATGTAGAGTATACCAATCAATCCAGAAATGCATATGTGAAATGTAAAATAGTAAAGTAATAAACCATACACACATAACACATGGATTTTAACGTGGAAACC
>MU228457.1:618435-640819 GCA_018584345.1 Thuja plicata | reverse complement strand
CATTGTTAGGTGTGACCTTGTTAGAGGATTTTATACATAGAGGTTGTCACTTAGTATCGGGCATCTATTTGCTACCATCCTTGAATCAACCTCCTTCTTAAACTGTCAATAGGCTTTAGGAAAATCTTGCTACCATCCTTGAATTAGCCTTCTTCTCAGACTGTCAATAGGCTTTATGCAATTTCAATGCTACTTTCATGAATCAAGCTTTTTGGCACTCCTTGGGATCTACCTCAATATATAGAAGACTATTAAGTCTTGCTCTGTTAAGAGACTTGATGCTTCAATGGTTAAAATGAAACACTATGACCTGTTTCTAATGCAACTTGAATTGCAGATTTTTAGATCTACTTAAGTACATTACCTCTCTGATCAGTGTATCAATTCAATTTCTTGTGCTCCACACTTTTTGCTCTGTGATGCTGTGCTTCACTATTTGTTAGTGTCTGCAGAATTCTTTAGCTCTCCTTCAGCTTGATTAATTAGGACTGTATGAAGTTATCCTTCATCAGTTTCTCTTCAACATCCTCTTTCTATTCACTCCCTTTCTTGTGTATGTGATTGCGGGAATGAATTATGCTTGTCTCTTATATAGACATGATATTCCTTAATTCTTGATTCTTGATTCTTGGCATGAAAAACAATCCAGCCAATTTGATTTAAAGCTTTAACTCTTGATTTATCTCATAGTTATCTTCTTTCAAACTGTACAAATCTTCTTTAAATCAATTACTTAACTTTGGTCAAATAAAACAACCAGTTAAGTCTATTCTTAAGCTCTTCCAGCTAGATATTTTGTCATTTTCTCAACTCTCTATTCTATTGGTCATCTCTGTAGTTAGTCATTGGTGATAACTGCCAATTCCCTCGGTGTGACTCTAGTCAGCTTCGGGATCTCCATCCATCGAGCATCCTGTGATTTTACTCGTCGGGTATCACTATGATTTTGCTTCATCAGGCAACACTATCTTCTTCTCGTCAGGTATCACTGTGACTTTTTCTTTGCCTTTACCAATGGTGTGCATGAATCTGTCGATATTGTCTGTCACGTAGTGAATACTTGACTTTTATGCATTGTTGAAAGCATAATATTTGTTCCATTGATTCTATGAAGTCTTTGGCATTATGTACATGACCGTACAGATGATATCAAGTTGACATCAATGACAATACAAACCATTAACTAATTTAATGCCTTGCATTATCTTCAACTTAACATTATCAAACATTCAATCAGTTACATGTCATCAATCTCTCCCTTTGGCATTGATAGAAACATACTATATTATCACACTATACTATTTCTAATATAATATGAAATACAATTGTTGAGATTCATCAAATTACCAAACAGTTTGTTTTGATAACCGATAAAAATATCTGACCGTCAGTAAGCTCTCTGTTAGCTTAGATTTAACTCTTGCAGCTTTTTGTATTTCTTGTATTGATGTGTTGTGTTCTCTTCTTGTGTTAATTTCTCTCTTTTGACTGTTCTTCTTCTTTGATGTCTCTGTCTCTTGTTAGCAACTTTCCTTTTGAATATGATTCCTTCATACAAACTCTCTCCCTATGGATATGATCTCTCCCTGTTTGGAGTAATCTGATAATGAATAATTTCTTGTGATAATATGGATACATTCTCTCCCTTTGAAAACAATGCCAAGCAAATATCCCATAGATATCTGACATTAATGTGAAGTAATTATTTTCTTCTATCCATAATATATTCCTTGAATTTCCCTTATCCATTAGCAATACAAAAATATGCTCTGGTGCTCGGTTCTGATATATACCTTTCTATATATAGATGTAGCTTTGAAGTTCATCTATTTGCTTGCATCAACATGAATGATATTTTGATAATATATAGGCTGATGCAGCCTTTAGTCCTTTACTGATTGGTAGACAAGGGTTTGACCCCTAGTCTCTTTCTCAGGTACTCAAATGTATCCTTGGGCAGTGGCTTGGTGAAGATATCGGCCAATTGTTCTTTTGATTGCACATACTCAAGTATCACCTCTTTTTCTTGAACTTGTTCTCTTAAGTAGTGATACTTGATTGCAATGTTTTTTGTCTTGGAATGCATGTCTGGATTCCTAGAAATGTTTATTGTACTGGTGTTATCACAAAAGATAATCACTGGTTCTAAGATCTTCATATGCATACCTTCCAGCAACTGTTTGATCCATGTAATATTTGAGCAATTTGCAGCAGCAGCAACATATTCTACTTCTATAGTAGACTGAGAGATGCATCCTTGCTTCTTGCTAATCCATGTGACAAGTCTATCACCCATAAAGAATGCTCCTCTAGTTGTGCTCTTTCGGTCATCAAGATTTCCAGCCCAATCAACGTCAGTAAATAGTTTTAGTTCCAATTTGCCTTCTCTTCCATACCATAAGCCAAATTCCTTAGTATTCTTTAGATATCTTAAAATTATTTTCATAGCAGTCATATGTGATTCCTTGGGGTTAGTAGAAAATCTAGCAACAATTCCTACTACATGTGCAATATCTGGTCTAGTGTTTACAACATACATGATTTTTCCTATCATTGATCTGTATAAAGTCTGATTTATCTCTGTTGTCTTGTCCTCCTTTGTCAACTTACTTCCAGTAGCCATTGGTGTTCCAACTGGTTTGGAATCTTCCATCTTGAATATTTTTAGGACCTCTTTGATGTATTTGGACTGTGCAATGAAAATACCTTCACTTTGTTGAATGATTTGTAGGCCAAGAAAGAACTTGATCTCTCCAAACATAGACATCTTAAACTCTTTGCCCATCTCATCAACAAATGACTTGCATAGCATATCACTGCCTCCAAATATGATGTCATCAACAAATATTTCAACAATCAAAGTGTTAGCATCAGTATCTTTCTTCAAATAAAGATTATTGTTTTCACTAGTCCTTATGAATCAAATACTTATTAGATAGGAATAAAGTCATTCATACCAGGCTTTGGGAGCTTGTTTTAATCCATACAAGGCTTTGTGAAGTCTACATACCATGTTCCTCTTGTCTAAATCTACAAACCCTTCTGGTTGCTCAATGTATACCTCTTCTTCAAGTATTCTATTTAGGAATGTTGACTTGACATCCATTTGATATACTTTACATCCTTTGTATGTAGCATAAGAAAGTATTATTCTTACTCCTTCTAGCCTAGCAATGGGTGCAAAGGTTTCTCCATAGTCTATACCTTCCTCTTGTGCATACCCCTTGCATACTAGTCTTGCTTTGTTCCTTGTGACTTCTCCATTTTTTGTTCAGCTTATTCCTGAATATCCATTTTGTACCGATGACATTTTTGTCATCTGGTCTTGGCACAAGTGACCATGTTTTGTTCTTCTCAATCTGCTCAATCTCATGATTCATAGAATTTATCCATTCTTCATTATCTAGTGCAACATTGACAAATTTTGGCTCAAACTCACAAATTAAGCAATTTGAGTTTAAAGACTTACTTCTTGTTCTTGTACTAGCTTTCTTATCTCCTATGATCTAGTCCTATGGATGGTTCTTTCTTACATATCTTGCAAGTATAGGTACAACTCTTTGTGTATTAGCTTGGTCTTCATTACCTTGTACATTATCTTGATCATTATCCTTACCATCGGTAACAACATTCTGATCGTCGGTTGTAACTTTTTGTTGTTCTCAAATTAAGCACTGTTGCTCGGGAGAGTTATGGGTTCTTCATAATATACAAACTTGTTGTAGTCTTCTGGTTCTTTTATGCTTTCCATCTCATTCTTTTTTTCATATTCATTAATCTTCACATTTGCACTTTCAACTATTTTGTTAGAAGCCTTCAGTACACATTTAAAATCTTTTCTCTTGGTAGAATACCCCAGAAAAATACCTTCATCACTTTTGGCATCAAGCTTTCCATTTATATCATCCTTTAAGACATGACATTGACTACCAAATATTTTGAAGTAACTTACATTGGGTGTTTTACCATACCATAGCTCATAAGGTGTCTTCTTTGTGTCCTTCTTCAATTGTACTTTGTTAAGTGTATAAACAACAGTGTTGACAGCTTCCCTCCAAAAGATTTGGGTGATGTCCTTTTCTTTCATCAGTGTTCTTGCACAATCAACTATTGATTTGTTCCTTCTCTCAGCAATCCCATTTTTCTACGATGTCCTTAGTGCAGAAACCAGTCTTTATACCATTCTCATTACAAAAATTAGTCAATTCATCTTATATAAATTTTCCTCCTCTATCTGATCTCAAACATTTTAGATCCTTACCACTTTGTTTTTCTACCATAGCCTTATACCATTTAAACATCTTGAATGCTTTAGATTTTTCTTTTAGAAACATGACTGTCATCATTCTAGAGTAATCATCAACAAAGAGAATAAAATATCTATCTCCTTAATATCTCTTGGTCCTCATAGGTCCACATAAATCAGTATGGACTAATTCTAGAATATCATCAGATGTATGGGTTTTACTTTTGAAACTAGACTTTGTTATTTTACCTTTTTGACAATTTTTGCACATGATGTTGTCTGGCTTTTTCATCGTATGTAAGCCTCTTATACTTCTTCTTCTACTTATTTTCATCATGTTGTCAAAATTCACATGACACAATCTTTTGTGCCACAACCATATGTCTTCATTTCTAGTCATTAAGCAAGTGGTGTTAATATCATTCAGATAGAATAAGTTACCTTTAGTCTGTTCACTGATGCCAATCAATTTTCTTGATTCATTGAAGGTCTTTGCCTTCTTGTTTTCAAATGCTACTCTATGACCTAAATTATTCAGCTGAGAAAAACTCAACAAATTATAATTCAATCCTTTTACCCAATAAGGAATTTCACATTTAATCAAGTTATTCAACATTATTGTTCTTTTACCTTCAACTAGAAAAGGTGTATCATTTCCCATTCTTACTGTACAACCATTATAATATTCAAAAGTGTTAAACTTTTCTTTTTCACCGGTCATATGGTGAGTGCAGTTACTATTTATAATCTAGATATCATTCTTACTAACTTTAGATATGAGTGCAGTTTCTTCATACCTTTCATCTTCATCTGAATCATCATTTATAGCTACAAATACCATCTCGATGTCATCATCAGGTTCGGCGTCAGTATCTTCATCTTTGCAAGCAGCTAGGTAGCTAGCCTTCTTACCTTTATCCTTGTAGTCTCAGGTATCCTTTCTTTCTGATTTTTGATAACCTCTGTAATCTTTGTTATCACCTCTGTCAGATTTCTTCTCAAAAGATTTGTCATTACTTCTATCAACTTTTCTTCTGTTAGGACATCTTGCAGCAAAGTTTCCAAGCTCTTTACAATTAAAGCATACAAGTGGTAGCGTGCCTTTGTATTTACCTTTGCCTCTTTGTATTATTCTAGCCATAAGTGCTTCTATTTCATCTAGATCTTCTTCTTCACTTTCACTTTCACTGTCCCTTCTAGATGAGTATCTATGATTGAATTTTCTTATTTTCATAGAAGACTTGAATGCAAACTCTAAACTTGGTAAGACACTATTATCAAAGTTATTCATCTCAAATGAAATCAGTCTACCAATCAAACTATCAAGAGTAACTGTATTGTTTGCAACTGCTCTCATTTCTTGAATAGCTGAAACTCTAATAGCATATACCAACAATAAGGTTCTTAAGATTTTACTTACCACTGTTTCATCTTCAAGTGTACCTCTAACACCTCATATAACATTGACTACTTCTTTTATTCTTGTGTTGTACTGTGTGATGTTTTCTCCTTCTTTCATTCTGAGATCATCAAACTTTCCTCTAAGGCTTTCTTCCTTGGCTCTCAAAACATTTGTATCACCTCCATGTACAAGCTTCAGTTTGTCCCACATTTTCTTTGCAATTTTGCAGTCTTTGACATCTTCAAATTCAGCATCAGAGAGTGAGGAAAAAAGCTCTATAACCATGCAGTTATGCTCATGTTTCTCTCTCAATTGATCTACTATCAATACTCATGTAGGCAACACATATTCAGTATCTAAGTATTGAGTATCATCACTAACAATACCTGACAAGTGGAGTCTTATCATTCTTTGCCATGAAGCAAAGTTTTCTTTGTTCAACTTGGGCATATCTCGTCTGTTCATCTTGTGATCTTTACTTAGGTCTTGAAACCTTCCTTCTAAGCACACAAGCTCTGATACCAATTGTTAATAATAACTGAGAGGGGGGGGTGAATCAGTGGCCTCAAAATTTTATCCTTTAAACTTTAAGAACCAATCCAATACATCTCATATTATTAAGTCCCTACAAGATACATGCCATGAAATACTAATAATGTTTTAAGTGTCTTTCGGTTTTCCTTGTCTATCCTTATTCTCCTTGATTACCAATAAGCAGTCAAACTATTTATCGATACTCAGTAAATATGCAGAGTATACCAACCAATCTAGAAATGCATATGTGAAATGTAAAATAGTAAATTAATATACACACATAACACATGGATTTTAACGTGGAAACCCTGTTGAGGGAAAAACCACTCGGATCGGTACCCTAAATTTTCACTCTTCTGAAGTGAGCCCTATTAGGAGCCAACCCTGTTAAAGGTTACAAAAACACTGTTAGGTGTGACCTTGTTAGAGTATTTTATACATAGAGGTTGTCACTTAGTATCGGGAATCTATTTTCTACCATCCTTGAACCAGCCTCCTTCTTAAACTATCAATAGGCTTTAGGCAAATCTTGCCAACATCCTTAAATCAGCCTTCTTCTTAGAGTGTCAATAGGGTTTATGCATTTTCAATGCTGCTTTCATGAATCAACCTTTTTGGCACTCCTTGGGATGTACCTCAATATATAGAAGACTATTAAGTCCTGCTCTTTTAAGAGACTTGATGCTTCAATGGTTAAACTGAAACGCTATGACCTGTTTGTAATGCAACTTGAATTGCATATTTTTAAGATCTACTTAAGTACATTACCTCTTTGATCAATGTATCGATTCAATTCCTTGTGCTCCACACTTTCTGCTCTGTGATGTTATACTTTACTATTTGTCAGTGTCTGCAAAATTCTTTAGCTCTCCTTTAGCTTGATTGATCAGGACTGTATGAAGTTATCCTTCATCAGTTTCTCTTCAGCATTCTCTTTCTATTCACTCCCCTTCCCATGTATGTGATTGTGGAAATGAATTATGCTTGTCTCTTATATAGACATGATATTCCTTAATTCTTGATTCTTGATTCTTGGCGTGAAAAACAATCCAGCCAATTTGATTTAAAGCTTTAACTCCTGATTTATCTCATAGTTATCTTCTTGCCAACTGTAAAAATCTTCTTTAAATCAATTAATTAACTCTGGTCAAATAAAATAGCCAATTAAGTCTATCCTTAAGCTCTGCCAACTAGATATTTTGTCATTTTCTCAACTCTTTGTTCTGTCGATCATCTCTATAGTTAGTTGTCGGTGATAACTGCTAGTTCCATCGGTGTGACTCCAGTCAGCTTCGAAATCTCTGTCCGTTGGGCATCCTATGATTTTACTCGTTGGGTGTCACTATGATTTTGCTTCATCGGGAAACACTGTCTTATGCTCACCGGGTATCACTGTTACTTTTTCTTTACCTTTACCGATGGTGTGCACTCCGTTGGTGTTGTCTGTCACTTAGTGAATACTTGAATTTTATGCATTGCTGGAAGCATAATCTTTGTTCCATTGATTCTCTGAAGTCTTTTGCATTATGTACATGACTGTACAGATGATATCAAGTTGACATCAATGACAATACAAACCATTAACTGATTTATTGCCTTGCATTATCTTCAACTTAACATTATCAAATATTCAATCAGTTACATGTCATCAAAAACATGTTTAGTGTGAAGTATTCTAGAAATAACTTTTAAAAAATATAACCAAAATTTAGTAAAAATATATCTAGTGATTCAATAAAAAAATGTCATTTATTGTTAGAAGACTAGCATATGTACATTTAAAAAAAAAATGTAAAAAATGCCAACGCATATCACTTTCAAGATTTCTATTTTCTTGAAAACATTCAATGATAATAAATACTTAAAGAATGATATTTCTTGAAATTTTACATCATTTTAATATAATGGTGGAGGTGGAGGACTTATATGCCCTTACGAAATAGTATGATCACAATAGATATAATTATGAAGAGCATAAACTTCTCTTTGAAAACAAAACATGCTTGTGCACTACCTTAGGAACACACTACCTATATTTGCACTATTTTCTTTGCTAGATTTAATCTCTCTCTCTCTCTCTCTCTCTCTCTCTCTCTCTCTCTCTGGATTGATAAATGACATTATAGGTGATATTTGTATTTATAAATTATTAGGAGTTGGATATACCAGTATTGACATTGATTTTATTCTTAACAAACTTATTCAAAGAAGTATTGATTAATATACTTTTGTTGTTGAGAATAAAAATCCTGATCAAAATTGTGAAAATTAAAATCCTTATGTTTTTGAAAATTTTAAATAAAAAAAATTAAAACAAAACTAACATTCTAGATAATCTTCCTAGTAATATTTCTTATAGAGAGATAAGAACGTACAACAATAGATTATACAAATAATTATTTTATAAAAAAAAACTATCAGTTCAAGATCAACTCATTATTCAACTAATGAGAAAAGCAATTAAAAAGTTAGACATTTTGTGAAACCAAAAAAGGGATGAATCTCTTAAAAATTTTATATCTATTGCTGGAAATGTCATTAATTATATTAGAAAAAGAGTCAATCTAAACATAGGTTTGCAAAATGATGGACTAGAAATATACTATAGTGAATAAAACAACTTTGGAAACAAGACTGTTAAGACAAAATAGTGGAATTTTAAACATACATCCTGAAACATTAGTGATATATATTGCTCCCAATCAACATTTCACAATAATAATTTTTCCTCTCAGAAACATAGGAGATGAACATAAAAAATACCCTATATTTTTCCATAAAATGTGAAGAACTAAAAAAAAATAGTTTTCTAGACTATTAGTCCATTTGTGTTGGATATAATTTATATTTTAAATTATAATATGTTGATAAGTATGAGGCATTTTCCATAGCAAGACAAATTTTGGTATTTCTATTGAGATTCAACTCTATAGTTTTCCAGTCAATCTTATTGCTACATATTTCATGAGTAGCACTTCACAAGAACCCATCTCTCATGTGAGTGAATTTTTGTGTAGCTTGGTTCCATTCATTCTAATAAAGATTATTTCTTATGAACCGCCACTCATGAACACAGGTCAATGATTTATATTTAGAAATTACACATATATTCTTTATATCACAAAAAATAGGTTTTTGTGTTCAACTATTGATCCATTTGTATTGCATATAAAATTTAGAAATAAGAATTGTTTATGGTTACTAATGTGTATCTGATCCATTTAGTTTTTGACTAAGGTAAAAATATGTTTTGAAGGGACCCGAAACCCTTTAACAAGTGGTCAACACCCAAATTTTCAAAGCACAAAACCAAAAAAAAACAAAAGATCACAAGGATCTATCCAACTATAATAATAAAAGTTATCCATAACATAAACAATAGAATTGACAGAAAAAATATAGCAAAAAATGACTCAACAATACAACAAAAAGCCAAAAGTTAGTAGAGAATTAAGCTTGTTTCTTCAAACAGTCAACTACCGAAACCACAAGTTGGTTCATATTCAAAGCTACCTTCTTCAACTCCTGAAGGTCTTCAGGAGTTATCTCAGTCTTTTTATTCATGTTCTAGCTCTGGTTCTTTTGCGTGGACCAGAAGATTCCTCTGGCCCTTTGTATTTATCCTGGTTTAGGTCCATGATTAGTCTATCTTGATTTTCCTTCTCCAAACTTCTAATCATTGTATTCATGTTGTCTCCAATGTTCTTTATCACCTTATAGATTGAATTCATTATGGTTTGGAGTGTGTCCATGGTATGTTTTTTCTTGTCTTCAAATCCCTTCTTTAGTTTCTCAATAGCCTCAACGCTCATATTTAAGAAGTCAACCACAGAATTTTTCTCATCCTTCATCCACGGGTCTTTAAAAGAGGAGACATGCTTGTTAATGTTACCATTGGACTCCATCACCTCAACTTTTCTATTAATAGCTCTCTACTTGATCTAAATCTCTTTAATCTCATGGAACACCCATTTGAAAATATTGAAAAAATCTATTATCACTTGAAAAAGATATTATTTTATTAAAAATGTTATAAGCAATATATTTAAAATTTATTTATAGATCATTTATTGTGCCCTAGAAATCTAGTAGTAAAGAAATTTTAAGCTAAAATCCTAGAAATAAATAATCCATTTAAGAATGGCACAAATCAATATACAGGACAATATAATCACACTTTGTAGATCCAAAGTTAGAAAATAAATTTAAAGAAGAAAAGTATATATTTGACACAGTTGTTATTTGTTAGTAATAACTGAGAGGAAGGGGGGGTGAATCAGTGGCCTCAATTTTTTATCCTTCAAACTTAACCACCAATCAATAAATCTCAGATTATTATGTCCCTACAAGATGCATGCCATGAAATACTAATAATGATTAACTGTCTATCAGTTTGCTCTATCAATCCTTATTCTTTCTTGATTACCGATAAGCAGTATAACTATTTACCAAAACTTAGTAAATAAGCAAAGTATACTAATCAATCCAGAGTTAGCTATGTAAGATGCAAGAGGGTAAAGAAATGAATCATACACACACAACACGTGAATTTTAATGTGGAAACCCTGTTAAGGGAAAAAACCACTGGGACCGGTACCCCAAATTTTCACTCTTCTAAAGTGAGCCCTGTTAGGAGCCAACCCTGTTAAAGGTTACAAACACACTGTTAACTACGACCTTGTTAAAGGATTTTATACATAGAGGTTGTCACTTAGTATTGGGCATCTATTGCTACCATCCTTCAATCAGACTCCTTCTTAGGCTGTCAATAGGTATCAGGAAAGTCCAACGATACTTTCATGAATCAAGCTTTTTGGCACTCCTTGAGATGTACCTCAATATATAGAAGATTGTTAAGTCCTGCTCGGTTAAGAGACTTGATGCTTTAATGGTTAAACTAAAACACTATGAACTGTTCATATTGCAACTTTGAATTGTAAATTTTCAAATCTATTTGAGTACATTACCTCTCTCACCAATGTATCAATTAATCTTTGTGCTCCATACTTTCTGCTCTATGATGTTGTGCTCATTGTTCGTTGGTGTCTGTAGAATTCCCTAGCTCTTCCTTCAGCTTGTTTGGTTAGTATTGTATGAATTTTTTCTTCATCAGTTTCTCTTCAGCATCGTTTTTATTCACTCCCGTTAATCCCATTTGTAAATGAATTAAGCTTGTCTCTTATATAGACATAATATTTATTATTTCTTGATTCTTGATTATTGATTCTTGGTGTGATAAACAATCCATCCAATTAGATTTAAAGAATAACTCTTGATTTATCTCGTAGATATCTTCTTGCCAAATATAAAAATCATCTTTAAATCAATCACTTATCTTTGGTTGAATAAAACAAAGTATACAACCAGTTAAGTCTATTTTTAGCTCTGCCAGCTAGATATTTTGTCATTTTCTGAACTCTCTATTCTGTCGGTCAACATTTTAGTTAGTTGTCAGCAGCAACTGACTGATCCATTGGTGAGACTTCAGTTAGCTTCATGATGTCTGTCCGTTGGGCATCATTGGAATTTTTCTCGTCGGGCAACTCTACATCTTTGGTTGTTGGGCACTTTGAGTCTTTATCTCATCAGGAAACCTTTTGACTTTGCTCATTGGGAATTCTATGGTTTTTCTTTGTTGGGAAACACTATGCATCTAATCATCGGGTATCACTATGACTGTTCTTCTTTGCTTTGACCAATGGTGTGCACTCTGTTGGTTTTGTTTGTCACTTAGTGAATACTTGACTTTTATGCATTGCTGAGAGCATAACCTTGGTTCCTTTGATTCTCTGAAGTCTTTGGAATTTTGTACATGACTGTATAGATGATATCAAGTTCACATCAATGAAAATACTGTCCATTAACTAATTTAATGACCTGCATTATCTTTCAACTTAACATTATCAAACATTCAATCAGTTACATGCCATCAATCTATCCCTTTGGCATTGATGGCAACATACTATATTATCACACTATACTATTTCTAATACAATATGAAATACAATAGTTGAGATTTATTAAACTACCAATCTTTTATTCTATTAACTGATAAATTTCTGACCATTGGTAAGCTCTGTTTTAGCTTAAATTTGATTCTTGCTGCCTTTGTCTTCTGATGTGTTGTGTTCGCTCCTTGTATCAATTTATCTCCCTTGACTGTTCTTCTCTTTTGATGTCTTTTCTCCTATCAGAAAGTCTCCCTTTGTATAATCTTTCCATACAATTGCTCACCCTAAGGATATAATCTCCCCCTGTTGGAGTAATGTGATAATGGATAATCTCTCTCCTTTTACAGAAGGATGTGATAATATGGATAATCTCTCTCCCTTTGACAATAATGCCAAACAAATATCTCACAAATATCTGACATTAATGTAAAACAATCATTTCTCTCCATCCATAATATATTCCTTGAATTTCCCTTATCCATCAGCAATATAACAATATGCTCTAGTGCTCGGTGCTGATATATACCTGTCTGTATATAGATGTAGCCTTGAAGTTCATCTCTTTACTTGTATCAACATTAATGATATTTTGATAATATGTAGGCTAATGCAGCCTTCTAGTCATCTTACTGATTGGCAGAAAAGGGTTTAACCCCTATTCTTTTTCTCAAGTAATCAAATGTATCCTTGGGCAGTGGCTTGGTGAAGATATCAGCTAATTGTTCTTTGAATTGCACATATTCAAGTACCACCTCTTTTGCTTGAACTTGTTCTCTCAAATAATGAAACTTGATGGTAATGTGTTTAGTATTAGCATGCATGACTGGATTCTTGGAAATGTTTATTTCACTGGTGTTATCACAATAGATAATTACTGGTTCTAGGATTTTCATATGCATACCTTCCAGTAACTATTTGATCCATGTAATATTTGAGCAATTTGCAGCACCAACAACATACTCTATTTCTGTAGTAGACTGAGAGATGTATCCTTGCTTTTTTCTAATCTATGTGACAAGTCTGTCACCCATAAAGAATGCTCCTCTAGTTGTGCTCTTCCGGTTATCAAGATTTCCAACCCAATCAGCGTCAATAAACACCTTAAGTTCAAATTTTCCTTCTCTTCTATACCATAAGCCATATTCCTCAGTATTATTTAGATATCTTAAGATTCTTTTCACAATAGTCATATGTGATTCCCTAGGGTTAGAAAAAAATCTAGCAACAATTCCTACTGCATGTAAAATATCTTGTCTAGTGTGTACAACATACATGAGCTTTCCAATCATTGATCTATACAAAGTTTGATTTACAACTGATGTCTTGTCCTCCTTTGTCAACTTACATCTAGTAGCCATCGGTGTTCCAACTGGTTTTGAATCTTCCATCTTGAATATTTTCAGGACCTATTTAATGTATTTGGACTGTGTAATGAAAATACCTTCACATTGTTTCATGATATGTAGACCAAGAAAGAACTTGATCTCACAAAACATAGACATCTCAGACTCTTTGTTCATCTCATTAGTAAGTGATTTACATAGCATATCATTGCCTCCAAATATGATTTCATCAACAAATATTTCAACAATCAAAGTGTTAGCATCAATATCTTCCTTTAAATAAAGATTACTATTTTCACTAGTCCTTACAAATCCAATACTTATAAGATTAGAATGAAGTCATTCATACCAGGCTCTAGGAGCTTGTTTTAATCCATACAGAGCTTTATGAAGTCTACATACCATGTTTCTCTTGTCTAGATCAACAAACCCTTCTGGTTGCTCAATGTATACCTCTTCTTCAAGTATTCCATTTAGGAATGTTGACTTGACATCCATCTGGTATACCTTGAATCCTTTAAATGCAGTATAAGCAAGTAGTATTCTTACATCTTATAGCCTAGCAATGGGTGCAAATGTTTCTCCATATTCAATACCTTCCTCTTGTGCATACCCCTTGCGTACTAGTCTTTCTTTATTCCTTGTGACTTCTCCATTCTCATGCAGCGTATTCCTAAATATCCATTTTGTACTGATGACATTCTTGTCATCTGCTCTTGGTACAAGTGACCAGGTCTTGTTCTTCTTAATCTACTCAATCTCATCATTCATAGCACTTATCCATTCTTCATTATCAAGTGCAGCATTGACAGATTTTGGCTCAAACTCATAAATTAAACAACTTGAGTTTAAAGACTTACTTCTTTTTCTTGTGCCAGCTTTCTTATCTCCTATGATCAGGATCTCTGGATGGTTCCTTCTTACATATCTGGAAAGAACTAGTTTAGCTCTTTGTCTATCATCTTGATCATCATTTTGTCCTTCATTCTGTTCTTCATCACCTTGTACATTATTTTGATTAAGATCCTTACCATCAGTATTTGCAGCCTGACCATCAGTTACAACATTTTGTTACTCTAGAATTAAGCACTGTTGCTCGGGTAGAGTGTTGGGTTCTCCATAGTATACAAACTTGTTGTAGTCCTCTGGTTGTTTTGTGCTTTCCAGTTCATTCTTTTCTACAAATTCATCTATCTTTACATTTGCACTTTCAACAATTTTGTTAGAGGCCTTAATAAGACATTTATAAGCCTTGCTTTTGGTGGAATACCCTAGAAAGATACGTTCATCATTCTTGGCATCAAGCTTTCCATTTCTATCATCCTTTAAGACATAACATTAACTACCAAAGACTTTGATGTAACTTACATTGGGTGTTTTACCATACCATAGCTCATAGGGTGTCTTCCTTGTGTCCTTCTTCAATTGTACTCTGTTTAATGTATAGACAGCAGTACTGACAGCTTCCCTCCAGAAGATTTGGGTGATGCCTTTCTCTATCATCAGTGTTATGGCACAATCAACTATGGATCTGTTCCTTCTCTCAGTAATCTCATTTTGTTGTGGTGTTCTTGGTATAGAAACCTATCTTTATATACCATGCTCATTACAAAAATTAGTGAATTCATCTTATATAAACTCTCCTCCTCTATCTGATATCAAACATTTTAGATCCTTACCACTTTGTTTCTCTACCATAGCCTTATACCATTTAAACATCTTAAATGCTTCAGAATTATCTTTTAGAAACATAACTGTCATCATTCTAGAGTAATCATCAACAAAGAGAATAATATATCTATCTCCATAATAACTCTTTGTCCTCATTGGTTCACATAGATCAATATGGACTAATTCTAGAATATCATCAGATGTATGGGTTTTAATTTTGAAACTAGACTTTGTCATCTTACCTTTTTGACAATTCTTGTATATGATATTGTCAGGCTTTGACATCATCGATAAGCCTCTTACATTTCTCCTTCTGCTTATTTTCATCATGTTGTCAAAATTCACATGACACAATCTTTTGTGCCACAACCATATGTCTTAGTTTATAGTCATTAAGCAAGTGGTGTTAGTATCATTCAGATATAATAAGTTACCTTTAGTCTGTTCACCAGTACCAATCAATCTTCCTTATTCATTGAAGATCTTTTCCTTCTTATTCTCAAATGCTACTCTGTGACCTGAATTATTCAGCTAAGAAACACTCAATAGATTATAATTCAATCCTTTTACTCAATAATCATTTTCACATTTAATCAGGTTATTCAACATTATAATTCTTTTGCCTTCAATGGGACAAGGTGTATCATTAGCCATTCTTATTGTACCACCATTATAATACTCAAGAGTGTTAAACTTTTATTTGTCACCGATCGGTCATGTGGTGAGTGCAGCCACTATCTATAATCCATATATCATTCTTGCTAACCTTAGATATGAGTGCAGATTCTACATACCTTTCATCTTCATCTGAATCATCTTTCACAGCCACAAACACCATCTCAATGTCTTCATTAGGTTTGGTGTCAGTATCTTCATCTTTGCAAGTAGCTAGGTAGTTGGCTTTCTTTCCTTTGTCCTTGTAGTCTCAGGTATCTCTTCTTTTTTATTTTCGGTAACTTCTATAATCCTTGTTATCACCTCTGTCAGATTTCTGCTCAAAAGATCTTTCATCAACTCTGTCATATTTTCTTCTATTAGGACATCTTGCAACAAAGTGTCCAATCTCTTTACAATTAAAGTATACAAGTGGTAACTTGTCTTTGTATTTACCTTTTCCTCTCTACATTCTTCTAGCCATAAGTGCTTCTATTTCATCTAGATCTTATTCTTCACTTTCACTTTCACTATCTCTTCTAGATGTGTGTCTATGACTTGATTTGCGTATTCACATAGAAGATTTAAATGCAGACTCTAAGTTTGGTAAGACACTATTATCAAAGTTATTCATCTCAAATGAAATTAGTCTACCAATTAAACTATCAAGAGTAATTGTATTGTTTGCTACTGCTCTCATTTCTTGAATGGTAGAAATTCTAATAGCATATACAGGCAATAAGGTTCTTAATATTTTACTTACCACTGTCTCCTCTTCAAGTGTACTTCCAACTCCTCATATAGCATTGACTACTTCTTTGATTCTTGTGTTGTACTTTGTGATGTTTTCTCCTTCTTTCATTTTGAGATCATTGAAATTTCCTCTAAGGCTTTCTCCCTTGGCTCTCAGAACATTTGTATCACCTCCATGTACAATCTTCAATTTTTTCCACATCTTCTTTGTAGTTTTGCAATCTTTGACATCTTCAAATTCAACATCAGAGAGTGAGGAAAAAAGGTCTATGACCATAGAGTTGTTCTTATGCTTCTCTCTCAATTGATTTACTGTCAATACTCTTGTGGGAAACACATATTCAGTATATAGGAATTGAGTAACATCATTACCAATATCTGATAAGTGGAGTCTTGTCCTGCTTTGCCATGAAGCAAAGTTGTATTTGTTCAACATGGGCACATCTCGTCTGTTCATCTTGTGATACTGACTTAGGTCTTGAAACCTTCCTTTCTAAGCACACAAGCTCTGATACCAATTGTTATTAATAACTAAGAGGGGGGGTTGAATCAGTGGCCTCAAATGTTTATCCTTCAAACTTAACCACCAATCAATAAATCTTAGATTATTATGTCCCTACAAGATGCATGCCATAAAATACTAATAATGATTAACTATCTGTCAATTTTCTCTGTCAATCCTTATTCTATCTTGATTACCGATAAGCAGTATAACTATTTACCAAAACTTAGTAAATAAGTAGAGTATACCGATCAATCCAAAGTTTGCTATGTAAGATGCAAGATAGTAAAGAAATGAATCATACACACATAGCACATGAATTTTAACTTGAAAACCCTATTAAGGGAAAAAACCACTGGGACTGGTACCCCAAATTTTCACTCTTTTGAAGGGAGCCCTGTTAAGAGCCAACCCTGTTAAAGGCTACAAACACATTGTTAAGTGCGACCTTATTAGAAGATTTTATACATAGAGGTTGTCACTTAGTATCGGTCATCTATTGCTACCATCCTTGAATCAACCTCCTTCTTGGACTGTCAATAGGTATCGGGCAAATCCAATGCTACTTTCATGAATCAACCCTTTTGGCACTCCTTGAGTGTACCTCAATATATAGAAGACTGTTAAGCCCTGCTTGGTTAAGAGACTTGATGCTTCAATGGTCAAACAGAAACACTATGACATGTTCATATTGCAACTTTGAATTGTATATTTTCATATCTATTTAAGTACATTACCTCTCTGACCAATGTATCAATTAATCCTTGTGCTCCATACTTTCTGCTCTGTGATGTTGTGCTCACTGTTCGTCAGTGTCTGTAGAGTTCCTTAGCTCTTCCTTCAGCTTGTTTGGTCAGTACTCCATGAAGTTGTTCTTCATCAGTTTCTCTTTAGCATCATATTTATTTTCACTCTCCTTAATCCCATTTGTAAATGAATTAAGCTTGTCTCTTATATAGACATAATATTCATTGTTTCTTGTTTCTTGATTCTTGATTCTTGGCGTGATAAACAATCCAGCTAATTAGATTTAAAGCATAACTCCTGATTTGTCTCGTATATATCTTCTTGTCAACTGTACAAATCATCTTTAAATCACTCACTTATCTCTGGTCAAATAAAACAAAGTAGACAACCGGTTAAGTCTATTTTTAGCTCTGCCAGCTAGATATTTTGTCATTTTCTAAACTCTATGTTCCATCGGTCAATAATTCAGTTAGTCATTGGTGACAACTGACTCATCCATCAGTGAGACTCTAGTTAGCTTCATGATCTCTGTTCGTCGGGCATCATTGGAATTTTTCTCGTCGGGCAACTCTACATCTTTGGTCATCGAGCACTTTGAGTCTTTAGCTCATCGGGAAACCTTCTAACTTTTCTCATCGGGCATTCTGTGGTTTTTCTTCATTGGGAAACACTATGCTTTTGATCGTCGGGTATCACTGTGATTGTTCTTCTTTTCTTTGACCGATGGTGTGCACTCTGTCGGTGTTGTTTGTCACTTAGTGAAGACTTGACTTTTATGCATTGCTGAGAGCATAACCTTGGTTCCTTTGGTTCTCTGAAGTCTTTGGCATTTTTTACATGACCATACAAATGATATCAAGTTGACATCAATGACAATATAGTCTATTAAGTGATTTAATGACCTACATTATCTTTCAACTTAACATTATCAAACATTCAATCATTTACATGTCATCACATCCACGGGTCTTTAAAAGAGGAGACATGCTTGTTAATGTTACCATTGGACTCCATCACCTCAACTTTTCTATTAATAGCTCTCTGCTTGATCTAAATCTCTTTAATCTCATAGAACACCCATTTGAAAATATTGGAAAAATCTATTATCACTTAAAAAAGATATTATTTTATTAAAAATGTTATAAGCAATATATTTAAAATTTATTATATAGATCATTTATTATTCCCTAGAAAGCTCTTAGTAAATAAATTTTAAGCTAAAATCCTAGCAATAAATAATCCATTTAAGAATGGCATGAATTAATTTACATGTCAATATAATCACACTTTGTATATCCAAAGATAGAAAATAAATTTAAAGAAGAAAAGTCTATATTTGACATAGTTGTTATTTACATAGACCCAAAAGAAAAGAAAACTTTTGTTGAATTGTATGCTATTTTTTTCAATAGTTACACTAATCGCAATTGTTATTCAACAAATACACTACTTGAGACTAAAAGAAAAGAGAAGACACACACACACACACACACACACACACACACATGCACACACTAATAAATTAATTTGATATTGATTTCACATTGTACTTATTTCAAATATTTATGCATATTGATTTAATAAAATAAATTTAATTTATTAATACACAAATTTAGGTTCTATTAAAATAATTAACATTGTTTTAAGTGTAGCAAAGAAAATAGTTAAAATATAGGTAGTGTGTACAAAGCAAAGTTTAGGTATTAGGAGGGATATTATTACTAAATTTTGATTATATATTTTGAAAATTATTTTAAGACACTTCAAAATAGTATTTTGACCAATTGTATGAAGAGTCACACCTCATAATCTTAATTTTAAATAGATAAAATATAAATTCTAAATCTATATATTAACCAGTTAATCCACATGATTCAAACAAAATCATAGGAAAATACTTTCACTCCATTTCACCTAATTGACTGGCTCACTAGAGTTTTGAGTTAAATCAATTACAATTATTACACACTCAAACAAGTATTACACAAATTATCTTGGCACACTGGTACTAAGAAAATAAATCAAAAGGGCTACAGTCCTTTATTGGCCTATTTCACGTGGTCGCATTGAAGTCCTTATACCACAGATGATCGCTTCATTCATAGCTTTCTTTCGTCTGAGAGCTCTCTCTATAACCTATGCAATAGTCAAGAAGTCATCATTAATACTTGTTTGTTTTCCATTTCATAAGGAAATGAATTAACAACAATTGTGATTATTTCTACAAACATTCACCTGATCAAGGCATCATTGTTGGTACCCTCTCCATTAACTTTCTCAAACAATCCTATCTCTAAATTGACTATGCAAACATGCTTTTCGGAAGCTTTTTGCCTATCTTGATAAGTTCCTTCAGATTTTCTGGAGTAGAGATTGTTAGAATAGTCCCAAAGGATAACTGAGAGGGGGGGTGGTGAATCAGTTATCAACTAATTTAATTCTTTTCTTTTATTAACTCCAGAATACAATAAAGTAAATGCACATTCAGATAACACAATAGACAACACCACAAATTTGGTTATGGGGAAACCAAATGGTAAAAACCCTGGTGGGAATTAACACCCACAATAAACTATACTTATTTATAATAATCCCTGTTAGAAGATCTTGCAACCCTATTAGCAGTTGTTCTTTACAATGCAATAAGTATAGTGACCTGGTTAAGAGGCTGACCCTATTAGGAGTCTTTTACAAATAATTTGGTTGATGGCGAGGACTCACTATCCAAAAGTGCTTCAATGGTGAAGGCTACAACCTTTAGTAGAACATGTATACACTATATCTGATGATGCACTGTAGAGTAGACCTACTTTCTTGATCAGTTCCAATGTATTATAATCTTCCACTACTTCTTCACATAGATCCTTGATGAATGAAATACATCTAATATTCTTCTCTGTACTTTTCCTGTATCTTTTCTTATCATTCATACTTAGCCTTCCTCAAATGAACTACTATAAGTATCTTCCTCAAAGTATGAGATCGTGGGATCTATTAGGAAACTCTTCATAACATCCTTATTGGCTTTACTAATTACACAAGTATAATTACAACTGCACAATATAAACTGAATAGACACGACGCTTCACAAAGTCAGCCTCACCAAATTCACTCTAACAATGCAATCTTGTTGAAACACATTTGGTGCCTTTAGATAACTAACATCAACTCATAACTAAACTTGAATATGCACATACATATCCTGAAGATAGTTACAACTCAATAACCAATGTAATATGTTGGCTCTATACAGACAAACTCTAGAAACTATAACTGTCATTAACTGAATTACACAACATAACTGAAACTTCATATCTGAGTCTGCATGTATGAACAAAACATAAACAACATTTCTACAACATGAATATAACCACACAAGGCTTGATACCATCATTCTGATAAGCACATACAGAAAACTACTGTATATTATGCATTTTCATCAATGACAAACATACAATCAACTAGCTGCCAGAAGTAAATCTCCAACAATCTCCCCCTTTGACATTGATGGCAACATATAATATTAAAAACATCCTCAGCACATTGTGTCTTCTTTCTTTTTACAATCTTCTCAATATCCTCATCAAAGATTCCTCTACACTATTGCAGCTCCTCTATCTATGTTTATACTCCCCCAGATTATATGCTCCCCCTTACTATATACTCCCCCCTTTGACATCAATGGTAAAGGGAACCATAAACAATTAGGCACAGGTACTACTCCAGAAGTAGAGTAGTCAACCATTCATCAGTCACCATGGACTAATTTTTTTGCTGATTTATCTAATCAGACTCAAGAGAGGGAATTAATCCCAACTTTTCCCTGAGATACTCAAAAGTATATTTTGATAAAGGCTTTGTGAAAATATATGCCAACTATTCTTTGGTGCTCACATAGTCCAATTTTACTTCATTATCTGCAACTTTTTCTCTTAAAAAATGGTATTTAATCTCAATGTGCTTTGTCTTTGCATGCATCACAGGGTTCTTCGACATGTTGATAGTACTAGTGTTATCGCAGTGAATAACAATACGATAGTCAACCTATATACCAAAATCTTTAACCATCCGCTTGATCCAAACCATTGTTGAACAATTCAATGCTGCTGCAACATATTTAGCTTTTACTGTTGACTGAGAGATACAATTCTGCTTCTTTCTTACCCAAGAAACCAACCTATCTCCAAGAAATACTACTCCTCCAGAAGTACTCTTCCTGTCATCAATGTAACCTGCCCAATCTGCATTTGTATACACATCAAGTTGTACATTGTCTGATTTAGAATACCATAAACCATAGTCTATAGTTCCCTTTAGATATCTAAATATTCTCTTTATTTCCATTAGGTGATTCAGTTTTGATTTTGCTACAAATCTACCAACAATGCCAACTGCATTAGATATGTCTGGTCTAGATTGAGTAAGATATATAAGTTTTCCAATCATAAACTTATACAATGTCTTGTCAACTACTACGGAATCATCTTCTTTAGAAAGCTTGCTTCCTATTATCATAGGAGTGCATACTGGCTTACAGTCTTCCATCTTGAAATTCTTCAATATTTCCCTCACATATTTGGA
>MU228457.1:561450-613022 GCA_018584345.1 Thuja plicata | reverse complement strand
GCTTCAGACTTCTCCTTTAAGAATGCAACCCACATCATCCTAGAAAAATCATCAACAAACAAAATGAAATACCTTTCTCCGTAGTATGATCTTGTTTGAGTAGGACCACATAAATCTGTATGCACTAAGTCCAATTTGTTCTCAGCTGAGTTCTGCTTGCTTCTAAAGGAACTCCTTACATGCTTTCCCATAACACATTCCCTACATATTGTGTCTACTGCTCTTGCAATACTTGGTAGGTCTCTAACTTCCTTAACATTGTTGATCTTTACTATATTATCAAAGTTGATATGACAAAGTCTCTTGTGCCATAACCAACTATCATCCACCTTTGCAACAAAACAACTTACATCAGAATTAAGCTGAAAAACTTTACCTTTAGTTTTGGATCCTGATGCAATCATGTCTCCATCCTTGTTTTTAATTATGCACTTGTTTTCTTTGAAATCCAAATGATAGCCTTTGTCAAGTAGCTATCCAACACTCAGCAAGTTATGATGTAATCCATCAACATATAGAACATCATCTATCTTATTCTTTCCATAAAAACTGATAGAACCTCTACCTATGATAGGTTTGGGAGTGTTATCTCCAAATCTAACCATACCACCTTTGTACTTGTCTAACTGAACAAGTCTATCTTTGTCACCTGTCATATGATGAGAGCATCCACTGTCAATGATCCAATCAGTTCTGATGTCTACTTTGGAAATTAGGGCTAGTTCTTGTTCTTCATTTTCATTTGCAATGTCCATTTCCTCAAGCATCCTTTCCATATCTCTAAGGGCAACAAATCCAATTTCATCTTCTCGTGAATCTTCATCGGTTACACCTTCTTCAGCATGATAACATTCCTTCTTATATTTGGGTTTGTAATCAGATCTGAACTTCTTGACTCTTGTGGGACACTTAGATGCAAAGTGACCTATCTTATTACATGAAAAACATTTGAATGGAAGCTATCCTTCATATTTACCTTTTCCTTTATTTTCTCTTCTAGCAATCATAGCTATGATTTCTTCAAGTTCTTCATCAAATTTTTCTTTCTCATTTTGATTGGAGGTGTGTAAGGATTTCTTACCATGGACTGTGGCTTTGAAGGCTGTTTCACTTTTAGGTTCAGTCTTCAATCTTGATATCTCAAATGCAGAGATTTTGCTGATTAGAGTCTCTCTCTTGAAGTCTTGTGAGAATTGCATAGTTTCCTCTAGAATACTGATCTTCTTTTCATAGTCTAATGTCAAAGTAGTTAACAATTTATCCATTATATCTTCTTATGATATTTCCCCACCATTGTTCCTGATTCTGGATACTGCTTCATTTATCCTTTGATTGTAAGCTTTAATGTTTTCTTCCGGTAACATCTCAAGACTATTGTATTTCTTCTTCCATGTCTTCCTACGTGCATTCTTTGCTTGAACATCTCCTTCAAACATGTCTTCTAAATACTTCCATATGATATATGCTTTGTCAATCTTCTTGATTTCAAAAAATTTGCTGTTAGATAAGGCGTTGATTAGGGATTCTTTGGCAATTGCATTATTGGTAAATGTTTCCTTTTGTCTATTAGTAGCATCATCCTTTGCAAGGTCTTTCAGAGATGGAATTACAACCTCTTGCGTGGCAATTTCAAAGATCTCAAATCCAATGCACTGTAGATGTGTTATCATTTTATTTTTCCAATCCAAATAATTCTCTCCATCAAACTTAGGGCTTTCTTTTCTGAAGTGAGACATCTTGATCTACCTTAAGTTGTTAGGATTCTTCTCCAAGGCACTTGGCTCTGATACCAATTGTTAGAATAGTCCAAAAGGATGACTAAGAGGGGGGGTGAATCAGTTATCAGTTACTTTAGTCACTTTTTACTTCTTTAACATTAGTGTACAATAAAGTAAATGCATAATCAGATAACACAGTACTCAACACACAATTTGATTATGAGGAAACCAAATGGTAAAAACCCCGGTGGGAATTAGCACCCACAATAAACTATACTTGTTTGTAGTAATCCATGTTAGAAGATACTTCAACCTTGTTAGGAGTTGTACAATACAATGCAATAAGTGTAGTGACCTGGTTAAGGGTCGGACCCTGTTAGGAGTCTTTTACAAGTAACCTTGTTAGGGGTGGTGGACTCACTGTCCAAAAGCTCACTGCTTGATGGTGAAGGCTACAACCTTCTGATTAACAGATATGCACTATATCTGATGATGAACTATAGAGTAGACCTGATGTCTTTATCAGTTCAAATGTATTACAATCTTTCACTTCTTCTTCACATAGACCCTTGATGAATGAACCAACTCTGATAATCTACTTTGTACATCTTTCTTCACATTTCATATCATTCACACTTGGCATATCACAATTGAACTACTATAAGTATCTTCTCCATATTAGAAGGTCATGTCAGCTCTTAGAAATACTTCATCAATATGTTAGTTGGCTTAACTAAGCATGCAAACAATATTAAGTCCACGCAAGTCAATGCTGAACAAATGCGACGCTTCACTAAGTCGGCCTCACCAAATTAATCATAACTTTGCAATAATATTGAAACACATTTGGTACCTTTGTATTTGTATCAACAACTCATAACTAAACATGAATATACACATGAATATCCTAAAGATAGGTGAAACTCATGTAACATGTTATATACGTCGGCCCTAAACAGTTATGCTTCCAGAACTGTAGCTACTAACAACAGAATTGCATAACTTTACTTCAACATCATATCTGGGTCTGCGTGTATGAACATAAAATAATAATCATGTCAACAACATGTATCTATCCACGCAAGTCTTCATGTCATCATTCAGATAAGTTCATACAGAATTACTACTGTGTATTATATGTTGTCATCAATGACAAACATATAAACAATCAACTGCTCAAAATCAAATCTCCAACAGAAAAATCATCAACAAACAAAATGAAATACCTTTCTCTATAGTATGATATAGTTTGAGTAGGACCGCATAAATCTGTATGCACTAGGTCTAACTTGTTTTCACCTGAGTTCTGCTTTCTTCTGAAAGAGCTCCTTACATGCTTTCCCATAACACATTCCCTGCACATTGTGTCAACTGGTTTTGCAATATTTGGAAGATCTCTAACTGCATTGTCATTGCTTACCTTTACTATATTATCAAAATTGATGTGACATAGTCTCTTGTGCCATAACCAACTGTCATCCACTTTTGTAACAAAACAACTTGCATCTGAATTGAGTTGAAAAGCATTACCTTTTGTCTTTGAGCCTGATGCAATCATGTCTCCTTCTTTGTTGCTAATAATGCATTTTTTGCCTTTGAATTCCAAATGATAACCTTTGTCAAGTTGTTTTCCAATACATAGTAAGTTGTGATGTAATCCATCAACATACAGAACATCATCTGTCTTATTATTTCCATCCAAGGTGATAGATCCTCTGCCTATAATAGGTTTGGGAGTGTTATCTCCAAATCTAACCATACCACCTTTGTACTTGTCTAGATGAACAAATCTGTCTTTATCACCTATCATGTGATGAGAGAATCCGTTGTCAATGATCCAATCATTTCTGATGTCTGCTTTGGAAATTAGGGCTAACTCATGTGCTTCCGTTTCATCTGCAATGTCCATTTCCTCAAGCAATTTTTCCATGTCTTTAAGGGCAACGAATCTAATTTCATCTTCTCCTAAATCTTCATCAGTTACACCTTCTTCAACATGATAGCATTCCTTTCTATATTTTGGTTTATAATTAGATCTGAATTTCTTTACTCTTATGGGACACTTGGATGCAAAGTGACCAATCTTATTGCTTGAAAAACATTTGAATGGCAACTGTCCTTCGTACTTGCCTTTTCCTTTCTTTTCTCTTTTAGCACTCATGGAAATGATTTCTTCTAGTTCTTCATCAAATTATTCTTTCTCAGTATTGCTAGAGATGTGTAAGGGTTTCTTACCATGGACTGAGGCTTTGAAGGTTGTTTCACTTTTGGGTTCAGTCTTTAATCTTGATATCTCAAATGCAGATATTTTACTGATCAAAGTCTCTCTCTTGAAGTCTTGTGAAAATTGCATGGTTTCCTCTAGAATACCGATCTTGTTCTCATAGTCAGCTATTAAAGTAGTCAATAGCTTGTCCATTATGTCTTCTTTTGATATTTCTCCACAATTATTTCTTATTCTAAAAAATGCTTCATTTATCCTCTGATTGTAGGCTCTGGTAACATCTCAAGATTGTTGTATTTCTTTTTCCATGTTTTCCTGCGTGTATTGTTCTTGAACATCTCCTTCAAACATGTCTTCTAAATACTTCCATATTGTGTATGCCTTGTCTACTTTCTTGATCTCAAAAAATTCACTGTTAGATAGTGCACTTATAAGGGCTTCTTTGACAACTGCATTAGTTGTGAATGTATCCTTTTGTTTACTAGTAGCATCATCTCTTGATAGGTCTTTTAGAGAGGGAATAATAACTTCTTGTGTGGCTATCTCAAAGATGTCAAAACCAACACACTGTAGATGTGTTATCATTTTTTTCTTCCAATCCTGATAATTCTCTCCATTGAACTTAGGACTCTCTTTTCTGAAGTATGCCATCTGATCTACCTTAAGCTGTTAGAATTTCTCTCCAAGGCACTTGGCTCTGATACCAATTGTTAGAATAATCCCAAAGGATAACTAAGAGGGAGGGGGGGCTGAATCAGTTATCAGCTAATTTAATTCTTTTCTTTTATTAACTCTAGAATACAATAAAGTAAATTCACATTCAGATAACATAATAGACAACACCACAATTTGGTTACAGGGAAACCAAATGGTAAAAACCCCCGTGGGAATTAACACCCACAATGAACTATACTTGTTTGTAATAATCCCTATTACAAGATCTTGTAAGCCTGTTAGGAGTTGTTCTTTACAATGCAATAAGTATAGTGACCTGGTTAAGGGTCTGACCCTGTTAGGAGTCTTTTACAAATATCCCGGTTAAGGGTGAGGACTCACTGTCCAAAAGCTCACTGCTTCAATGCTGAAGGCTACAACCTTCTATAGAACAAATATACACTATGTCTGATGATGAACTGCAGAGTAGACCTACTGTCTTGATCAGTTCCAATGTATTGTAATCTTCCACTACCTCTTCACATAGATCCTTGATGAATGAAATACATCTGATATTTTGCTCTACACTTTTCCTATATCTTTTCTTATCATTCACACTTAGCGTTCCAAAAATGAACTACTATAAGTATCTTCCTCAAAGTATGAGATCATGGGACTTGTTAGGCAACTCTTCATAACATCCTTATCGGCTTTACTAATCACGCAAGTATAATTACAACCGCGCAATATAAACTGAATAGACGTTATGCTTCACAAAGTCGGCCTCACCAAATTCACTCTAACAATGCAATCTTGTTGAAACACATTTGGCGCATTTAGATAACTATCATCAACTCATAACTAAACTTGAATATACACACGCATATCCTGAAGATAGGTGCAACTCAATAACCAATGTAATATGTCGGCTTTGTACAAACAAACTCTAGAAACTGTAACTGTCATTAACTAAATTATACAACATAACTGAAACTTCATATCTGAGTCTGTGTGTATGAACAAAACATAAACAACATGTCTAGAACATGAATATAACTATGCAAGGCTTGATACCATCATTCTAATAAGTACATATAAAACACTACTGTATATTATATGTTGTCATCAATGACAAACATACAATCAACTAGCTGCCAGAAGTGAATCTCCAACAGAGATATCAACAGAGGTTGTGTCTTGCATTAGTTCATTTTCCTAAATTAACAATATGTGGGTGAAGATCAGCTCAAATTTTAATGGTAAAGAGCTTATATTGATTTAGAAATTTATATACCTGAATTCTGAGATAGTTCTTTTTAGAGTCAAAAGCTTGAAAGACTAAGGTAGTGTAAAAAACCACCATATCTAAACTTGATTGCATAAAAATGTCGACTAGTGGTTATGCATTTTGGTGACAGGGCCATTCCGAGAGTCCCCACTTTGCAACATCACTAGATTTTTATGATGCCATTTTGTACCCTGTTCCAAGAGACACCAGCAAAGCCTTTCTCTTGTCCTAATAAAAAATCCTACCCATTAATAATCATTATTTAATCCCTTATGTTAAACATAATGTTTCTTTGTTCAATTAACTCACCTATGCTATGCTTAAAGATACCCAATCTTTGTCATTCCTGAGGGATTCTTTTGTCACTTTGTCGATTGCAATTAAAGTTTGCAAATTGAAAGTACAGTTCAAACCATTGGAGTTAGTTGTAACCGATTAACAAGTAAGTAGTGGGGAGAATGGAAGAATTATTACTAGATTGTTGGTGGCCACTCCTCCATCTATGAGATGGAATTCTCTAGTATTTCCACATGAATCTTTTGTTTCAAAATGGTGGGTAGGAAGGTATGTTGGGGCAGCCGAAGTAGCAGTGCACACATCTGATAAATATGCATCTTTTGAGATATCGTATTTGCCTGTAGATAAAATATGCACAAAATGATGATCTATTTATTCATAAAAGAATAGTATTAAAAGAACCCATATGGGTAAAGAAAGAAGAGGAAATGCACCTCAAAATTGAAGAAAATAATGGGCTATTCTAAATTGGTATCAAAGGTTGGGATCACCACATTAGTTAGTAGTTGGTGCAATCAAAAGCCACCCACTAAATCTCTTAAAAGCTTGTGCAGATGATCCCCACTATATTTAGGGCCTCTTGCAACAACATAAATTGATTTGAACCATCTTGAAACACCATTGGTGATGATTCATTAAACAACTTAGTCTCCTGTGCTCTTCTAATTGTCCTTTTACTCTACCAACTGATCATGTTTAGAAATTGTAGGTGACTAACCTTTTGAATGGGAAAATTTTAGGGCACTGGTCCAAATAGAACTGTGTGATGTCCTTGGCCACAAATAATGTTCTATTTTTCTTGTTTGGAGTAGTTAGCATCACGGTAACAAGACCTCCTATGCTTGTCCCTGCAATGATATCAAAATAATCTGCTAATCTAACGCCTGGACCATCCAATTTCTGTAAACACATTCAACATAATTTTACTAAAATTAAGCCTTAGAAACAGTAAGAACACTAGAAAAAGCCTTAGAATATGTATTAGGATGGATTAGATAGATATAAATACCTGAAGCTCTACCTCTATAAATTGAAGGATAGTTGCAGGGATGATCCCTCAGACACCTCCTCTCTAAAGACTGCGACCTCGACAAGAGGTGCCACATCAGTAATATACAAAAGACAAAGGATTCGGTCAGCACGCTCAAAGTTCGAACACACGTATTGAAAAAAAAAAAATATTCATTTATATTCCATAAAAAGAACAAGATTCAACCAACCTGTAAAAATACATAAATAAAAACAACAAAGGATACATCAACCATTGTGTCAAAACCATCAATGTACAAGAGTAGACCAACAAGAGCCTAATGTTCTTACAAAACAATAGACCACTGGGTTGATTACAAGGAAATGACAAATATGCAATCTTGAAGACCTTCTTGATCGGAGCTCCCGACACTTGTTCTCAAAACATTAGGGCGAGAATAATGTAGGAGTGCATTCCCACCCTACCATGAAGCAATTACACTTCCCCAGAATGTTTCCTGACATGAAATATACCCAGCCCAGTTAGAGGAAGACTAATCAAGTAAAACTGCTAGGAGTAATGGAATCCATGTAATGGTAATTCCATAAACCAATACAACAAAAACATGGTCAAACTGAAGTAGAAGACATAATCATGCCAAAGAAGCAACAGCTTTTGCTTAATCTATCATATCAAGGAGTTTTAAATCCATCTCACATATGGAAAAACATATTGGTAAGAATCGTTCAAGAGGTCACCACAATGCATTTATACTTTTTCTTAATGTAATCATTAGTTCTTAATACATGCATACCTCATCATAGCCATCATCATCCATGTGTTTAATTCCAAACATTTGTATCCATGTGAAATATATGGAAAACATCAATCAATCTCATATAATATAAGACATATAAATCTAATCTCCAAGTTATCCCAAATTTTACAATAAACATACAAAATTATAATCATTTATACACTAACCTCGTGTAATACATGCATATACTCAACGCAAGCACACAGGTACACACATTCAATCTTCAATCTAATATTGTCGTAGACTTTCCAAGGACATACTTCATTAAAACTGGTTCCATTATCAACATATGGAAAACGTGATAATAATAGCTAAATAAGGACACCACAATATTCTAATATAATTCCTCAAGAATTCAAACATTCTCACTTGTCTATAAGGATTCATCATCTTCTATATTCAAACAAGCTAACATAGTTTTGTTTGTACTAGTACTTGGCTCTTCAAAAACCTAGGTAGAAAAAGAAGAGTACCCCACATAGGTCAAGGGAATTCTAACATTTGATCATATTTCTAAATAATTGATGATAAAGATGTTAGGTATCTTTGATTCATAGCAATCATTTGTTTACACTCTGTAAATTTTAATAGTTTGAAATAGAGCAGCACAAATGCAGTAGGTAGAACCCAACTATTAAATAACCATCAATGCAATCAGTTTTAATCATAGAAGAGAAATCGGGAGAACCAAAATGATCAAGCAATAGTTATAATGACTAGTGAAAAGATAAATCAGGCTCCAATATAAGCCACATCACCACAAGAATGGAGAAACATAAATAATGGTTTACAAATATTCATCAACATCAACCAACAATAATTACAGGTTGCACACTTTCGACAGCAGAAACAACCTACAGGGATTTCAACAACACTAAACCAAGCACATAATTTAATATTATTTTCTCCTGCTACAAATTGATGCACCGATTTGATTATGCTAGTCCAACTCAAAAGAGAAAAAAAAAGGAGAAACAAGTGGTTAAAACACTGATAAAATGGAAACGAATCTCACTATATTAAACATGTTGCTCCTGAAATAGGAAATCCATTTTTCTTGTTCTTACCTTTATCGTGGCGTGTCAAATGTCCTTTCGTATGCCCTCCAAGATCCTCCTTACAGAAAAATTCATGGTAAATTCTACAGGGGTAGAGTTGTTTGTCCATCTTGTGACTCTTCAAATTTTGTAGCAATTGATATCCTTTTGCGAAGTAATCCCCAATCTAGGACAACACCAGAACTTGAGGGAGCAACTGCTACAGAGAAATGTTATGGCATAAGTAATGCTTATCATTGGAAAATGAATGATTCTTGTCATTTTCACTTCTTTGATTCTTGTCAATATCACTTCCTCTTGCTCAAGCTGCACAATATTATGATGGGGTCCTTATTTCGGGGAAAATTTTCAGTTATGTTTAAAAAAATATTTGATCTTTTAACAAGAAGACAATCTATTGACCACTACACATCAAATTTTAAACTGACTATTGTAAAGCATTTGATACTCCACACATTGAGAACAAGGGCTTTGCATCTGACGATAGCCTATGCGTTTACTGCGGAATGAAGAAAATTAACGCGTGTCATAATGCCAATGGAAGGGTAGTTTTAGTAGGCGCCCCTTCTCCTTTCTCTGCCTCAGCTAGGCCCCTTCTCTTCATCAGCAACATTGAGTAACTAACAATTCATGGTAATATTGACCATACTCTAAATACAATAAAACATGCATTCAATTTGGGGATTAAACCTTCGAATCCATTATTTAAGGTCTATTATACTTAAGGCTTTGAGTTGGGAAAGCTCGGGTGGAATCCTTCCTATGAAAGAATTTTGTGTAAGATTTAGAGTGTGTAGTAAGGAGAGGAATGAAATGGAGGGAGAAATGGTACCTTTCAGTGCCATGTAAGGAAGAATTACCACCACAACTTTGTTGGAATGCTTTCTGCGCCGAACTCTGTTCCACAAGCACACATTTCCTGCATTAGTAGAAGTCCAGTTGGAGAGGGATTGAGTGGGATTATCTGCAATGACATCTCTGATAGAGAGTAGACCCTCCACATCTCTCTTATCAAAAAGATCCTCCTCCGACAACATACGATCTCTTATAACAGAAGATATTCCATCCATTCTAGAGCGATGTAACTGGAAGATATGAGAAGAATGAGAACTATCCTATTCATTATTGCATTTGTTGTGGTTATGGTGAAGGTCATAGCCAAACCTACCAACCACATTTGAACCTACGAACCTCCCACCATATGCGAGAAACCCATTCCAACCAACTATTCCCCACCACTACTCCCAAGGAAAACTTTTTAATCGATGGCATTTCATGCCGTAAAAATATAATGCAAGGGAGAGTGGTTCTTTAAGTTTGTCTTCTGAATTAAAAGCCCCCACCTCCAGATGGACATAACGTGCTTATAAATTATATGCTTCAGTTCACTTAATATAATAAATTTGTAGTTGTTATTCCTTGTTTTCTCTAGCAGTTAGGCTAAAACAAAATGGGTTGTGACATCCTTCCCCATTAACAATGCATCGTCTCAATGCAGTGATATAAAGGTTTGAAATTAAAAACCATGAAAATTCCACAAATTCACACTTGACATGACTACTAAGCTTCCCTTATCCAAATGTTGAAAATAAACCATGTACCCACATTTAGATTAGCATAAAATCAACAAGATGCAAATTCATTTTCTTAAGGAATGCAAATTTTCATTTGAAATACATTCTAAAAAATTCAACATGCGCCCTCATAAAAACAAGTTTTCTAAGACAATGTCACACAAGTTAAGAAACACATTTAAAGGAAAACAAACACACATTAATCATAATCATCTCAACAACATTTTCTATGTGAGTGTGTTAATTCAATTACTACCCTTTCATTTTACAAGGTTAGACTACCTCTCTCCAACAATATTCCCCCTTTCTTGTGATGCGTTGTTCCATCTGTTACATTCATAGGAAGAACACCAAAACATCAGCTCATGATATATCATAAATCAAATCAACCCAAAGGGCATGTGCAAGATCATGGTATGCCAAAAAGTGGCAATGTAAAAAAGAAGTCCTTATTGGTAGATTGGTTGAAAAATATCTATATAACTATCAAATGGTTTAACATTTTTGAAATCTAAAACATTTGTCACATTCTATGCTTCACCTACTATAAGAAAAAAAGAAAAAAATTCAATTTGATTAAGTTTAGACTAAGTTAAGGTGGTCAGACACGGGAGTTTTTATATTTTGGAAAAGTTGTAGAAGAAAAATCATAATTAATTATTTACGTGGAAAAAAATAAAAAACAAATATGTGTCACATCTGGCCATGAGTCTACTTCTTATATCTATAATGTATTCAAAAAATATTATCATTTGATTGTGTTTAAGGTGGTCAGACATACACCTACTTCTTATCTTTTTACTCTTGATTGATAGACTGATTGAAAAATAGCTATAACTTTCAAACAATATAACATTTTTGAAATCCTAAACATGAGTCACATTCTATGCTTTTTCTACTACAATATTAAAAAAAAAAAAAAATTCAATTTGATGAAGTTTGGACTAAGTTAAGGTGGTCAGACACGAAATTTTTTATATTCTGGAAAATTTGAAGTAGAAAAATCATAATTAATTATTTTCTTAGAAAAAAATTACAAAAAAATATGCATCACATCCGGACATGAGTCTACTACTTATATATATAATCTTGTAAAACAATATTATCATTTTATTGTGTTTAAGGTGGTTAGACATTCACCTACCTCTTATCTTTTTCCTAAAAATTTTCATACTATTGCATATAAATTTGAAATTTCACCATATAGAATATTTTTTCTTAAAACAAATGGCTTGTAGCAAAGAAACTAAATTCAATTTGCAACAGATCCTCTTCTTACACATTTTTTATATAAGATTGATAACTTGTTCAAATTTTTATGTCAACTTTCCTAAACCTGATTTTTTGAATTTTCATTGCCACTTAAGGGCCTAGTTTGGCATACCATGATCCTGCACATACCCCAAATATTCCTTCATTTCATGCTTTTAAATGTAGATTTAAATCTTCATCATACCTCAAGTAGTAACTAAGCACACACATACATGTGCTTACTTTACCACACCATGACATCACATTGACTAAGCACCTTCCTAGGTGGTCCATATCAATTTTTCCTATCATACTCATATGTATACACTTGCAATATTTTTAGCTCAATCACAATATCAATACTTCATGGAAGAAAATTTTAAAATTTCAATATCAAGAGTCAACATAATCATGTGTAAAGATTTCAATTTCTTAACTCGACATAGCTTTAAATCACAACTTACTCGTAAGTAACTAAAATAAATCAGTCATACATACCATCTAACATATGGTGCTTTCTAAGTGAGTAAATCATCCATGCATGCTCTCAATCACCTATAAAGATTAGTGGATCCATATTTTTTTTCCATTTATGCAACCTAAGCCCTCATGCCCATCTTGTCACCACACTATTTACAACAAAAATTTTAACTCACTTCATCATAATAGGTATGCATTAATTTCTAAGATAATGTGAATCAATGTATGTTACTTCTTAAAATAAACATTCATAATTTCATCTATGTAACTATGCTTTATCCAGGCATAAGTATTTCAATACATCATGATAATTCATCATTACATAAAATCAAATGCATCAAGTATGTCATACATAAAGCGTATACATCAAAATAAAGGCCATTAAGGTCAATCATGTAACAAGATACATAAGTTCATCAAACAAACTATCCCTCTATAGATCCATGTCTCATAAGACCTCGAACAACTGTCCCTCTATAGATCCTTGTCTCATAAGCCCTCAGAAAACTATCCCTCTATAGATCGTTGTCTCATAAGCCCTTGAACAACTTTCCATCAACTATCTCAAGACGAGAGTGTAGCTCAGGCATTTTTATACCCAACCATAAAGCCTTACACTTCCTTGGGATTCTACCTCCTCGCAAAATTCCCAACCCTCCAGCCTATAAAAAAATACAAAAGCAGGGGGTATCTGGTGTAGCCGCAAAACTAACTACAAAGAGCATATGCCTAATGTAGAACATAATCACGGATGTGGCAGGGAGATGAAACATAGGAAGCATATTCAAGAAAACATATGCAAACAACTTTGGCCAAAGTATTTTAATACCAGATTTCTACTGGCAAGTAGAGTAGAAAATAAAACATCACTTCTACCCTTCCCTAGTTTTCCCACATTTAGCACCCCTCACCAGAAGGTAAGCTTTCCAATTCTCATACTTAGTAAGTAAAATGATGCCACTCATGCATATCATATATTTTCTTTAATGCATTAAACAAAAGTGTTGAAATCACAAAACAAGTCAACTAGTCAAATGGATTATGCCTTTCATCATGGACCATTGCATAAATCATGTAAGAAATCACATAATTCGACCCAACTGGTCAAACAAACCATAATACATAAGAGAAAAGATTGTTTCCATTCTGTCAAGAACACCAATAGTGTATTAACACAAAATAACTCTAGTCCATTTTCAACAAGAGATGCCTACCTACTTGTCGAACATCGAGTGCATCAAAATAATACATCAAGTTCAAATACCTCAAATATAATTTCATTCAATGCCTCATGCATAATAATCCATATGCTATTAATATCATACTAGGGCCATAAAATGGACCCTTCTCATGGAATCCTTCATCTCAAGAATATCCATGCAGTGCTCCTTGTAGTATCGAAACTCACATCAAAGCATTTTGATCAATACTAATTATTTCATGCAATGCATATCTGATATTCATAACCATGTGCATGCTAATTTACTTTGAACATTAATTAACTGATAAGATATATTTCAAGCAAAATTTGATTGCAAGAATAAGAATGGTATGTTCTTCACAATATACTCCCTTATACATTCTATCAATGTTCCGCATTGAACATGATAGAGAACATCACTTCACATCACAAGACTAGAAACATAAAATACACATCCTAGCCACCTCAAGATCATATGAAATCTCAAATCCAAAGTTCACAAATTTCAACTCAAAATCACAAAGATGAGAAAAATCAAAAGAAATAAATGTGAACAAGAACCATATTCGATAAATACATAAAATATGGTGGCTAGATAGTAACAAGCAACTTATAAATTCAAGCTAGTCCTTCATCATTTTCAAAGTTCAAAATAACATAACCAAAATGAAAATAAATTCACATATACAGAGTGACTATCACTAGCCACAAAGAGGGAGTAGAAGCTACATGACACCTTGCGTCCAAGGTGCGCTTATGAACAAGACCAAAAACTTGAAAAACATACATCCCAAAGATCACATCACTACATAGCATCACATGCCATTGGTTCATGCAACATAACATTGATAATTCTCTCTACTTTCTTTTTGTTTTTGTTTTTTTTATTTGCAACATGCAATTACTTTTGCAGAATTTCATAGTTTTTTTTCTATACATGACATGTTAGGTTATTTTCCCAAGAATCTCATGAAGATCTATTTCCATAATATTTTTCTCAAATGAACTATCTCGTCATTTCATTTTCTATCCCTTGCATCACACATGCAAAATTGCATCATTGCACAATATCGTAAATATTCATTCATCCTAGCCTCAATCTTTGGCATGTATATTTATATCCTTAGTGTAAAAGTCGATCATCAATTAATTGTACCAATACTTTATGGAGATTTATTGTCTTTCTTACTTCACACATCTAGAGAAATAGAAATTTAACCTTAAGTGCATTACTAACACCATAGTTCCAATTTGAGCAAACACAATTACCCAATCAAAAGTACACCATTTTCAAGCAATTCAAAAAAAATTCCATATTTATAGTTGAGGGAGAGAGAAAAGACAACCAAGAAGTCTCTCTCTCTCTCTCTCTCACAGACACACACACACACACACACACACACAAGAGGTAATGTCCTGAAAGTGATTGTTTTCACTTGTATAACTCAACACAAGAGTCATCCTTTCCTTTTTGGTCAAGAGAAACCATAACTAGGAGTCTCAGTGATCAACACTCGGGACTAACACTTATGTACATAGACTGAGCATTAGTTGACTTACATAGATTGTTTGACTAAGGGTTGAAACTAAGCATAGAAAACTCAAGGCCCTAGAGTAGAACCTGGAGTTTTGATACCATATGTAAAGACTGCGACCTCGACAAGAGGTGCCACATCAGCCATATACAAAAGACAAAGGAGTCGGTCAGCATGGTCAAAGGTCAAACCCACATATTGACAAAATAAAATAATATTCATTTATATTCCATAAAAAGAACAAGATTTGACCAACCTGTCAAAATACATCAATAACAAGAACAAAGGATACATCGACCATTGTGTTGAAACCATCAATGTATAACTACAAGAGTAGACCAACAAGAGCTTAATATTCTGATATGGTGACTATAGTCTTGGTGCTACTACAGAACCAGCTTGGTTTTGTTCTGAGATATTTCTCCTAGATCTCTTAGGGTGTTCACAACCCTACACTGAGGTAAGTCACTCTCAACTTTACCTCCTCTTCAAGACTCAGTCCCCATCAAAATTCTTTTCATCTTCTTCTTGCTAAACCTACACAAATAGATTTAGTCTACTCACTTATTCAATTTTTTCTAAACATTGCTTTCATTCTCTTCCCTAGCAGGACTATTACCGAGCTCGCCTAGGGTAAGATCTCCAGACTCATTGTTATTGCTTCTCCTACAGAAAACAAAAAGGAAACTATGTACGAGGGCTCCTCTCTAGTTCCATCCCAACACATGATTTTCACCATGGACTCAAGAATCTCGAAGGGCCATAACTGTTTATAGCCCAGAATGGGTGAAGAACTAATAACTTGCAAAATAGAAATAAAGTAAACTAATCTAATTGCATGCCAATTAAACAACAAAGCTTGATATTCACTAAATACACAGTCTGCAACTTCTCATTACTGGAAAATAAAACCAAACAATACAAAATCTGCAACTCTCTAACTTTCCTATAGCTTCTCCTCTTTTTCAATCTCTACTACTGTCTAAATGAATGCTTGGGATGTTATTATTAACTATCCTCCCATTGGAAACAACCCTAACTTCCCACATATTCATAAGAATTTGTTCAGGAACTATTACAACTGCCCATACTGTCCATAAAAGACAAGATCCACTTTTCACAGGCTATTACGACTGACTTTACCAAGAAACAGTAATGCAAAACCGAGCACTAGTCTTAATCGGTTCTAGTGTTAACCGAAATTTAGTGTTAACCAAAATTATCCCAATGTTAACCAAAATTCAATGTTAACTGTAGTTCATAGTGTTAACCAAAATTCTCAGTGTTAACTTAAATTCTCAGTGTTAACCAAAATTCTCAGTGTTAACCAAAATTCACAGTGTTAACCGAAATTCTTAGTGTTAACTGACAGTGTTAACCAAAAATTAGGAAACCAACTAAGAAACCTATCTAGACATGGATTGACCTAGTCATATCCATCTTAGGGAAAACAAATGACCTTCTAAGGTCCACAAAAATCCTCATGACTGGGATAGAGTCAGTACATGCCCGAATCAAAGAACAAAGAAAGAAACATAGGGGTTAATCTAGTTGTGCTCCTGCACCATACTCCCCCAAACAAAAGAAAGGTTAATCCATCCTTGGATTGAGCATGTTTGATTCAATACCCAACCTTTTGAACTCTGATTCTCTGATCCCAGTAGCATCAACATCTTCTTTTTCAAGCCATTTGACAAGGTGCTCCATATAGTTTTTGTTCCTAGTCTTCTTGTAGACCCTTGAGTCTAGTATCTTTTTATCTGTCATAGATGGAGTAGGGGTTAATTTTAGATCTTTTAACTCTTGTATTACCTCTTGAAGGTTCTGATCACCATCTTGAATTGGTCCTTTGTATGCTACCAAATCTGCAATGTTGAAAACTGGTGACAACCCAATGTCTTCAGGAATCTCCACCTTGTATGCATTGTTTCCATACTTTGCAAGTATCTTACATGGACCTAGCCTCTTCATCTGTAGCTTCTGAGGAACACCTTTTTTCAGCCTATGTTTGTTCAAGTGTACCATCACAAAGTCTCCAATCTGAAATTGAACATCCCTCTTTGTTGCATCCACCTTTTGCTTTACTCTTTCAGCATTTTCAATCAAGTTCTTTCTCACACTTTCATGGACTTCTCTCAAGGAATGAGAAAATTCCTCAGCATATACATGACCATCCATTCCTTCCTTCAATTCTTTAAGCTCAAAAATCCCTCTTGGGTGAAAACCATAAACTATTTCAAAGGGACTCTTACTAGTTGATCTGTTCACTATATCATTGTATGCATATTAAGCTTGTCCAATGAGTTGGTCCCATGTTTGACCATACTCCTTTCTGAGGCATCTCAATAATTTACCAAGACTCCTATTGACCACCTCTGTTTGGCCATCTGTTTGTCGATGATAAGCAGATCCAAAAGACAAGTTAGTGCCAAGCTTTTGCCATAAGGTCTTCCAAAAATGGCTCATGAATTTGGTGTCCCTATCTGAAACAATACTAAGTGGGATTCCTCACCACTCCACTAAAAAAAAACTGAGAAATTTTACAAGCATCATGAATAGTCTTGCAAGGTATGAAATAAGCCATCTTGCTAAATTTGTCCACAACAACATAAATACTATCATATCCCTGCCTTGTTCTTGGAAAATGAACTACAAAAACCATGCTTATGCATTCCCATGGTCTGGTTGGGATTGGAAGTGGATGATAAAGACTTGCATTGGAATATGTGCCCTTTTCTTTTTGACACACTGCACAACTCTCAACATACTATCAAACATCTCTATTCATTCTAGGCCAAAAATAGAACCTAGTGACTAGCTCTTGAGTCTTAGTGACTCCAAAATGACCACTAAGTGCTCCATTATGTTTTTCTTGAATCAAATTCTCTCTCATAGACCCTTTAGGAACACAAAGTTGACCTCCTTTAAACAATAAATCATTCTGCAAAGTATATTCTAAAAACTCACCATGAAAGTTGTTTTTAAACTCCTTGCACACCTTGTAGATCTAGGCAAAATCTTCATCTTTAGCATATATGTCTTTGAAGCTATCAATACCTATGCTTTGTAGCTGAACTTCTTGGACTGTTAGCAGCCTTCTGCTCAATGCATCAGCAACCTTGTTCTGTACTCCCTTTTTAAGCTTGATATTGAAAGTGTAGGCTTGTAGCTACTCCACCCACTTCATGTGTTTGCTACTAAGTTTTTCTTGAGAGTTAAGGAAGCTAAGAGCTTGGTTATCAGTATATACTATGAACTCCTTTGGTAGAAAGTAGTGCCTCCCCTTCTTGAGTGCTTGGACTAGAGCATACAACTCCAAGTCATAAGAAGAGTACTTCTTCTTTGCATCAATTAGCTTCTCACTATGGAAAGCTACTGGTCTTCCTTCTTGGATTATCACAATCCCAATGGCCACATTACTTGCATCACATTCTACTGTAAAAAGATTATCAAAGCTTGGAAGAACTAGAGTAGGAAACTCTGCTATCTTCTCCTTGAGTGTTTCAAACCCTTTGTCAGCTTGTGGTTTCCATTGAAACTTTATCTCCATCCCTCCTCTAATGGTGTCTAACATAGGTGCACAAATCCCACTGAAATGTCTAATGAACTTTCTATAATACTGAGTTAAACCATGGAAACTCCTCACCTCACTTGCAGCCTTGGGAGTAGGCCAACTTAGAATGGTATCCACCTTTTCTTGGTCCATTTTGAGATTACCCTATGACACAACAAAACCAAGATATGCAAGCTCTTGCTTCATAAAGTCACACTTCTCCAAATTGATCATTAGCTTTTCATCATGCAATTTCTTGAAAACAATTTTCAAATGCCTAATATGCTCCACCTTAGTTCTGCTGAAAACTAAAATGTCATCAAGGTAGACAACAACAAATTTACCAATGCATTCTACCAACACGTCATTCGTAAGCCTCATAAAAGTTGAGGGAGCATTAGACAAACCAAATGACATTACAAGCCATTCATACAAACCTTGTATAGTTTTGAAGGTTGTCTTCCATTCATCTCCTTCATTTATCCTGATTTGGTGGTAGCCACTCTTAAGGTCAATTTTGTTGAAGTATTTTGCCTCCCCTAAACAATCCATTAGGTCTTCAATTCTTGGTATTGGGAACCTATACCTAATGGTATTGGGAACCTATACCTAATGGTGGTTCTATTAATGGCTCTAGAATTAGTACAAAGTCTCCAAGCTCCTCCTTTCTTAGGTTCTAAAATAGTAGGGACTGCACATGGGCTTAGGCTCTTTCTAATTAGGCCTTGGTCTAATAACTCTCTGATTTGCTTGGCTATCTCCTCATTTTTTTGATGGGTCATCTTATAGGAAGCTTTGTTGGGTAATGTAGCTCCTATTATGAAGTCAATCTTGTGGCTAACAAGTCTCTTAGGAGGTAGGGGAGTGGGCTAGCCATCATTCACAATATCTCTATACTCTTCAAGTATTTCTTTGACCTCATTTGGTATCTCCAATTTCTTGACAGTAGCTTCATCTTTTGGCTTCAATACTAAATTGAATCCAACTCCTTCTCCTTCTCCTAGAGTCTTCAAGAACTCTTTCTCATTAGCCATGAGCACACTTGGACTTGATGTCTTCATCTTTCCTTCTTCTATCAGGGACTAAAGTCACTCCATCTTTCTTGAATGAGTATGCATTCTTGGTTCCATCATGCATGGCTTGTCTATCAAATTGCCATGGCCTTCCAAGTAGAAGGTGGCATGCATCCATGGGAAGAATGTCACATAGAACTCTATCTTTATACTTGCCAATGGTGAACTCTACCCATGCTTGTTCTCCTACAAACACATATTTTCCTTTGTTGAGTCACGTAACCTTGTATGGATTGTCACGTGGAATCCTTTTCAAATTTAACTTGGTGGCTACCTCTTCACTAATGATATTATCAGTTGATCTTGAATCAATAATGACTCTACACACCTTTCCTATGATCTTGCACTTCACTCTAAAGAATTCTCTCCTTTGGCTTGGTTCTTCTTTTCTTGTCTCTTTGATTAAGGTCCTCTTTATCATGGGGTTCTCACCTTCCTCTGATTCTAATGGTACCTCAGATGGCTTGCTACTCTAACTTTATTCTTCTTGGACATAGTTAACTCTCTTTCTACCTCCTTGAGAAGTAGAACCTTTTTCAGGACACCAATATGTAGGATGTCTAAACTATTGATAGTTGTAACACTTCATTGAAGAGAAGTAATATCCTCTTCCTTGCTTATTAGTTCTTCATCTTGACCTACTATTTGAACCTCTTCCATGGTTATAACCACCTCTTGTGTTACTAGATTCTCCTTGATTCTCAATGAGTTTGGAATCACTCTGATTTTTTCCTCCATATCCTCCTCTATGACCTCTGTCGTCTCTTCCTCTTCCTCTACTATTTGAATCTTCCTTCTTCTTGATTTTTTCCTCCACCTTGGGGGCTAGCTGGTAACATTGGTGTATAGTCTTGGGGTTTAAGAGACTAATTTCTTCTTGGATACTCCACTTGAGACCATTCAGGTACCTAGCCACTTTCAGGATTTCTTCTTCCATCACATGCGACCTCAAGCATAGCTTGTGAAACTCTTCTGTGTAGGAATTGACTTCTAAATTCTTTTGTCTTAGATTCTATCTCTTTTTGTGTAACTA
The DNA here is from genome assembly GCA_018584345.1 of Thuja plicata. Lineage (NCBI taxonomy): Eukaryota > Viridiplantae > Streptophyta > Pinopsida > Cupressales > Cupressaceae > Thuja > Thuja plicata. Next base: position 592,296 of record MU228457.1, on the reverse strand, counting down.
CACTTCATAATCATCAGGAAGGTAAGTTTCCTTGATCTTGGTCACCATACCTTTACAACTAGTTATGGGGTTCTTTCCTTCTTTAGTCCTCTCATCTTGGACAAACTTCCACCAAGTGAGAGCAGTTCCTCTTAACCTTGTTTTGGATATTCTTACTTTCTGAGCTTTGGTCACATTATCATAGTCACAGTGATTTTCAAGACCTTCTATCCATTCCATGATTAACTTTGGTTCCATCTTGTCACTAAATAGAGGCACACCTTCTAAGGACTTACCACTCATTTCCTTCAATGCTTTCAAGAATGGCTCTTCTTGAAGCAAAGGGTCTGGCTCTGGTATAATGTCTTCCTCAGCCACTTCTTTACCCTTTCCATCAACTTCTCTCATTCATTTACTGACTCTTGTAGTCCTAAGTTGCACTTCTTCCAACTTAGTCACCATTTTGGCTAACTATTCCTTCAGGAGTCTATTCTCCTCTCTTTTCTCTTCTATGTCTTTTGCAAGTTTTGCGTTGGTCACCATCTTGGATGAGTTGACATATGTTCCTACTGATAACATCCAAACAACACACACCCAAATCTTTTAGGGCTCTGATACCAATCTGATGTGGTGACTGTAGTCTTGGTGCTGCTATAGAACCAGCTTGGCTCTGTTATGAGATCTTTCTACTAGATCTCTTAGGGTGTTCACAACCCTAAACTAAGGTAAGTCACTCTCAACTTTACCTCCTCTTCAAGACTCAATCCCCATCAAAATGATTTTCATCTTCTTCTTGCTGAACCTACACAAATAGATTCAGTCTACTCTCTTATTCAATGTTTTTTGAACATTACTTTCATTCTCTTCCCTAACCGGACTATTACCGAGCTCACCTGTGGTAAGATCTCTAGAGTCATTGTTGTTTCTTCTCCTACAGAAAACAAAAAGGAAACTATGTATAAGGGCTCCTCTCGAGTTCCATCCCAACACATGATTTTCACCATGGACTTAGGAATCTTGAGGGGCCATTACTATTTATAACCCAGAATGGGTGAAGAAATACTAACTTGCAAAATAGAAATAAAGTAAACTAATCTACTTGCATGCAAAATAAACAACAATGCTTGATATTCACTAAACAAATAGTTTACAACTTCTCATTACTGGAAAATAAAACCAAACAATACAAAATCTGCAACTCTCTAACTTTCCTATAGCTTCTCCTCTATTTCAATCTCTACTACTTTCTAAATGAATGCTTGGGATGTTATTATTAACCATCCTCCCATTGGAAACAACCCTAACTGCCCACATATTTGGAAGAATATCTTCAATAATTGTTACAACTACCCATACTATCCATAAAAGATAAGATCCACTTTTCATGGGCTGTTACAACTGACTTTACTGAGAAACAGTAATGCAAAACCGAGCACGAGTCTTAATCGGTTCAAGTGTTAACCAAAAATTAGTGTTAACCGAAATTCACAGTGTTAACCAAAATTCTCCCAGTGTTAACCAAAATTTAGTGTTAATTGAAATTCACCGTGTTAACCTAAATTCTCAGTGTTAACCTAAATTCTCAGTGTTAACTGAAATTCACAGTGTTAACCGAAATTCTCAGTGTTAACCAACAGTGTTAACCAAAAATTAGGAAACCAACTAAGCAACCTATCTAGACATGGATTGACCTAGTCATATCCATCTTAGGGAAAATAAATGACCTTCTAAGGTCCACACAAATCTTTTTGACTGGGCTAGAGTCAGTACATGACCGAATCAAAGAACAAAGAAAGAAACATAGGGGTTAATCTAGTTGTGCTCCTGCACCATGTTTATACAAAACAATAGACCACTCGGTAGATTACAATGAAATGACAAAGAAAGAAATCTTGAAGACCTTCTTGATTGGAGCTCCCAACACCTGTTCACAAAACATTAGGGAAAGAATATTGTAGGAGTGCGTTTCCACCCTACCATGAAGCAGTTACGCTTCCCTAGAAGCTTTCCTAACATGAAAGATACCCAGCCTAGCTAGAGGAAGACTAATCAAGTAAAACTGCTAGGAGTAATGGAATCCATGTAATGGTAAGTCCATAAACCAGTACAACAAAAACATGGTCACACCAAATCACAAGACATAATCATGCCAAACAAGCAACAATTTTTGCCTAATCTATCATATCAAGGAGTTGTAAATCCATCTTACAAATGGAAAAACATATTGGTAAGAATTTCTCAAGAGGTCCCCACAATGCATTCATACTTTTTCTTAGTGTGATCATTAGTTCTCAATACATTCATACCTCATCATAGCCATCATCATCCATGTGAATGATTCCAAAAGTTTGCATCCATGTGAAATGTATGGAAAACATCAATCAATCTCATATAATATAAGACATATAAATATGGTCTGCAAGTTAGCCCAAATTTGACAATAAACATAAAAAATTATAATCAGTTATACATTGTCCTCATGTGATACATGGATATACTCAATGCAGGCACACAAGTACACACATTCAATCTTCAATCTAATATTATCGTAGACTTTCCAAGGACATACTTCATTAAAATTGGTTCCATTATCAACATATGGAAAATGTGATAATGATAGATAAATAAGGACACCACAATATTCTAATACAATTCCTCAAGAAGTCAAACATTCTCAATTGTCTAGAAGGGTTCATCATCTTCTATTTTTAAACAAGCTAACATAGTTTTATTTGTACTAGTACTTGGCTCTTCAAAAACCTAGGTAGAAAAAGAGGAGTACCCCACATAGCTCAAGGGAATTCTAACATTTGATCATATTTCTAAATAACTGATGATAAAGATGTCAGATATCTTTGATTCATAGCAATCATCTGTTTACACTCTCTAAATTTTAATAGTTTGAAATAGAGCAGCACAAACGCAGTAGGCAGAACCCAACTATTAAATAACCATTACTGCAATCTGTTTTAATCATAGAAGAGAAATCAGGAGAACCAAAATGATCAAGCAATAGTTATAATGACTAGTGAAAACATAAATAAGGCTCTAGTATAAGCCACATCGCCACAAGAATGGAGAAACATAAACAATGGTTTACAAATATTCATCAACATCAACCAACAATAATTACAGGTAGCACACTTTGCACAAAAGACACAACCTACAGGGATTTCAACAACACTAAACCAAGCACATAATTTAATATTATTTTCTCCTGCTACAAATTAATGCACCAATTTGATTCTGCTAGACCAACTCGAAAGAGAAAAAAAGGAGAACCGAGTGGTTAAAACACTGGAAAAATGGAAACGAAACTCACTACATTAAACATGTTTCTCCTGAAATAGGAAAGTCATTTTGCCTGTTCTTACCTTTATCATGGCATGTCAAATTTCCTTTCGTATGCCCTCCAAGAACATCCTTCGACAAAACTTCATGGTAAATTCTAAAGAGGTAAAGTTGTTTGTCCATCCTGTGACTCTTCAAATTTTGTAGCAATTGATATATGTTTGTGAAGTAATCCACAATCTAGGACAGCACCAGAACTCAAGGGAGAAACTACTACAAATAAATCTTGTGGCATAAGTAATGCTTATCATTGGTGAATGGATGATTCTTGTCATTTTCACTTCTTTGATTCTTGTCAATATCACTTCCTCTTGCTCAAGCTGCACAATATTATGATTGGGTCCTTATTTTGGGGAAAATTTTTAGTTATGTTTAAAAAAATATTCAATCTTTTTACAAGAAGACAATCTAATGACCACTACACATCAAATTTTAAATTAACTATTGTAAATATTTTGATACTCCACACATTGAGAAGAAGGGTTTTGCATCTGACGACAACCTAAGTTTTTATTGCGGAATGAAGCAAAGTAATGTGCATCATAACACCAATGTGTTGACAAGACTTTGTGACTGGTCTCATCAACATATGTAAGTTGTCATTGGGTATCGGGGTACCAGCCAACTTTTCCTATAAAGGTTGTCTGGGGAATAAATTCTCCAGGCCTTCAAGCACATGAGTGTCGGGTCTCAAGAGTGCTGGAGCTAAGTTGGGTGCGTGAATATTTTTGTTCATGGGGATAGCTGGTTTTTGGCTCATCTTCTCTGGGGATTTTGTTAGTAGGTCAGGGTTTCCTACAAGCATGCATTAGTTTACCAAATAAAGAGAAAAAGATGGATCAGAGTTAAGAGTTCATTCCTTCTACTTATAGTTATACTAAATATTCAAAACATCAACCATGCCCTAATAAAATATACTAAATACTGAACATATAAAGAACCAACGATTCATACATGTTCAATAGCAAGGGGAAAGCAGGTCGTTAATCTACTTAAAATACTAGAGAAGAGGAAATTAGAAACATATAGCACAAAAGAGAGTTAACTCAGAGATTATAACACCAACAACATCATTGCCAAAACTCTTCTTTCTTCATTAATAGGTTTCCAGCGTCACGGGTGTGTACATCAATGGCTCCAAGAGAGCATCTAACTACTAAGAACTACTAAGAACTACCGAGCATTGAGCTCTGCAACTACAAGAAATGAAATGCTAAAACCTAATAGTATGGACTGCAAAATTATCAATTTTTCCAACCCTTGAAATGAGGTCACACTTCTTACTTATACACATAGGTTTCCCTAAAACCAACCTAATCTAACTATACACTCAACATTAAAATATAATATCCTGTGGTCGTTACTACCTGCACCACTTACAATCACCTCGAAGAGAACCGAGGTCTGACATGTCAGAATTATAAGACAAGAAGAGAAGTATGGAAGAATTGGCATTGAGAAGAGTGCCAGAGGAAGAAGAAAATAAATCTGATCGTTCTGGTGTTCAAGGCTACATGCTTCATCAATGCAATATGCGGCTCACTATCTTTGATGCGCTAAGTAGTTAACGTTGGATTGACACCTTGGGAATACCATCTGTTAGAACCATTTTTCCGTCTAACACACCCTATTGGAATCACCTAATTTTTGACCCCATTATTAACTATTGGATAGTGACTGGTTGGCTCTGGGGAACCTAGACACAATCCACTAAAAGAATATAAAACTATTGGATCCAGAATTTCAGAGTCCGGGAACTTTTGTTCAAAGAATATTGAATGTAAATGAATGCACCTTGCTGGTAAAAATCTTCGAGGGTCGGAGAACTTTATTCTCCCTTGTTGTTCTTGAATGCCTCAAAAATTTAGCTAATGCCATCTCCATCTATGTCTCTGATACTATTCCACCAGCCATGGACAATCCTAACCCTCTATTCAATATCCCCCACTCCTCGGAATTCATCTACTAGCTTCATGGATTCATGAGCCCAAAGCATCATCTTAGATATTCGTGACAATTTCCTTTCATCGAAGTCCCCGGCAGACTGATACCGAGACACCATCAGCTCATGATATTTGTTGAGGACATAGTCCTCCGGGGTGCACGTTCCAGTGGTGAAGGGATCAACTTCTGAAACCTTCTCAATAAATTATTTGTATAGGTCCAAAGGATACCAAACTATTGTAGCTTTCTCTTTTAGGGTCGTGACCGGTTGCTTTCTTACCTCAATCTTGAGGCCAATTTTTGAGTACTGGGCCTAGAGGAATTCAAAGGATTCCTCTCCCAAAATTCCTGCCTTGGTGATGCCTTCCTCTCAGGAGTTTATTACTTCTTCCAATCCTGTTCTCCACCCTTCATATTTTTCTATGTTCTGCTCCCATAAGATGACGACACCATGTACTTGATCCAAAAGATAACAAACTGAGTAAAGGTCCAGGAATGACGCCTCTAAGAATTTCCTTATGGCTCTGATCTGCTTGGCGATCTACCCATCTACAGCCTAGACCTTCTTCTTCATGGCCCTAAGAGCATCCATGTCACACTATGGAAGCGGTGGTCCAGAGGTGGAAACTTCTGAATGGATCTCGACCAGTGGTTGTGTGATCTCTGCTAGAAGTCTGAGGAGATTTTCATTTTTTTCTCTTTCCTCCTTCAACTTCTGTGAATGTTTATCATACCGTGCCTCTACCACCTGGGTCGCTTCTCATAGCAGGTCTAATTCTCCCTGCTTCTCTCTCCTCCCCAGAGGAACTTCCTTGTTTGCATAATATTCAGCCCTTATCATTGACGCATCTGTATCTGGGGGAGGTGTTGCGATTGTTGCAACCGTGCTTCCTCCCAGACTGGTGCAAAGGGTATGGACTGTCTGGGCCTTTTTAGTCTTTTTGGCCTCTATGTTCTCGACCTTCATTTTGGCCAAGGAGAGTGGAACACCTATTGTTGCCGCCAGGACCTTTCTCTTTCTAGATTCCACTAGCCATTGCGGTGGCTATGGTAGTTTTTTTTCCAAGTCCTAAGTATTGGGATCCCCTTCAGAATTTGATGGTGCATTCCCAGTATCTACAATTTCATCAGGTTCTTTCTCCTTTTCTTGTTCTTGTTCCTATTTTTCGGAGGCCTCAGTGTCTTCCACCCTGTTGATGTCTTTATCTGTGATGTGCGAGACCTCATCTCTGTCGGCATCAGAATCACCTGTATCATAGGGAATTTCTAGGTCCTTCTCAGCATCTATAGTATCAACATTTATATCTTCAAGGTTTTCCTCCTCGCCTTGCCATTGATGTTCATCTTCTCCGGTATTAACTATTGGGACATATTCCTCCAACGGCTTGTCCTATAGAGGTGGTGGAGGTGTCTAGCCAATGTTTGACTATTGGGCCGTTGTGACTACCTCGCTGAATGTACTCTAGGGAACTTGATCACCTGAAGTAACTAAAGGTGTTTGGAGCATGACGGTTGGGGGTACAATTGATCCTGTAGGCCTAGTTTCCCAAGTCATCGGTTGCTCATTATTTACTTGCCTTGACTTCCATTTGTGCTTCTGCCTGGACTTCCTATTTTGTGGTAGCTTCTTTCTCTAGGAATTCTTCTTCGGCGGGGGTCTTTTCCTTCTCCTAGGTAGAAATTTATTCCACCGCCTTGCCTATTTCCCCGTGTAGGTTCATGAGCTCATCCGTCCTGAATATATCATCAAAGTCATCATGCAGAGGGGAAGTCTCTCGAAGATCATCTAGTTGATTGTCCACCTCTAGAGAGTCAAAGGACACAATCTGTACCCTAGGAATATTGGGCATTGTGGGGCCCGTGTCTACATTCAGGGGATTATTTTTCCATTGCATCTTCTTTCTTTGTAACGAGGCCCCGAAATCCATGATATTTTCCTCTACCTTGACCTCCATTTTTTGGCTCATAAGTGCCGCTAGTGAAGGAGATCCTATCGGGTGAGGAGATCCCACTGGAGATGCGAGGAGACCAAAAGAGATCTGGGCACTTACCTTTTGACTTTTTAGCCTAGATGCCTCCATCTGTTCATGAATTTGCGCCATCATGGGGACTAGACCTTGGGAAGGTACTTGGGCCAGGGCACTTTCTTTCTCCTTCCCTTTTCTTTTTCTTGGTCCCTCGGCTCCAAAGGTTGAAGTAGGCCACTATAAAATTGGTCCTTAATGGGTGCTCCTTGAACACACTAGCTCACAATACTTATGACTATTATCGATAATGGTGAGACTCTCATCTTCAATGATTAAACTCTCTGGTGACCTAATCCATCAGAGGGAGATCTAACTTGTTGATCCCTTGTGCCTTGTATTTTGGAGTCTCTAGAGGCCCATGATCTGAGAAATATTTTGGGAAGCCTCGAAGGTTGAGGGCTTTCACTAAGCCTTTGGACATCTATGAATTTTTTCAGGCGTGGAGATCAAAATTGTCATGGAAATCTGCCCAGAAATCCTCAATGTCCTCTTTCTGCGGCGCAAATGCCCAAGGTAGTGCTTCCCTTATCTTTCCTAATGGATAAAAATTGCTTCTGGTATGGTGGAATTCTACCAGTCCTAGACTCTTTAGTTCATTATCAGCCTCCTTAGCTTCCGCAAGACTCGAGTAATAATTCTTGCAAGTCATCAGGAATGGAATAGATGTGACCTTCTTCAAGGTGAAGAATGCATAGAGTTCAAGGATTTGCTGACAAAACTCCAAAAGAATGATTATGTCCCTACAATTGAATAAAGTATTTGTTGTAGGTGCTCACCAGGTTCGTCACCTCCTACGATAATCGATATCCAAAATCCTGAGTGAGTGTCAAAATATTGTGGTAGATGAACGCATCGTTTACCCTACAAAAATTAGGGAAGCTAAGTTCCCACTGAACCTAAGGATAATGCCCCCATGGGGCCAACTGCCCGGGCCCGTTCCTGAGAACACCCACTATTTGCAAATCCTAAAAGGTGAGTCTTTTTTGGGCTAGTGCCCACAATACATAGGATGTCAGGTAGAACTTGGAATTCTGGAGGACGGTCTGTAGCTGCATGTCTACATGATTGGTGATGATGGTTGCCCAATCGAAGGTCTGCTTGTAGGTGGTGATGCAGTAAAAGAAGTACTACATCCATGCCAAAAATTCTTTGGCATGGGGCTCTCCAATGAGCCTACACAAGAATAAGATTCCCACCTGAATACATTCCTTGAAGTTTCACAGGGAATCTCTAGCCTCATCTTTTTGTAGTCCCTTCTTGGGGACTTTAACTAGTGAGTGTTGAGATTTTGTTGGGAAAGGAGGGAAATTCAAAAGTGGCGGCATCCAGATTGACAATGGTCATCAGGTAGTATAATTTTAGAGGGTCAGGAAGTAGAACAACCTAGGTGGGAGCGATGTAGGGTGTTTCCAGTTGGAGGATTAGGTTCGGTGCTTGCACCGAGCAAGGAAAGCTTCCATCTTTAATGACACCAAAGGCGGCTACATTCTTTGCCATGTCATCCTTGACAGCCCTCTATTAGTATATGGTTTAGACAAGGCCCTGTATTTTAGCCCATGGTCTAGGCTTAGTATCTGTAATCTCCTGCAGCTTGGAGTCCACTTTGGAAACCACGAGAACACCCTCATTCCAGTATTTGGATGTCAAGGGAAGTTCAACCAGCAAATTTTATACCTTTGTCTTCGTGGCCACCCGAGTGGAGGTAGTTGGAAGCTCCAGAATTCTGGGAGGAGTTGTTACTTAAGACATGTTGATGGATTATCTGCAACCTACAAGACCAGAGAATTGTCAATACATATAATATGATATAAATACAACTTTTAATGGACTCCAGGGAATTCATCACCATCTTGCACCTGTTCAAAAATTATTAGTACATATCACAATCCTGGAATATCATAAGTTAATAAGGATTAGATTCTAATCCATGCCCAGGGGTTCTGGGGTATTGGTTTAGGCGATAAAAAGGAATGAAGACCCAGGGGCTTTGCAGCACCCAGAGTCTGGAGAAACTAGTTGTTATCAACGTGACTGATAGTGAGCTATACTTGGCTGACATGGGTTATCATGTGGCTAAGTGACAGATGGCGTAAAGGCTCTTAATAATGAAAATTGGGCTGACCTAGGAGAAATGAATGCCAGATGGGACACTGTTTGAATGCTTACTTGTGTGGAAGTTAATCCTGCCATTAAGGCGAAGTGATAGAGGAGAGAGAAGACTGCCAGACTCAAACAGGCAAGTTTTTGAGATCAAACCATGGTGAACACCTCTCTAACAAGCCCCACAATTTGGGTTAAACATGAAAGGGGCACGATGAGCTCGCCAAAAATAGGAAGGATATACAAATTTAAAGAGGGTCGAAGCACAACTCGCAGGTCGACCGAAAATGAGCCTATATACACTATTTACAGAGAATTACAAAGTGTACAAGATATATACAAAAACAAAATAATTTACAACTGCGTAGAGGGCGGACAACCCTCTAGCAGAGCCATCCCACCAACGAGAGGCGATAGCAAGAAAAAGATAGGAAACTAGAAACAAAAAAACAAAATAGAACGAAAATAAAAACCAACAAGAACAGAAACAAACTAGAAAGCATGAAGGAAAAGCACCATAAAGGCCTACCTGTAAACATAGATAATTTTGGAAGGCGAGCATGGGAGGTTCTCTATAACTGGTTCACCTTGAAATGACTATGATCGCACCACTGTTTACTGCTATTTGAATGCTATTAATTACTGAAAGCAATTCACAATTAATCTCTTTCTATCACCTTAATCGCTCTGGTAATCGCTCTGAGTATTTTGATCATGGTAAATGTGAAAGTGATAGGTAAAACACATTTATACCCCTATGGTAAAACATACTTCTTTCCTTCCACAAACTCCAAAAAAGGAAAACCTCTGGACTTTAGGCCTGGGGATTCCATGCAACTATACCCTCTAACAAAAGAGGAAATAGTTAAAAAGAATCTCAACGTCCGGGATCTAGCTGACTCAAAAGACAAGCACACTCCAAGACTGGGTCCCAGAGGAATGAGAACAAAAAAGAAAAGAAAACAACCCTCATGGGAGCAAAGCCCAGAGGGAAACAAAAGAAAGCAAAAAGGAAACCTAGGAAAAGCAAAAGCGAAAAGGGGGACCCAACATTTTGCCTACAAAATGTAGGGATGGGTATGTAGGGCATAACAAATAGTGACTATCTAGGATGAATGCCTTAGCACATTTGAGAATTGCAGAATCTCTGGTTAGCAAAACTGGAACTTATCTTTACCTGGAGTAGTTTGCTCACAAAGTACGAGGCATCTGAGAAAATCAGACTCATCATTGATTCAATCTTTCAGTCTTTCGTCAGCTGTGAGGTGTGTTCTTTGAAAGAAAATCAAGCCGATGATTTTCAAAGGAAGTAGAGAAGAGGCACTAAATAAATTGGATCAAATTCATCCTATCTTGTACGTTTCCCCTGGATACCAAAATTCTCTATTTTTCAGTTCTTTTCTTTTGAAGATGGGAAGGTGGAACTTCTTTCACCATGAACCTTAAGCTTAGCTAATTTTCACAGCGGTACTTCTTTCACCTTGCCACCCAATTCATTTTTCCAAATAGGAGAGAATGTTCCAAACCCGGGATTTTTAATGATTTTCAGACCTGGTCAATGACCAATGCAACCGATCTACCCTTGAGGACCATGTGTTTACTTGCTTCTTAGATTTTTGTTTAACTGATGTCTGAACTTTTAAGATATGAATCTAACAAAGATTACCCTTAACCTTTTACCATTCTTACAAAATATATCTTGAGTACAGACCAATTCCACAATGCTAACAATAGATTCAAAATTCACCACAATGCATAAGGTACCATTCCAAAGACTAGATGTTATGCGAAGCATACTTGTCTACAAGAAGAGGAAAACACGCTAGAAACTCAAAAAAACAAGAAGCAAAGAAAAAGAAAGCTGAAAAGAAAAACCAAAGAAAAAGGGGCAGTCCTGGAGGACGGCCGACAACTATTTACAAGAAAGGTATTCCAAAGGAACACCGGGAAAGATATTTACAAGAAGGAACTTTACATATAGTACAACTTTGGACAAGACAGCCACCTACCTCATTCAAAATAATGTTTGAGAAACTGTCCATTGACAAGCAATGGGATGGCTTCTCCGGTCATGGTATTGAGGCGATAAGTATTTTCCCTGCAGATATCAGATATGGTCTGAGCCAGAGCCCTTGAAACTTAGTGTGCTTTCCCTTCTTTTCCTGGGCCTTGTCCCACAAGAGGACCAAGTCTAAAATATGAAAGGCCTTATATTGGGATCTTTGGTCAAACCATCATTTAACTACTGCTTGGTGATGCATGAAGTGTTACAGTACTGCATCTCTTTGTTCCTCGATCCTCACTAGTTTCAAGAGCTGAACCTCTACAATCTTATCCCGATTATTGAATTCCTACATAAACTGTAATACCAAGATTTGTAAGTTAATAGGGAAAATTGGATTCTAGCCATAAAGCAGATGAAATGGGGAAGTCCCCAGGGCTGCCTTTATTCTAATATGATCTTCCTAGAGGGAAAACCTAAGATTTTGGTGCCAGTCATGGGGGTTTTGTTCTAATAGATGTTTGATCACCTCCAATAGATTTTTATTGGTGGATTTAGCCACACCATTACCCTAGGGGTATTATTTTCTAGAGAACTTTAGGATGATCTTTGTTTCATAAGTCCATTCAAGTAATTACACAAAAGAAAATTCCAGACCATTGTCACACACTATAGCGAATGGCATTCCAAAATGAGTGACTATGTTTTCTTCCAAGAATTTAATAACCACATCCACCATGTTATTTTTGCAAGGAATCAATTTAGACCACTGGGTGCAATAATCAGTAGCAGTCAGAATGTACTGATGGCTAGCATATGAGTTGGTGTTAATTTCCCTGATGAAATTGAATGCCCATTAGTTGAAAGGTCTAACTTGAAAGACCACCTGCAAAGGCATAGTCGAGTTCCGCTCACGATGTGCCACTATTTAGGAAGTGTGGAACCTCCTAACGTGAGTGTAGACATCCTTAAAGATACAGGGCCAATAGTATCCAGCTCAGAGAATATGGTGGGCAGTGGCGTCAGTTGAGCCATGTCTGGTTCTGAACTGCCCATGAAATTCTTCAACCATTTTAGCAGCCTGAACCCTATAAACACACAAGAGGTAAACTCCCTCATAGTTCCTGCAGAAGAGTGTTCCATTCTTGATCATAAAATGTGTGGTCTTCAGCTACAGGGCACGACATTTGTTTGGGGGAAGCTCCTCTGGGAATTTTTTGTTGAGCAATTGGTACACCAAGTCGATATACCATGGGTCTTGGGTGATGGACTCCACTGTGTAAGTTTGGCATTTAATGTTTGGAGTTCCTTCCGCAATTTCTCTATATAGTCCCTAGCCTTGGATTATCTTCATGGGTTTCATTTCCAAATCATACACTTGGAGGATGGCCATCCATTTCCCCCATTGTTCACCCAGTTTTCTCTGCAGGAGTAGAGATTTAATTGCCTGGTCCAGAATGATAGCATGCACTTTACTCCAGAGAATATAATGCTAGAATGTCTTCATGGCGTGGATGAGAGAAAAGTCCTACTTTTCCAAAGGTGAATACCAAACTTTGGCATTCTTAAGGGGGAGCTCATGAAAGCTATATGTCATTCTTCCCCTTCGACCTTCTAGGTCAAAACTGTCGCGGCAGAATGCGATGAAGCAATGGAATATATGTGAAATGGAAGGGAATAGTCCGAACTAGCAGAGACTGGTGCCTCCATGATTATTTTCTTAATTTGGGTGAATGCCCACTTTCCTTTAGGACTCCACTCAATCTTTGTGTCTTTCTTCATCATGTCATTGAGTGGTTTGATGATCTCGGCAAGTCCAGTGATGAACCGTCGGACAAAGTTTATCTTTTTGAAGAAAGATCTCATCTCTTTCGTACTACTAGGAATTTGTAGATTCAAAAATGCTTTGACTCTTTCAAGGTCAATGGATATCCCCTTCTTGGAGATGATATGCCCGAACAGCTTCCCTTTAGTGACCCCGACTATATATCTCTTAGGGTTGAGGGAAATTCCATATCGGCGACATCTCTCACAAATTTGGGTGAGGTGGGTGGAGTGATCATGCCTATCCCAGGAAAAGAAGGTTAAATCATCCATGTAGATGATTATACATCTATTAGCTAGGCCTTTGAACATGATGTCCATAGCCTTTTGAAAAATTTCCCCTACGTTGATCAGGCCAAAGGGCATCCTCCGATATGCAAACATTCCCCACTTGGTGGTGAACTCTATTTTGTCTCTATCTTCATACTTAACCATGACCTAGTTATACCCAGAGTAGCCATCTAGGAAGGACATCATTTGGGATCCGTTCATGATTTGCAATACCTCGTCCAATGAGGGGAGAGTGTGATTATCCTTCTTAGATGCCTTGTTCAAATTGCAAAAATCCATGCAAAGTCAGATCTTGCCACTTTTCTTTCTCACAGGGATGAGGTTGGAAACCCAAGTTATGTGCTAGATTGGAAAGATAATCCAAGCTGATAGTAGTTTCTGAACCTCTTGATGAATTATAAATTTTATCAATGAGTTTACCGGTCTTTACTTTTTCTGAAAGGGCTTAGCATCTGGTTTCAGTGGGATGGTATGGGTCATGATTGACGTGTCATAAGTTTTTAGATCCTCATACCCCCATGCAATTACGTTGATGTATTCTCAGAGAACCATATGAATTTTCTCCTTCTTCTCTGGGGAGCAGGAGGTGCCAATGTGTACAAAGTTTTCTTCACCAGGCTTGCTGATGATGATCTTTTCAAAATTTCCTCCCTCAGAGGAGGATGATATATTTTCCCTGCCCTGTGGGTCTGAGTCAAAGATATGTTCTAGCACCACCATCCCCTTTGGGATGGTGTTGGTTGGTATGTCTATGATCCCATCTTCTCCTTCGCCCTGCCCGATATCGTTGTGATCTCTTTCTTCCACTATCTGATTTTTGAAGACACCAATGTGAAGGCTAGAATATGTTGATCATCCTCAAAGAAATGAAAGTGGATGATATTGTTCGGAATGGACGGTGTGGGTATCATCTCAATAGAGAACGTCCAAAACTGGAAGCCATCCATTGGCTCAAGGGTGCTGGCGGATACGGCAAGGGCATCCAAAACAAAGTTACATTTCTAGGGAATGAGTTTAATGCCGATGGCATCAAAATATTCAATGAGGCTCCATGCTTGATTATGATATGCAACTAGCCTTTTATCATGAAAAGTATATTGGCTCTGGACTTGTTTGATGATCAGCTTTAAATCACCATTTCTTGGAGGTGGGTGATTCCTTTTCTTAGTGCAAATAGGAGTCCAAGGACCAAGGCCTCGTAATCTATTATGTTATTTGTGCAGTTAAATGACAACCTATAAGACGCGAGGAAGGATTTCCCTAGTGGGTTGATCAACTCCACTCTAGCCCCATAGCCTTGTTTAGACACGGACTCATCAAACTTCAGGGTCCACAAGTCACTGTTCATTTTCTGGGACTAGGAAGATGAAGTAGTGTTTGGATTGATTTTGGGAGGGCTGGGAGGAGTTTCCTCTGGCTTTGATGGCACATGGGTGAGGTTTACCTCTGGGGAAGTTTGTGGCTAGGATTCCTGGATAGGCAGCACCTTAAATGTACCGCCAACATGATTTTTGGGTCCAGGAAAATCTACTTTGTGCTCTTTCTCCTAGAGGGTGTTGATATGATGGGTAGCAACAACGATGCAAGGCTCACACTCTAGTTCTGAATGTTTTTGATAATGCACCCGTCACCAAGTGCTAGACAATAGTGTGGGAGGAGTTTCTATGATAACTTATGAGTTAACCTCACCCCTCAATTTTTTGTCCAAGTCCTCAATTCTCTGAGAATATGGGATCCTCCCTAAGGGTGAAATCAAATGTTAGGATCTCTAGGGGTCTATACAACCGAGGGGAAGTCTCAGAGAAAAGGACTTCATTTACCCTCGCAACTTTGGTGAGGGCCTACTTTATCCTGGGTTCACTTTCTACCTGGATTTGGTTAGACTTTCCCTCCCAAGGGAGCCACAAGTGGGAGAAGTCCATAGAGAAATACACATTAAGGGCCTTAGACCAATTCTAACTTAACAACATCTCATAAGTTTTGAGGATGTCCACCACTTGGATGTCTATTATGCTTGATATTTGAGGGTCTTGAATGAGCTGAATCTGGATGTTCTTCAGCTCACCTACCATTTCTATAGTAGTTTTTTCTAGTTGGACTAAAGCACCTTTGGATGGAGTGGGAAAGAGTCTGAGCTTTTGGCATATAGATAAAGGCATGACGTTGCCCAAGGCTCCAAAATCTACCAAGAAATTATGTAGGTTATTCCCTTGTATGTTCATACCTAGTAGGAAGGGAGGATCCTCTATATTTCCCAGAAAGATACCATGTTGGCAACGTCAAATCTGACAAACTTGGGTGGGCGAATGACAGCTTTTGGGTTTCCTAAGAGCTTCAGAAGGGAATTATTCTACTCAGGAAAATTCAGCAAAACCTCCATCAAGGTCATGGAGGTGGTGGTTCTCTCTAACGCCTTTTTGATGTCAAACCTTCCCCCTAGGTAAATTTGGCTTCCGTCAACCAGATCCTTAGCTTTGTTAGAGCTAGGCCCTTTCCATGGGAAAGAGTGATTATTTTTGTTATCCCAGGGAGGGTTATATTTGGGAGGTGTAGGCATATACACTGGCCCTTTACCAACCTGACTTGGGGTGTTATAGGGAGTCTGGGACTGGTGAAGGCATTGGCCTCAAGGACCAGGATCAATTCATCAAAGAACCCCTGTAATTCAGGCTCTTCTTCATCCTCTTTGTCTGTCCCAAAGAAGACAGTCTCACAAGTGAAGGCACTGCGAGTGGGCTCTTGCGCTGATGTTTCCAGGGGAGTAGGATTGATAGGTTGTTGTCTATCCAACTAGGAGATCATGATGATCTTCTCCAGTGTGGCACAATTCACCTCAGAATGAGATCCAGTGTCATGCAATCTACACCAGTTTGTCAGGGGCTGGAGTTCGGCAATCGACATGAAATGAGTAGGTCCAGTACCACCCTAAGTGGTGTTTTTGTTCATAGGAGGACCTCTTATGTGTGCGTTGTTGTTCCATTGATGTTGATTGGGCCGCGGCCCATTATTGTAGTTTCTTCCTCCAGAATTGGTATTTCATTGTTTGGAGAAAACATTCCCTCTCTGGGAATTAGGGTTATGGAGTATAGATGGACCCACCTTAAGCTGTTCCATTTACATACTCAGGGAAGACACCAATCGACAGAGGGATTCAACCTTGGCGGACAGCTGGGTGTTTGCATCATAGTATGATGGTTGTTGTGGTTGATTCCCGAGAAAGGCAGTAGTAGCTCTCGGAGCTAAGGACTGCAATCCTCTATCCATGGGTGACCAGAAGAAAGGTACTCCGGAGGGTTGTGTCGGTGGTTGTTGCATTTGTTGTAGCTAGTTCTAGGGAATGAATTTTAGACCTGGTATTGTCTAGGTTTGTAATAAATATACGTACCGGGCCTGCTAGTCTATCAGTAGTGGTGGGTTCATAGCCATCGTTGGGGAACCCATTTCCTGATTGGGGTTGTATCCCCTAGCGTAAGAATTTTTTTTTGGTATCATGTTGAATGGCATGCTTTGCCCAATTCCATCGGGAGCTTTGCTCAAACCGTAGGACAATTCTAGGGCCAGGTTGTAAATCTTTTCCAGAGTATCCCGGTCATTTGTGGTGGTGGTTCTTTAAAGGAGAGTGGAAACAAAGTGGTCCATGGGATTAAGATATGTCTGAATGGTCACATCCATGGATGAGATGAAGGGGCCCGTGCACCACTTCAAGGCTCATTGGAACTGATGGTTGAATGTTACAAGAGGTTCATTCAGTTCCTTCCTGATGGAGATAAATTGGTTGTGAGACCATGCTGGGTCTACATGAATGTGGAAGGCCACCAGGAAGGTGTCTTCCATGTCCTCCCAACTATTGATGGAGTTGGCCGACAAGTTAAGGTACCAGTTTAACTCGTTCTATCCTAAGGATAGAGGAGACATTTGTGTCACAACATCTTGATGTTGGATCTGGTATCAATTTATGACATCTTTGTATTCCTGCAGATGCTCTTCTATGGTTTGTGAGCCTAGATGCTCATATCTAGGGTAGATATTCTTCAGATGCGAAGGAAGATTGTTGGTAGCACCGGGGAACTGCCCCATGGGGGACCTAGTATTAGCAAAGTAATTTGCCATTGGGGGTGCCTAATTTAGGCTAGATTGAGATCTGGTCCCTGAGATTGTCTGAGGAAGTTGGGTATTCTTCTATGTAGTGAATCCCTAGACAAGGTTGACAGGTTGTTTGGTCTTCAGAGTCCTCTTCTTTCGAGCAAGAGGCTCAAGTTCAACAAACATTCCTGGGTTTGGGTCTGATAGAAGGATTCTTTCAAAATAAGTAGGAAAAAAAGACCCAATCCCACTAAAAGCTTGATTCCTAAAACTATGACTTGGGAACCCTCAGGCGGTGTAAAGTTAAAATCTTCTGAAGGGGATGATCTTGTGCCCTCCTTCTAGTGCCAGTTTTTGTTGACAGGACTTTGTGACCGGTCTCATCAACAAATGTAAGTTGTCATCGGGTACCAAGGTACTAGCCAACTTTTCCTGTAAAGGTTGTCTAGGAATAAATACTATGGGCTTTCAAGCACCTGAGTGTTGGGTCTCGATAGTGTGGGAGCTAAGTTGGGTGTGTGACTGTTTTTGTTTGGGGGGATAGCTGGTTTTTGGCTCATCTTCTCCAGGGATTTTGCTAGTAGGTTGGGGTTTCCTACAAGCACACATTATTTTACCAAATAAAGAGAAAAAGATAGATCAAAGCTAAGAGTTCATTCCTTCTACTTATAGTTATAAGTTAAATATTCCAAACATCAACCATGATCTAATGAACTATACTAAATACTAAATATATAAAGAGCTAGGGATTCATACATGTTCAATAGCAAGGGGAAAGGAGGTTTTTTAATCTACTTAAAACACTAGAGTAGAGGACATTAGAAACATACAACACAAAAGAGCGTTAACTCAGAGATTAGAACACCAACAATGTCATTGCTAGAACTCTTCTTTCTTCATTAATAGGTTTACAGCATCATTGGTGTGTACATCAATGGCTCCAAGAGATCATCTAACTACTAAGAACTACTGAGACCTACCGAGCATTGAGCTCTACAACTACAAGAAATGAAATGCTAAAAGCTAATAGTATGGACTACAAAATCATCAATTTTGCCAACCCTTGAAATGAGGTTAGACTTCTTACTTATACACATAGGTTTCCCTAAAACTAACCTAATCTAACTGTACAGTCAACATTAAAATATAATACCTAGTGGCCAGTACTACCTGCACCACTTACAATCACCTCGAAGAGAACTAAGGTCTGACATGTTAAAAGAATAAGACAAGAAGATAAGTATGAAAGAATCAGCATCGAGAAGAGTGCCAGAGGAAGAAGAGAAGAAATCTAATCTTTCTAGAGTTCGAGGCTACATGCCTTATCAATGCAATATGTGGCTCACTATCTTTGATGCGCTAGGTAGTTAATTCTGGAGTGGCACCTTGGGAAGACCATCTGTTAGAACCATCTTTCCGTCTAGCACACCCTATCGGGATCACCTATTTTCTGACCCTGTTATTAACTGTTGGATAGTGACTGGTTGGCTCTGGGGAACCTGGACACGGGCCACTGAAAGAATATAAAACTGTTGGATCTGGAATTTCAGAGTCTGGGAAATTTTTCCTCAAAGAATAATGAATGTAAATGAATGCAAACTACTAGTAAGAATCTCTGGGGGTCAAAGAAATTTATTGTCCCTTGTTGTTCTTGAATGCCTCCAAAATTTGGCTAATGCCATATCCATCTATGTCTCTGATACTGTTGCACCAGCCACAGACAATGTCGACCCTCTCTTCAATATCTCCCACTCCTTCTCAGAATTCATCTACTAGTTTCAAAGAGTCATGAGCCTGGAGCATCATCTTAGATATTCGTGACAATTTCCTTCTATAGAGGTCCTCGACAGACTAATACCAGGACTCCATCAGCTCATCATATTTGTTGAGGACATAGTCCTCCAAGGTGCACGTTCTAGTAGTGAAGGGATCAACTTCTCAAACCATCTCAATGAATGCTTTGTATAGGACCAAAGGATACCAGATTATTGTGGCCTTCTCTTTTAGGGTCGTGACCAGTTGCTTGATTACCTCAATCTTGAGGCCAAGTCTAGAGTACTGGGCCCAAAGGAATTTGAAGGATTCCTCTCCCAAAATTCTTGCCTCGGTGATGGCTTCCTCTTTGGAGTTTATTACTTCCTCCAATCTTGTTCTCCACCCTTCATATTTTTCTATGTTCTGCTCCCATAGGATGATGACACTGTGTACTTGGTCCAAAAGATAACAGACCGAGTAAAGGTATGGGAGTGACACCTCTAAGAATTTCCTTATGACTTTGATCTGCTCGGTGATCCACCCATCTATAGCCCAGGCCTTCTTCTTCATGGCCCTAAGACAATCCATGTCACCCTGTGGAAGTGGTGGTCCGGAGGTGGAGGCCTCCAGATGGATCTCAGCCAGTGGTTGTGTGATCTCTACAAGAATTTTGAGGAGATTTTCATTTTTTGCTCTTTCCTCCTTCAACTTCTATGACTGTTTATCATACTAGGCCTCTATCACCTAGGTTGTTTCTCATAGCAGGTCTAACTCTCCCTACTTATCTCTCCTCCCCAGAGGCACTTTCATGATTGCATAATCTTTAGCCCTTATTGTCGCTGCATCTGTATCTGGGGGAGGTGTTGCAATTTTTACAACTGTGCTTCCTCCCAGACTGGTCTGGAGGATATGGACTGTATGGGCCTTTTTAGGATTTTTGGCCTCTACATTCTAGGCCATCATTTTTGCCAAGGAGAGTGGAACACCTATTGCTACCACCGGGACCTTTCTCTTTCTAGATTCCACCATCCATTGTGGTGGCTGGGGTAGTTTTCTTGCCAAGGCCTGAGTATTGGCAACCCCTTCAGAATCCAGTGGTGTATTCCCGGTATCTACAATTTCATTGGGCTCTTTCTCCTTTTCTTATTCATGTTCTTGTTCTTTGGAGGCCTCAGTTTCTTCCTCCATGTTGATGTCTTTATCCATGATGTCTAGGACCTCATCTCTATCGGTATCAGTATTACCTATATCATCAAAAATTTCCTGGTCCTTCTAAGAATCTATAGTATCAGCATTTATATCTTCAAGGTTTTCCTCCTTAGCTTGCTGTTGTTATTCATCTTCTCCAGCATAACCTACCGGGACATCTTCCTCCATCGGCTTGTCCTCTGGAGGCGGCAGAGGTGTCTGGCCAATGTTTGATTGTTGGGCCACTGTGACTACCTTGCCGAATGTACTATGGGGCACTTGATCACCCAGAATAACTAAAGGCATTTGGAGCGTGATGGTTGGGGGTATGATTGATCCTATGGATATGGTTTCCCTAGTCATCGATTTCTCATTATTTACTTACCTTGATTCTACCTCGGTCCCTTGAACCGGTGTTTCCTCCCGCTCAGGTTCCTTTTGTGCTTCTGCCTAGACTTCCTATTTTGTGGTTGCTTCTTTCTCTGAGACTTCTTCTTCAGCGGGGGTATCTTCCTTCTCCTGGGTGGTAATTTCTTCCTCCACCTTGTCTATTTCCCCATGCAGGTTCATGAGTTCATCTATCCTAAATATATCATCAAATTCATTGGGCAGAGGGGAAGTCTCCGGGAGATCATCTAGTTGATTCTTCAGCTCTGGAGAGTCAGAGGAGACAATCTATACCTCAGGGATATTGGGCATGTTGGGGCCCATGTCTGTTCTTAGGGGATTATTTTCCCTTTTCTTCTTCTTTCTTTGTAATGAAGCCCCAAAATCCATGATTTTTTCCTCTACATCAACCTCCGTTTGTTGGCTCATAAGTGCCGCTAGTGAAGGAGATACTGTCGGGCGAGAAAATCCCACTACAGTTGCGAGGAGACCACGGGTGATCTGGGCGCTTACCTTTTGAATTTTCAGCCTAGACGCCTCCATCTATTCATGAATTTGTGCCATCATGGGGACTGGACCTTGGGAAGGTACTTGGGTCGGGGCACTTTCTTTCTCCTTCCCTTTGCTTTTTCTTGGCCCTACGGCTCTAGAGGTCAAAGCAGGCCTCTATAAAATATGGCCTTTACAGGTGTTCCTCAAACACACTCGCTCAAAATACTTATGACTATTATCAATAATGGGGCAACTCACATCTTCAATGGTTAAACTCTCCATGGTGTCCCAATCCACCGAAGAGAGATCTAACTTGTCGATCCCTTATGCCTTGTATTCTGGGGCCTCTAGAGCCCCATCATCTAAGAAATATTTTGGGAAGTCCCAAAGGTTGAGGGCTTTCATTAAGCCTTTGGACATCTGTGAATGTTTCCAGGTGTGGAGATCAAAACTATCCTGGAAATCTTCCCATAAATCCTCAATTTTCTCTTTGTGCAGTGCAGATGCCCGGGGTAGCGCTTCCCTTATCTTTCCTATTGGATCAAAATTGCTTCTGGTATGGTAGAATTCTGCCAGTCCTAGACTCTTTAGTTCATTATCAGCCTCCTTATCCACCACAAGAATGAAAGAATAATTCCCACAAGTCATCAAGAATGGAATAGATGTGACCTTCTTCAAGGCAAAGAATGCGTGGAGCTCCAATATTTGCCTGCAAAACTCCAAAAGAATGATTCTATCCCCACAATGCCTGGGATGTAGGTAGGGTTTCCTGGAGAAGCCGGTCACCTGAATATATGTATGCTACTGGAATTGAATAAAGTAATTATCGTAGGTGCTCACTAGGTTCATCGTCTCCTGCAATAACCAGTATCTGAAATCCTGAGTGAGTGTCAAAATGTTGTGGTAGACGAATGCGTCATTTACTGTGCAAAAGTTAGGGAAGCTAAGTTCCCACTAAACTTGAGGATAAGTCCCCCATGGGGCCAACTAGCCAGGCCCTTTCCTGAGAAAACCCACCGTCTGCAAAACCCAAAAGTGGGTCTTTGTTGGGCTAGTGCCCACAATACATAGGTTGTTGTGTAGAACTTGGATTTTTGGAGGATGATCTATAGCTGCATGTCTACATGATTGGTGATGATGGTCGCCCAGTTGAAGGTCTTGTTGTAGGTGGTGATGCAGTAAAGGAAGTAGTACATCCATGATAAAAATTCTTTGGTATGGGGCTCTCCGAAGAGCCTACACAAGAATAAGATTCCCGCCTGAATGCATTCCTTGAAGTCTCCGCAGGGAATCTCCAACCTCATCTTTTTGTAGTCCCTTCTCAGGGACTTTAACCACTGAGTGTTGAGATGTTGCTAGTGAGGAGGGAAATTCCCTCAAACTCCTTCAGTGATACCGACTGTGACATAACAATGGCTCCCCTGAACTCAAGAATCCCCAGTCCCGAAGCAAAAGTGGTGAAATCCAGATTGACAGTGGTCACCAAGGAGTGTAATGGTAGAGGGTGAGCAAGAAGAACAACCTGGGTGGGAGCATTCTAGAGTGTTATCAGTTTGAGGATCATCTTCGTTTCTTGCACTGAGCAAGTAAATCTTGTAGCTTTAATGATGCCAGAGGCGGCTACGTTTTTCACCATATCATCCTTGACAGCCCTCAGTTGGTATATGGTTTGGACAAGGCCCTATATTTCAGCCCATGGTCTAGGCTCAGTATCTGTAATCTCCTACAGCTTGGAGTCCACTTTGGACCCCATGAGAACACCCTCCTTTGGGTATTTGTATGTCAAGGGAAGTTTGGCCAGTATCTTTTCTGCCTTTATCTTCATGGCCACCCGAGTGAAGGTAGTTGGAAGCTCTAGACTTCCATGTGGATTCGTTACTTCAGACATGTTGATGGATGATCTGCAACCTACAAGACCAGAGAACCATCAATACATATAATATGATCAAAATATGACTTTTAATGGACTTTGGTGAATTCACCCCCTTCTTGCACCTGTTCAAAAAGTATTAGTACGCATCAAAATCCCGCAATATCAAAAGTTAACAAGGATTATATTCTGATCCACACCTAGAGGTTCTAGGGTATTGGTTTAGGCGACAAAAAGGAATGAAGAACCAAGGGATTCCCAGTACCTAGGGTCTAGAGAAACTAGTCGTTGTCAATGTGACCAACAGCAAGATGTACTTGACTAACATAGGTTGTCACGTGGCTGAGCAACAGATGGCATAAAGGCTCTTAATGATGACAAGTGGGCTGAACCAAGAGAAACAAATGCCAGATGGGACACCGTTTGAATTCTTACTTGTGTGGAAGTTAATCCTGCCATTAAGGCAAAGTGACAGAGGAGAGAGAAGACTGCCATGACTCGAAGAGGAGAGGTGTTGAGTTTGAACCAGAGTGAACACCTCTCTAATGAGCCCCATAATTTGGGTTGAACATGAAAGGGGCGTGGCGAGCTCACAAAAAATAGGAAGGATATACATGGGATATACAAATTTACAGAGGGCCAAAGCACAATGAGAGTCAAAGTACAACTTGCAGACTGACTAAAAATGAGCCTATATACACTATTTACAGAGAATTATAAAGCATACAAGATATATACAAAAACCAACTAATTTACAACTATGCAAAGGGCGGACAACCCTCTGGCATAGCCATCCCACCAACGAGAGGCGATAGCAAGAACAAGACAGGAAACCAAAAAAAAAACATAACAGAATAAAAAACCAACCATAATAGATGCAAAATAGAAAGCATGAAGGAAAAGCACCAGAAAGGCCTACCTGAAAACATAGAGAATGTGGGAAGGTGAGCACGGAAGGCACTGTATAATTGGTTCACCTTGAAATGACTGTGAATGCACCACATTTTACTCTTGTTTGAACATTGTTAATCATCCAAATCAATTCACACTTAATCGCTTTTGATTGCCTTAATCGCTATGGTAATTGCTCTGAGTATTTTGATCGCGGTAAATTTGAAAGTGACAGGTAAAACACATTTATACCCCTAGGGTAAAACATCCCGCTTTCCTTCCGCAAACTCTGAAAAAGGAAAACCTCCAAACTTTGGGCCTCAGGATTCCATGCAACTATACCCTCTAACAAAAGAGGAAATAGTTACAAAGAATCCCAGAGTCCAGGATCCGGCTGACTCAAAAGACAAGCACACTCTGGGACCAGGTCCCAGAGGAAGGAGAACCAAAAAGAAAAGAAAACAACCCTTGCATGATCAAAGCCCAGAGGGAAACAAAAGAAAGCAAAAAGGAAACCCAAGAAAAGGAAAAGCAAAAAGGGGGACCCAACATTTTTCCTACAAAATGTAGGGACGGGTATGCAGGGCATAACACAATGGAAGGGTAGTTTTAGTGTGCACCCCTTCTCCTTTCTCTACCTTAGCTAGGCCCCTTCTCTTCGTCACCAATACTGAGTAACTAACAGTTCACAGTAATATTGACCATACTCTAACTACTATACAACATGCATTTGATTTGGGGATTAAACCTTTGAATCCATTATGTAAGGTCTATTATACTTAGGGCTTTGAGTTGGGAAAGCTCAGGTGGAATCCTTCCCATGAAAGAATTTAGTGTAAGGTTTAGAGTGTGCAGTAAGGAGAGGAATGCAATGAAGGGAGAAATGGTACCTTTTAGTGTCATTTAAGGAATAATTGTTGGATGATATCAGTTTTGGTTACTGATCATGTTATTGATATTCATGTTTTGTCTTTGATGTCAACATATATTTATGTGGAGAAGACAAACTGGCTACTTGACTGGAAGGAGTGTACAGACACTGTATGGATGATTCAAAATGATCAAAGTTGGAAATTAGAAAAAGGATGTGTACTTATCTTATTCCTAAGGTTTTTTGGATTTATGTTGTATATTGCGGATGTTACAGTTGATTTGGTGAAGACTGGGTTTCTAGACTATAACTGTGATTTTGGACATAGCAGGTCTCTATGTTTCTGGTATATCTTTCTAGCGAAGATACTTTAGATGATGCGAGCTTACTTGTGGATAGCCGACATATGTTAGAGTAATGGGTTGAGGTTTATTGTTGTTTTGTTACTGATGATGTCAACTGTGACATGCATTCTAGAGAAGACCTATTTATTGGCCAACTTCAGACATGTAGCGTGTGGAATTAATTATGAACGTGGATCAATGGATCTGGAAATATATGTGATGGATTGTAATTTATGTTTACTTTTTATAGGTACCGTGTGTATCTTAGCAAGGGGTTATATTATTATTTTTATAATGGAAAACCTTAATTGGCCGACCTAGTTAATTATGTATTACGAAAGCCTAACTAGCTGACCTAATATTTGATTGTCAGAGTATATATATGGATGATCTTTTCTTATAGATAAGATGTGGCAAAGAATAATGATAGAGAATTGTGGAAACTATGTAGCTTGTTGACTGTTGGATATAGAGAAGAGTTGATACTTCATTGGAGCTGAACAAGCAAAGATAGTTGCTTTCAGACATTTCACTAGATTGTGTATTTGATTTACACACGTGATTCAGATTGTAAATCCTTGAGGGTGGCCTTAACCTTCTTTGGGAAGTGTGCCTTGGTAGTGAGCCCACTATTTTCTTTGACTCCTAATAGATTTTTTCTCCTAATAGGGACTGCGTACTGTAATGTTGTAATAATCTCCTAACAGGGCTAATATCTTTTAACATGGATACTATACTCTTAGTACATTATTTGTGGGTGTTAATTCCCACTGGGGTTTTACCTTTAACAAGGTTTCCTTGAAAAAAAATATTGTGCTATGGTGTTTGCATTTACTATGTTATCATTTACTTTTTCTGATATAGTTTATTAAGTTTAATGTTTAATCATCTATACTAACACTGATTCACCCCCCCTCTTAGTTGTCTTGTGGAATATTATTCCTAAAAATTGGTATTAGAGCTACTGGTCCTTAGAGAGAAAGCTTAACAGCTTGAGATGATCCTGAAGATGACTTACTACAGGAAGGATAGTCTGAAGCTTGACCTTGAAAACTTTGACAGTTGGAAGAACAAGATGAGAACAAACTTGCTATGTCTGGGAATTGATTACTAGATGATCACAAAGAAAAATTATTTTCATACAATATGGTTGCAAGGGAATCTTTGATTAGCACTCTTTCAGAAGGAGAATTCACTGAAGTAAAATACTTTGACTTTGCACATGAGATCTGGAAAAGACTGGAAGCATTATATGTTGGAGACATGTTTACAAAGCAAGCAAAGTTACAGAACTAGAAGACAAAGATGGAATCACTGAAGATGAAAGATGATGAGAACATTAGGGCATATGCACAAATAATTACTGAAGTGGTTACTAGCATTAGAAACTTTGGAGGAACCTACAGTGAGGAAGAAGTGATTGCAAAGATGCTTGGATATTTGACACCTATATACAGAACCAAAGTACAAGCCATAGAGTAAATTATACCTTTGACACCAAACTTCACCAGAGAAATGTTGATTGGAAAGATAACTACATTTGAGGACGCAGAATTGGGAGATACTTTACCTAAAGTTGAGTTAGCATTCAAGGCAACCGTGCAGAAAAACAAAAAGACCTTATCTGGAATTGCAAGCACCAGTAGTGGTGACATAAGAGAAGAGCTTGGAGCTTATGCTGATGAATGGGAATAGATACAAGAGGAAGAAAGAAAGCTAGATGAAGTTGTGGCACTGATTTCTAGAAGAAAAAAGAGAGGAAAGGGTAAATTTGAAGGCAAATTACCTTTGAAATGTTTTTCATATAACAAGATTGGTCATTTTGCATCTAGATATCCTACAAGAGTTCCAAAGCACAAACCTAAGTTTTTCATGTCTAAATATTCAAAAGACAAGGAATCTTATTATGCTAGTGAGGGTATATCAGATGATGATGATGGTGACTGTGATGAAATTGGATTTATTTCTATTAAGGATGATGTACCTATGCATGAATAAAATGCTTTAGTATCTCGAGTTGAAAAGAAATCTGAATTGGTAATAGACAATGATTGTTCACATCATATGACTAGAGATAAAAACAAGTTTATAAGTTTTAAAAGACATGATGGTGGTGTTGTTAGATTTGGTGACAATACTCCTAAGCTTATTATTGGATTTGGATCTATCTCTTTGGATGGAAAGACTAACACTGAAAATGTATTACTTGTTGATGGACTTAAGCATAATTTTTTGAGTGTTGGATAGTTAGTGGACAAGGGTTATCAATTGAAATTTATCAATGGAAAATGTTCTATCAAAAGTAAAATAGGGTACTTGATTGCATTTGGTACTAAATCCAAAGGTAATGTATTTGAATTGAACACATCTAAAGCTTCTTGTTTTATTGCGAAGGTTGATGATAGTTGGTTATGGCACAGAAGATTATGTCAAGTTAAGTTTGATAACATTGTGAAGGCAAGTACAACTAATGCAGTTAGAGATCTACCTAAGATTGTAAAGCCATCTAACACTATGTGTAGAGAATGTGTTATGGGGAAGCAGACTAGAAGCACTTTAAAAAAAAAGCTTATTCAGCTAAAGCGAAGTTGGATCTGGTACATACAGATCTATGTGGTCCTACACGAACAAGATCATACTATGGTGAAAGGTACTTTATACTATTTGTCAATGAATTTTCTAGAATGATGTGGGTTACATATTTTAGAGAAAAATCTAAAGCACTTGAAAAAGTCAAGTTATTCAAAGAAAAAGTTGAGAGTGAATCTAGTTTAAAGTTGAAGTGTTTGAGATCAGATAGAGGAGGAGAGTTTACATCAGAACTGTTTAATGCATGCTGTGAAGAAAATGTAATACACAAACAGACTTCAGGCCCTAGAACTCAAAAATAGAATGGGATAGCAGAGTGCAGAAACAAAACTATATTAGATGTTTCAAGGACTATATTGCTGGAAGGAAATGTGTTACATGTTCACTGGAGAGAAGCAGTTGAGACTGTTGTGTACACACTAAATAGAATTCAGATCAAAGAAGGTACAAATAAAACTCCTTATGAATTATGGTTTAATCATACACCTACTATGAAATATTTTAGAATATTTGGAAGTAAATGCTATATAAAGAGAGATGATGAGATAGGCAAGTTTGATGCTAGAAGTGATGAAGGAATCTTTCTTGGTTATTCCACTAAGAGTAAAGCTTATAAATGTTTTAATATGAGATTGCGGAAATTGATTGAAAGCACCAATGTGAGGACAGATGAAAAGTTTCAGATTTCAGAAAGGATATATGATTGTGGTCAGATTACAGAAAAAAAAGAGGTTACTGCTAAACCTGAAGAATCTTTGATGATTGATAATGGGATTGAAGATGAATAGACTAAAGCTACTGAGACATTGAATACACCAAGGTATGTTAAGAAGAACCATCTCGAAGATCAAATTATTGGTGATGCAAGCAAAGACATGATGACTAGATCTAGAGTTAGAGATGAGATCTATATGATTTCTCAAACTGAGCCAAAGAGTACTGATTAAGCATGTAGAGATGAATCTTGGACTAAAGCCATGCAAGAAGAACTAGAATAGATAAAGAAGAACAATACTTGGGAATTGGTTCCAAGACCTAAGAAAAAAAATGTGATTGGCACTAAATGGGTTTTCAAAAATGAGATGGATGAGGACGGAACAGTGGTAAGAAACAAGGCTATACTGGTATGTAAGGGCTACTCACAACAAGAAGGCATAGACTATGAAGAAACATTTTCTCCTATTGATAGATTGGAAGCTGTGAGATTATTCCTTGCTTATGCTACACATAATGACTTTAAGGTTTATCAGATGAATGTGAAGTCAGCATTCTTGAATGGTGATTTAGAAGAAGAAGTTTACATTGAGAAACCTGATGGTTCTCCTTTGACAGATGATGAAAACATGGTTTGCCAATTGAAGAAAGAACTATATGGACTAAAACAAGCACCTAGGGAATGGTATGCAAGACTAGACAAATATCTACTTTGTCTTGGTTTCAGAAAAGGTAATGTAGATAGTAATTTATACTTAAGAACTGAATAAGATGTAATCTTGATTATAGAGGTTTTTGTTGATGATATCATTTTTGGAGGCAATGCTAAGATGAGTAAGAAGTTTACTAAATAAATGGAAAATGAATTTGAAATGTCAATGATTGGTGAGATGAAATACTTCCTTGGTTTGCAACTCAATCAGAGTAAGAATGGAATTTTTATATCTCAGACCAAGTATCTTAAAGAAATGTTGAAAAAGTTTGGAATGGAAGATTGTAAACCTCTTGGAACACCTATGGTGACAGGAAACAAACTGACTAATAGTGATGAGACTCAAAATGTTGTTCAGACTAAGTACAGATCAATGATTGGAGGTCTACAATATCTCTCACACACTAGACTAGATATTACAAATGTAGTTGGAATTGTGGCTAGATATCAGGCAGATCCTAAAGAAACACATTTTGTTGTTGTGAAAAGAATTTTCAGATATTTGAAAGGGACAATAGAATATGGATTATGGTATGATAAATCTGATGATTTACATTGTAGGATTTTACTGATGCTGATTGGGCAGGTAATGTGGATGAAAGGAAGATTACAAGTGGTGGTGCATTTTTCCTTGGGAAAGGGCTGGTTCCTTGGTTGAGCAAGAAGCAGAACTGTATTTCTCAATCTACTGCTGAGTCAGAATATGTTGCTACTGCAATAAATTGCACACAAGTTGTCTAGATGAAACAAATGTTGGAAGACATCAGAATAACTTTCAAAGAGCCAGTGGTTACTCATTGTGATAACACTACCATAGTAAGCATGTCAAAGAATCATGTAATGCATTCAAAAACTAAGCATATTTCTATTAAGTACCATTTCTTGAGGGAGAAGGTAGCAAGTAAAGAAATTAGACTGGAGTATATTGTAACACCCCAAAATTGGCACCTTACAATTCTAATCAAATTTGGTGCATTTTCTCATCATCGAAGTCCTATTGTACTAGGCAAATTCTCCTTCCTAATTGACTTTAATTGACTTAGTCTCAAATGCAGAAAACCTGAATTTGCATAAATCTTACACTATATTTAATTCCTAAATTTTCAAAGTTTATTAGCTAAAAATCCCTATGATTAATTAATTTAGTTCTAAAGTCCTAAGTGATTTTAAATTAAATTAATTCCACCCCCTTTAGCTAATACACATCAAAAGGAATTGAATAATTATTTAATTATTTGAATGGATTATCCTCAAAAGAATTCCATAATTCCATGTGAAAAGCCACTCATGTTAATTCCTTCATTTAATTAAATAAATCTTTCAATTTTGTCTCACCTTCCTCCATGGAGATGAAGAGTCGGTCGTTTCTTTCCAAGAAACTCTTCATCCTCTTTCCAGGTTCTTCTATATTATGGACTTCCTTTTCTTCATT
>MU228457.1:517737-538882 GCA_018584345.1 Thuja plicata | reverse complement strand
ATTCCATTCTTTCTTTCAAATTTCTTAGATTAAAATATGCACTTTCATTCTTAGATTGTAATGGCATTTCTCATATAGAATAGTTTCAATTTCAGTTTTTATAATGCTTTAAAATCCTCCATTTTAGTAACGGTCATGGTTGTTGGCTCTTATTCTGAGAGTAATTGAAAAACCCCAACTAAATAGGAGGCAACAAGTCGATTCAATCAAATTTGTGGAATGTACAATTCATGTTCATTTTCACAATTCGATGATTGAGCAATGACTATGCTGTGTTTGTGCCTGATTTAGATGTCACATTCAAACACACACATATATTAGCATGAAGGAACAAATAGAAGACATTTACCAAACCTTTGCCAAAAGATTCTTTTGAATATCTCAGAGGCGTGCTTGGGGTGGTGGCCCCTCCTAGTGGTAATTAATTGATGGAGATATGCATCAGTCCAGTGGTTTTTAGAGCTATATCACTATCTGGACTTGATGTATGGATCTACTCCTTAGGGGCAGTGATCGCAAGAGAACACTATGGAGTACATTTGGGTGATCTTGCACCTAATTATTGGACATGAAGAATTAAAAAAGGTACACCTTATAGAAGACTATAGATGAGTTATGGCACCGTTTTTCATTGCTGCCAAAGGGGGAAGGAATCTATGTGAAAATCCTTACTATTTTAGGGAGATTTATGTTAAGGATATTGAGAAGATTGTATTGAGAGAGAGTACTTTTGGGTTGATGCATATATATTTTCCCATATGTTTCCATCAATGCCAAAGGGGGATATTGTTGGATGATATCAGTTTTGGTTACTTATCATGCTGTTGATATTCATGTTTTGTCACTGATGTCATCATATATTTTTGTGGAGAAGACAGACTAGCTACTTGACTGGAAGGAGTGTACAGACACTGTATGGATGATTCAGAATGATCGAAGTTGGAAATTAGTAGAAGTATATGTGCTAATCTTATTCCTAAGGTCACTTGGATTTATGTTGAATATTGTGGATGTTACAGTTAATTTGGTGAAGACTGGTTTTCTGGGCTGTAACTGTGATTCTAGACAGAGTAGGTCTTTGTGTTTTTGGTATATCTTTCTAACAAAGATACTATAGATGATGTGAGCTTACTAGTGGATAGCTGACATATGTTAGAGTAATGGGTTGAGTTCAATTGTTGTTTTGTTACTGATGACATCACCTGTGGCGTGTATTCTGAAGAAGAACTATTTATTGGCCGACTTCAGACATGTAGCATGTGGAATTAATTACGAGTGTGGATTAATGAATCTGGAAATATATGTGATGGATTGTAAATTATTTTTACTTGTTATAGGTACCGTGTATATCTTATAAAGGGGTTATATTATTATTTGTATGATGGAAAGCCTTAATTGGCTAACCTAGTTAATTATGTATTAGGAAAGCTTAACTGGCTGACCTAATGTTTTATTGTAAGAGGGTATATATAGATGATCTTTTCTTATGGAGAAGATGTGGCAGAGAATAAGGATAGAGAATTGTGGAAGCTGTGAAACTTGTTGACTGGTGGATATAGAGCAAAGTTGATACTTCATTGGAACTGACCAAGCAAAGACAGTTTCTATCAGACAGCTCACTGAATTGTGTATTTGATTTACACACTTGATTCAGATTGTAAATCCTTGAGGGTGGCTTTAACCTTCTTCGGGTAGTGTGCCTTGGCAGTGAGCCTACTATTTTCTTTGACTCCTAACAAGGCCTGTCTCTTAACAGGGACTATGTAATCTAATGTTGTAATAAGCTCATAATAGGGTTAATATCTTTTAACAGGGATACTATACTCTTAGTACATTATTTGTGGGTGTTAATTCACACTGGGGTATTACCTTTAATAGGGTTTTCTCGACAATAAATATTGTGTTATGGTGTTGGCATTTACTGTGTTATCATTTAATTTTCTTGATATGGTTTATAAAGTTTAAAGTTTAATAATCTATACTACAACTGATTCACCCCCTCTCAGTTGTCTTGTGGACTGTTATTTCTAACAAGAATTACCGCCACAACTTTGTTGGAATGCTTTCTACACCGAACTCAATTCCACAAGCACATGTTTCCTGCATTAGTAGAAGTCCTGCTGGAGAGGTATTGAGTGGGATCATCTGCAATGACATCTCTGACGGAGAGTAGACCCTCCACATCTCTCTTATCAAAAATATCATCCTCCGACAACATACGAACTCTTATAACAGAGGATATTCCATCCATTCTAGAGCGATGTAACTGGAAGACATGAGAAAATGAGAACTATCCTATTCATTATTGCATTTTCTGTGGTTATGGTTAAGGCCACAACCAAACCTAGCAACCGCATTTGAACCTACGAACCTCCCACCATATACGAGAAACCAATTCCAACCAACTATTCCCCACAACTTCTCTAAAGGAAAAAAATTTAATCGATGGCCTTTCATGCCGTAAGTATAGAATGCAAGGGACAGTGGTTCTTTAAGTTTGTCTTCCGAATTAAAATCCCCCACCTCTAGATGGACATAACGTGCTTATAGATTATGCTTCAGTTCACTTAATATAATAAATTTGTAACTGTTATTCCTTTTTTTTCTCTAGTAGTTTGGCTAAAACAAAATGGGTTGTGACATCCTCCATCAATGCTAAGAATGGTAATCATATCTCCGTCAATGGCTGACAGGTGTGTCATGGTTGCCATTGCACTTAGTTGACGAGCAAATTTAGAATGAAACAAGACGATCTGTGATGGGTACAATTTGTGATATTGATGCAACTTAGTTATTTGGCACACCACTATTGGGAATCCCTAATTGCCATGTTGAGGAAGAAGATGATGAGTTTGAAGATGCTTCAATGGCTTTCATATATAGAAAGAAAAAGTGGAAATGAATCATGGTCTATTTACAGGCAATGCTCATGGAATAGACTGTACTGCCCACTATACAACACAGATGTGATTCTGAAATGACTATAATCAATAACCTTGCTTCTTCAAAGACCGGGTGGCACGTCTGATATAGATATGGTGAAGGTCATAACATTGTTAAAAGCAGTGTGTAATTATGCCTTCTCACACATGATTTTTGTGGACAAAAAATAGATAAAGTCCATTATTCTAGTCAAATTATTTCCGTAATTTGAGCAGAAAAATGACAGTACTCAGCCACTTTAAGTGTAGAAGAAGAAGAAATATTGTTGAAACTATAAAGATGTTTATTGTCAAGCATGGGCTTGAAATTATCAATTTAACGGAATAAATTCCTCAAATCTTCCATTTAAGATGGGATGCTAGCTAAATCCTCTATGATAACGTTTAAAACCCATCATCCTAAGCTCACATTAAAGACAATTCAAGCTCTTTACATAGATAGAGCATTGTATATGGGGCTTCTAATTGTATCCAAACTATACAAGACATAGAAAACATCTTTGACACAAATCCATATGATCCCTTACACAATATGGAATGACTTATTATTTGTTGTAGGGGATACATTCTTTCAAAGAAAGGTTATAATATTCTAGACAGCAAGATTAGTTATTATCTTTAGAAAATATTATGTGAAAAGATGATAGATTTAATTCAACATGTCATCTACATATTAATTGATGGACAAAAATAGTGAATATAGCTTGATGTAAAAGAGGTTGAGACATGACATTGGTATATCTAGAATTTTTATATAACAATTTTTTGATTGAGATTATAAATAGAAAAAAAAATTGAGAAATGTCAATGATGAATAATTATTTAAATATTAATTTTTCTTTGGCCTTCATTTTTAAGATGCAAATCTAGTTTTATATATTTTGTGATGCTTGTAACCATGATTTTATATGTCAATCATGGTAAAGATTTATTACTATTTGTGACATTTGACACTTTTTTATAAAAATATGGTGTGACAGTCCAACCTTTTTTTTTAATAAATTAGATATTATGTGGGATGTCACTATACCTAAAAGAGGTACCTATCCAACTAGAGCTAGTGTTAGAGCTAATTCATGCATTTCTAAAAATTTATAGGTTTGATTGCTCGTTCTATAACTGTTATAGTTGCACAATGTTCAACCATTTATTATAACAAATTTGACATTTCACAAGTGGATTTATATGAGTTTTTTTTTATAAATAGTATAATAGTTCATCCCTTGTTGCCTAATCATAGAGCATTTCTAAGTATTTTACTTTTATTTTTTATTTTTTATGTGTAGTTTCTTTGTTAGGGAGCTAACTCAGTTAGTTATCTCCTTTCATTATCAAATTGCTACATATGGATTATAGGAATATAAACTTGCTACACTAGAGCTTCAATCACTAGAAGAGAAAATGAGCATCATCCACCTAAACAAGTTTTATGCCTAATGCAAAGAATATTCCAATAAAAAAATAAACAATACTTTTAAAATTAGAGAGATAAGCCATCCAATGGTAAAAGCCACTTTAATGGAACCTTAAGTACAAATCCCATGGTGAAAACCTATTTGTATGTGCCATGGATAGTTGCCACATTCCATCATCTCTTAGGATATTGCACACTCAATTCACATGTCTTTCAAACACTAGATCATTTCTTACAACATTATGAATTGTACACCACCCTATTCCATGTCCCTTAACTTGTATACCTTCATCTAAATATATTATAACTTTTAATTAATCCAAGTATTCATGCTCCATAAAGATATGCTTATGGAAAATAATTACCCAACCCCACCATACATCATCCAATTCTTGTCTCCATATTTCCACTAGTTATTAACTTGTCACATTCATTCCTAGACTAGGGTTTTTGACCTTTAGGGTGTCTTATTGTGTACAAGAAGCCTTAGAACCTATCAATACTTTATTTTATCATTTATGTGAGTTTAAAATATCAAATAGGTGAATATTTTAATGGTACATAAGCTTTATTTGATTTGGTATAAATATTGATTTGACTGTACATCCTATTTAGATTCAAGACTTGCTTATGTGGAAAGGCTTTATGAAAGTAATCAATAAAGTGATTCAAGAGTTGTCATCAAGTGATAAACTAATAAATGAATCAAGTGGAAACACATTAAATGGGATAATTATGATGTATCACCCATGCCTTGAGTGCTAGTATATGCTAATAATGGGAGTGGGAGAAGGTGCATGTGGAGAATAGCATCGAACTTCCTTCTTTTCATGAAAGGATTGTTCAGTTCCACATGAGTTCTTACTTGGAAGGGTCCAGAGAGATTAGTCCAAGATAATCCAAGAGGAAGGGCTATGTGATGAAATTCTTCCTACATTTATCATAGAGTCCCTTCCATTGGATTTGTGCTTTGTGTCTAGTAGCCTTTGCCTTTTTCTATGGTTTCTTGCATTTCGTTGAATGTGTTGGAGATTTGGTCCCATCCTTGCTTTCAATTTGGTTTTCATGTTATGTGTGGGCCTTATTTTTTTATCCTTAGCACAATGGGAGTGGGCCTCAGGTTTCCACAGAGTCAAGTGGTAATGATCTTTCTTCATCGAGGTTTAGTGTTTTTTTTTGAGATTGTGTAGATGGATTCCTTTTTAAGTGTTGTCATTCATGTTTCTTAGAAATCTTCAGTTGCAGATATATTATCATCTCATGTAATATTGTATTCTTGTATATGATAATATAATTTGTATCTTTCTTTGAGTAGAATGTTGTAATTGTATTCATGCTTATGTAATTCTAATGATGTACTTTTTTTATCATAGATTAGGAAAAATAATAGTGTAATTATATTTAGTCTAAGATATGGTTATATCATATTGTATTATGAAATGATGGTCAAGTTGGATAGATTGATGTGGGTATCATATGCAGTGCATATGTGATTATTATGTTATTACTTTGATGGAAAATAACCTAGGAACATTTGGATTTGGTACTTAAAATGAACCTAGAAATAAAGTTAATGATTAACATCTTCATGGAATAATCTATAAAGAAGAATGTCAAAGTGAGGATGGAAGAGCGATGTAAGTCAGAGACAATGGAAAAATTCATACTAGAACAGCAAGGGTCAAAATCAATAGGGACAGAAATGGTCAGGATTTCTCTATCACAAATTGGTGAAGGAAGTTGTAGCATGCAAGGATCTTGTGAACATCTTCAGACACTGGCCTATTGTTCAGAAGGTTTTGGAGAAATGCGAGGATTGTCCTATACTAGTTTTTCAGATGCATGGTTTTGCCAAGAAACTCCCTCCACTACCAAACAATGTCAGGGCAGTACATTCTAGCCACAAGGACCCTATGCAGATCTTTCGAGGTAAGGCAATGGTTCAATCGGCTAAACCCATTTGTTTTAACCCCTGTTTCCACATTAAAAAGGTAGATACTGAGGCTACTAATAAAAAAATGGATCCACTTGAGAAGGGTTTCCTCCCGCTTGAGGGCACAGTGCAACAAGATTTCTCTAAGGGGAAAAGGCAAAGTGGGGTTCTACCAAATAAAGTATCGAAAGGGGATTTTTGGGGTATTGTGTCATATGAAGAAGGAGAAACTTCTAGTAAAGTGCTTTAGGATTCATTGTGCCCCTCCCATGCAAGGCAGATCGATAGCTTCCAGCACCAAAAATTTCAAATGTATTCTGGGCGGGAGAATGAAAAATCCATGATGGCTCCCAGGGGGCAGGCCAAGATGAGGCCAAAACTAAGGAAGGGTAAACAACCTATATTTGACATATGTGAAGGCACCCCCCCCCGCAAGCTCCCCTACAAGATTCTCCTCACATCTCAGCCCTCTGAATCCTACCCTAGATCTAGAATATCTTGGGCCTCCTCTCAGCCTTCATAGAGCCCCCTTCAATCCAAATTTGGGTAGGCCTTCCATGATATAGAAAATGAAACATGTCCATCCACAAATTGATCGGCCTAACAAGGGGAAACACACAGAATCCATTGTACTCCCCAAACATATGCTCCAACACAAGATTGGTGTTCTTTGCCAGACAACACTGATTAGTAAGTGTGATAATCCTCTGGTTACTTTTCTCATAATTAATGATTGGGATTTTAAATAGTGGGTGGGTCTGCAATATTTCTTTATGTTTGATCTGGAATCAAATTTTTTCATTTTGTTATTTGAATCCAAATTAGCAAGAGACTCTTTCCATAAGGAGAAAGGGTGGTTTTGTCTAGGATATGGCCTTTTCACATTGCTCTAGACTCCTAACTTTGGCCCACACCAGAAGACATGTCGATTAGTCCCCCATTGGATCTCTCTCCCCTCACTCCCTATGAAATATAAGGACCCAGATATTATTGAGGTGCTGGAAAATAGAGTGGGGATTTTTATTAGGCATGACCTCTTACCATTTAAACTCACTCATAGGGAAAATAGGGTATGTATCCTTAGTGATCAATCTAATGAATTCCCCTCAAAACTTCAAATCAAATCTAAATGGGGCTCTTGGGCACAAAGGTTAGTGATACAGGAGGCACAAACTATTCGCGAGTGTCAAGATAAGTTGGGACATTTGAATGCTCAGTGTCAGAACTCTGTGATAGCCGAGGTTAAAGTATACAAGGATCACACTTCAAATCCTTCCTTATGTTCAATCTCAAGGAAAATTATGGCCAAATCTTGAAACAAGTTTTAGCGGAAAGAAGGGTAGTCCTCACTAGGTAGGTATTCTGCTCAACATTATGGAAGGATAATAACCAATTTCTTTATCATTATTTATCAGTTCTTATGGCTTTATAATGCTTCACAGCACACATGGTCGACACTCCAAATCACGGGCCCTAAGTCAAGTACACATCCTTCACTTCCTCCCCAACACCCTACAAGTTCAGATCAGAAGACATAGGCTAAAGAGGTAAACAATAGAAAAATAAATGAGAGGACTAAGCTCATGAGTCTCAAATCAGAATCTACTAACACAAAGGTAGTCATAGTTGAGGATAGAGTTATTCTGGTGGAATGGACCTGCCCCAAATTCCAACATCTGACTCCCTAACAGAGAGAAGAAAAATAAAGGACTTGGCTACTCTTGATCCTAGCCTCCAAAATTAGGAATTGACCTCTAACCATTCAGAGCATCCCCCAGTAACAGGGACAAAAGAAGTCGCGTGGAGTAGTATTACTCAGGATCTCAACTTAGCCAACATGGATATGGACCTAATGGTGGACTCCTTAATATTGAACGTTTTGGAAGGAAAACTTGATAAATTTAGTAATGGGTCATACCACTCCCAAGCATACTCAGACTTGGAAGACCAGTTTCATGATTTACAAGAGGGATAAATTATAGTAGAGGAGGCTCCAATTGAGAATGATGTCTCATGCTCAATTTTTCAAATAGCTTTAGACACAACTAAGACTGCAAAGATTATTTCCTTTAAAAGACCAAGGGGATGACCTTCATAGGTAACCAAACTCAAGGAGGAGATTGCCACAGGAACACAGCTAACCATCAAATTTTAGAGTACTCCCATAAAATGTAAGGAAGAGGCCTCAACAATGATCTCAAAACTACTATTTGGAAGTAGGAGGGCGACTAGCTCTCTAAAAGGAATATGAGGATGTAATCATGGAATGTTCAAGGCTTGAATACCTCTAAAAAATCTCATCTCATCAAAAACCAAATTCATGTGGGGGGATCTGACTTGATGATACTCCAAGAGACTAAGCTATTGGAAGAAGGAGGAAATAAACTTTTCACAGGATGGAAACATTGGGGTTTCTTCCTCATGTCCGCGGTAGGTGCTTCTAGAGGGATGGCTATTCTCTGCAATAGACACAAATTCCAAGTCTTTTTTATATCTAAGAACAT
Organism: Thuja plicata; assembly: GCA_018584345.1. Classification (NCBI taxonomy): domain Eukaryota; kingdom Viridiplantae; phylum Streptophyta; class Pinopsida; order Cupressales; family Cupressaceae; genus Thuja; species Thuja plicata. The sequence goes on along the minus strand of MU228457.1, from coordinate 530,089 downwards.
AAATTGGGTGGAATTTGAAGTCACAATCTTTTCTCTCTCCTTTATCCTTATCAATGCATATGGACCTACTTCACTGGTAGGTAAATAGAGGCTTTGGACTTCTCTCTCTCAGCTCATGGCAGGAATCCAGGGAAAATAATTATTCTAGGGGGCACTTTAATGCCACCTTTGAGTTACAAGATAAAATGGGGGGTTGAAGTCCATCTCCTAAAGTTACAGATGACTTTCAGGATTTTATTGAAGGTAATTAGTTACTAGATTGTGTCACCTTAAATGGGCAAATTTTGTGGTCCAACAAGTGGAAAGGCATTCATTTTGTTGGAGCAAGGCTTGATAGGTTTTTAGTGAATTCCCTCTAGTTGGTTGAGCATGGGGTTTTCCAATCCTCTTTCCATTCATTAACAAGGTCAGATAACTTTTCCATAACTGCAAAAATCCAACTTGCTCTGTCAAAATCTAGACCTCGACCATACTTTAAAATTGAGAAAATGTGGTTTAGGGACACCAATTTTCTAACATTATTGCAATCCTAGTGGCTCCATGCCCCACGTATGGCTGGTTTGGCCATGTTCAAACTGTCCAAGAAACTAGCCTTCATGAAAGTAAATATGAAACAATGGAATAAAACCTCTTTTGGGAATATCATTAAGCAGAAGACTGAAATCCAACGGAATCTAGAAGACATTAAGGAGACCATACTTAGAAAAGGCATGACAAAAGAAATATATGAGGAACAAAAACTAAATAATCTTAAACTTGATGAAGTGCTGCTGAGAGAGGAAATTTACTAGAGGCAAAGATCAAGGGAGTTGTGGCTTCAGGAAGGAGATAGAAGTATCGCCTTTTTCCAAATGTCAGCCAAAGTTAAAAGACACAAAAACTCAATCTTCCAAATTAAGGATGGAAATGGTCTGAATCTTAATAACGAGAAAGATATCCAAATGGAAGCCATCAGGTTTTTTTCCCATCTTCTTTCTGTGGAGATAGCTGCAGCTCCCAATCAGCCTCCTCCCATGATCAACTACATTCTGTCCATTGTATCAGAATTGGATAATCATGTCCTGATGGCACCCTTCTCATTGGAAGAAATTAGATCCATAATGTTTTTAATGAATGCAGATAAGGCTCCATGTCTAGAGGGCCTGACACCTTTCTTTTTTCAAAAATGTTGGGATTTGATGGGCACGGACATCCTTAAGGCAACAGAGGAATCCAGGAGGCATGCTTGTATGCTAAAATAGTTTAATAACACAATAATTACCATAATCCCCAAGTGTCATCACCCCTCTTCATTTGCAGATTTCAGACCAATTTCCTTATGTAACACGATTTATAAAATAATATCAAAATCAAGGGCTAATCAGTTGGGGAAACTGATTCCTAAAATCATTTCAAAACAACAAGGTGGTTTTTTCTAGGTGGTAAAGATACAATTAAAGGGGCCATTATAGCGCATGAAGTGCTCCACTCCATCAAAGAAGAAGGCCTTCCTGCTATGTTCCTCAAACTGGATATGACCAAAGCATATGACAGAGTTAACTGGTAATTTCTGAGCTTAGTTATGGACAACATGAGCTTTGACAAAAATTGGATTAAATGGGTTTTGTCCTGCAATTCGGGAGCTAAATTTTCAGTCATGTTCAATGGCACTCCATCTGTATATTTCTCCTTGTCACAAGGAGTCAAACAAGGGGACTCCCTTTCCCCCATTCTCTTTATTATCCTGGTGGAAGGTCTCATTAGACTCGTCTCCTTTAAAAAATCCTTGGGCTTTTGGGAAGGAATTAGCATAAGGCAGACTCAGTTAAAAATCTCTCATACTCTCTTTGCAGATGACTTGTTTCTATTTGGGAAAGGATGTGTCAAGAAAGCGACTATTATAAAGGAAACCTTGGCAGAATATTGTGAGGCCTCGGGCCAAAAACTAAATGAGGTAAAATCAAAGATCTTTCTCTTTAACATTAATTCTAAAGCATGTAGAGTTATCTAGAGGATCTTGGGATTTTCAGTGGCACAAACTCCTTGCAAGTATCTGGGTATCCCATTCTTTCAAGGCAAGGCTAAAACTGCATTCTGGGATGGAGTTGTTTCAAACATTAGAGAAATAGAGTTGCATCTTGGAAAGCTAGGTGGTTGTCACTAGTAGGTAGAATCCTACTAGCTAGATCTGTTCTAAGTTCTATACCTAACTATATCATGTTTGTCATTCTTGGCCCCCTGGGGGTGATGAAGAAGATTTCAAAATGTTTGAGGGATTTCATATGGAAAAGGAATATGGATGATAAATCAAAGATCCCACTGGTTTCTCAGAACAACTTATGTAAACCTAGAACTATTGGGGATTTAGGCTTCCATATCTAATTCATGAAAGGAATCTCACCCTAGCTGAAAAATTGTCTTGGAAAATTTATGATTTCCCAAACAGCCTTTGGGCTAAGCTCATCAGACTAAAGTACCTTGACTCGGATGACCCAAAAATAATTTTCTTAATGAGAAACCCCCCATTAGGCTCAGTCATGTGGAACTTTATTGTTAACAAAAGAGATGTTAATCTCTGTAATCTCTCATGGAAAATTAACTCAAGGTTCCAAGCATTGTTTTGGTTAGATTCATGGAATGGCTTTCCTCAAATATTTACCCTCCCTAATCTTCAAAGGGATAAAGCCATCCTAGAGCAATATTGGGGGGATAAGGCTCAAGACTATTTTACTTGGAGAGATGGGATTTGTAAATGGAAGGACTTTTCCCATGTACCAATCCCACAAGGAGAGAAATTAGAGTTGGAGGGTATACTAAGAACAAGGTTCTTACCCATTAATGGTGAAAGGGATCAACTGATATGGAAAAAGAGTAATTCAAGTAAATATACAGTCAAAGAGGGCTAGAAATCTCTAGTTTTAACCCCAAACTCCCAAATTTCTATAGTAAAGTTTTCTTGGCATAATGCGATCCTACCTAAGATTGGGGTATTATTTTGGTTGGAAATCTAGGATAGGATTTTATCTAGCACGTGATTAGAATGCCTTGGGATCACAGACACCTTCCCCTGCCCCTTATGTGGATTAGTAGTGGAGGAGTCTAATCATCTTCTGGCAGGATGTGATTATGCACAAAACATTTGGAAATAATCTCTTTGTAAACTTGGATGGCAAGGCCCCCAACACGTATCACTCAAGATGATGCTACACCAATGGCCTCTCTTACATCAAGAATATTTCTTCTCAATTATCTGGTGAGTAATCCCTGCTGCAGTAGTTTGGCATCTGTGGTGGGAGAGAATTAAAAGAATCTTCAAGAAACAAGCCTCATCAGAAGACTAGGTCTGCATATTGGTGGAAAAATATGTCTCAGAAATAGTTAATGCTCATGTATCAAAGGTGAGGGCACTCTTGTATACCTTCATATCTTTTGATAATGCTATTATAAACAGTAGGAAGAAAATTTCTATCCTATTCAAAGGAGTTCTAGTAGGTAGAATGCCAAAACACCAAATAAGAAAAGATATTAAATGGATACCCCCAAACTCCAATTACATAAAATTGAATTTTGATGGTGCTTGGAAAGGAAATCCAGGCAAGTTTGGTGCGGGTTTTTCTCTAAGGAGGTGGGATAAATTTCTTATGGTAGAAGCACACTGCAAAATCCCTGAAGGATCAAACAGCACGGCTGAGGCACGGGCAATATTATGTGGGGTCAGATTGGCTATTTGAATGGGAGTAACTGACTTGTACATTGAAGGTGAGTCCCTAATATTTATCTCTTACTTATCAGCTAAATCTTCAGCAAATTGGGAGCTTCTATACGTATTGAAGGAAGTACTTAAACTCCTCCATGTCTTCTCTTCATACACAATTTCGTATTGCTATAGGGAGGCCAACAAATTAGTTGACTAGTTATCTAATCTGGGAGTGGATGGAACATAAGTGGACTGGGAATCAGACTATGTGCAGGTACAATGTGATCATATGCTAGACTTTTTAAGGGAAGAATGGCATTAGTAACTTGTGCGAACGTCCTTAGGTGGTTATTATATAGGAAGGAATTTAACACATGTATGCTATCTATAAAAGGAATTTATGGTTCCCAATGTCAGATGCATTAGATGGAGCACGTGCCAAGTACAAGAGGAAAGAGGAGCGAATAATTCCCCCATCACATCCACACACTTTTGATTTGGAGGCGTGGCCAAGGTGATACAAAATGAAGCATGATTTTAAGTGATATGAGGTAAGCAGGTGAGGTGTCACTTGGTAAGGTAGACTGAGTGTCCAAGAAAGGATGATGGATGCAGGCTAATATCTAAAGAAATCTATCTCACTATTATTAGTGCTAGTTTCCAAGATTTACCTAATCTGAACCGCGTGCGGCATGAAGCTCGGGACCTCTTCACGTATTTTATCATCATGATGATTAATGTTGTCATGGTCTATTTATTCCCCTATTTCCATTTCTATTTTTGGCTCTTCCGACTGTAGCAAGAATATCTTTAGGATTTTGCGAGGGCAAGCATGGATTACAGAGAACCTAATCTTATAATTTCTCTGCAAATTAAGGAATGGGAACACCCAGTGGAAGGACCATATTTGGGGACATAGATGAAGGTATCTTTTAAGCCACTCCCGGGCCACATCATCGAGGCAATCAGAGGCATTATTGGTGATGGTATCCTCCTACTAGATGCCCCAAGACACATTTATCACACCTAGGTATTCTCGGTGTTCTTGTCAAATTGGTATGACATGCTTCCAGATTATACACTATTCCTCTAAATGGCCACTAAGTTGTTAAAAGCAGAATTTGTGATGGAAGGGGAGCTTCACATGGAATTTTGAGGGTACCAGCTATGGAACTCAAAGGCATGGACTGGGGGTCTCTTTCCTCTAGTTCATCTAGAGGAGAAGGAGTGTGCGTGCCTGTATGATATTCTTAAGCTGGCTTTGGAGGGACGAGATCTACAACACCTTAGGAGAGAAATTATTAAATTAATGGACATACTACCAAGTGGGATGGTGGAAAATGCGTTCATATTATTTGAAAGAGTTTCCATTGTGTTGGCATTTATGGAGAAAGATGAAAGAGAGACGTCTTCACGAACTATCATTTCTCCTGCATCTTCGACAACTTCTCAAGCCAGCAGAAGCTTAACTAAAGGGAAAGGGAAAGTTGGTTTTCAGTAAACTCAGCTACTAAGATATGTTTTGTTCAGGCACTTCTTCTTAATGGTTTCATGGGTTTTGTGCATGTTGGACTATAGCCTAAGAAGGGTCGACATTAGTTTTTTTTTCCCTATCAGCTGATATTGATGTAATAGTCATGTTCTACATTTTGACCAGCAAACATGTTTGAGAGTGAGTTTGTGATTTTAGGAATTTTCATCGTTGCCTTAGTAGTTAACTAGGTCTGTTGTAAAGTTTTTATGTTTTGGGCTAGGATAGAGTGTTTTCTTTCGTTCTTCTTTCCCTGTTGAGTCCTTGAAGCAGTGTACTTATTATAAAATATTAATAAATCATAATGGCTATGTCATTTTTGCCTTCAAAAAATAAATTTTGATTTGTGTAACGTATTTCATTAATGTTTCTAGTTAGTTGAATATGTGATTAATGTGTTGCTCAAGTAGACACATTAGGGAACCCATAGAGGATATTTTTTTAATGTAATTTATCTTATACCCATGCTTGTAATCAATGTAATTATAATTTGTAATTATACCTTTGATTATGCAATCTGAATTTATAAATGAAATCATAATGGTTAAAGAAAAATGTATTTATTCTTTAAAAAAACTATTTCTATGTTCTTCTACACGATAGTAGTTTCCTCTTATAAGGTTCTTTAGAAAGATGTGTCCGAAAGTAGATGAACAATGCTTAACAGGGGATAAATCTCATAGCGCTCGTTCTTTCAAAATAGTAGAAATGGTGGGGAAAGAAGGAACAAAATGGAACTTCCTACGAGAATGCCACAATAAAAAAACAAATCTTTTGAAATGGCCAAATAGAAAATTGAGATGTAAAAAGATATGATAGGAGAGGAAGAATTAAGGGGGACCCATGGAAAAGATTGAGGTAAGACGTACACTATGTAGTCAATGCTTAGAGTGTGTTGCATAAGCCCATCCCAATCCTTGGGTTACTATAACATAACATGATACACTAATAGTCACAACTATGATCTATATGCTATGAAAATCATATGTTATGTTTCAACTTTCAAAGAAATATCATCTATTAACATGTGTTTAATTTCTCTTTATATCTATGTTGAGACTAGCATTTTCATACAGTACAATATTGAAATTGTTTAGAAGAGAGTTCTATTCGCAACTAATATGTAGGCTATGTTGAGTATGCAGTGGAAACTAAAAGTAAAATACGTAGGTATAACAAACATTAAGATGGGTATATTAGAATAAGCTCTCATTCTTTGTACCTAATTGTATGTTTAGTAATATTTTTCATGAAATCCCTTAGTAATTGTTAACTCTTCTTTCTTTTTGATTTCCATGTTGTGAGAGCATGAATTCTAATTAGGTGATGTGAAGGAAAATTAATACCAATACTTGAGTGGTGATACAACTACCATGTGGTAAAATAAACAAGTTAGATTAATATTTATGAACATGCAAACTATCATATGAGTTATCATTCACTTGACAAGTTTAGTTTAACCAATTTAGTTCCAAACATATTGCCACAACTTACAACAATATCATAGATAGTTAAAGGTGGTGGTCATGACATTTTAATTATTGAATTTTTTTTTTTATACATAAATAAAACATGGTTTTATTTTATTAATTGAAATATTTTGTGGAATATAAATTAATACGACATAGAGTGAAAAAAAGTCATTGATGGAATTAAAACATGTGCAATAGAAGTATGCATGTTGGGTTGCCAAGTTGCACATAAAGTATGAACTAGTATAGATATTTTAAATACATCTATCTAATGAAATGTCGAGAGATATCAATTCAAACTATTTTAATCATCTTAAAATTATAAGGACATTAACCTTTGAACATGTAGTAATTTGTCGAACACCTTCAATTCATTAGTAATTAGTTATGAAGTGATCTATAGATTCAAACAACTTGTTTACTACTATAAGTAGTAGTCACCAATTAATATGTGAAATATAAATGCACATACATCTATACATACATATAATTATTTAAATAAATTGAATTAATTTTATTTATTTTTAATTATCTTCTTAAATTCTTTTTTTTTTAAAGGAATTTTAGGAAGCTATAAAATATGATAAATATAATAATTAATGTTGGTATATATTTTTATCACATTTGACTAATGAGAGGTACTAATAAAAAGTTACTTTACTATCTTCTAGTTCTATAGGGTGTATTGGGTTATGAGCAATTGGATTGTGGTTACCTTTAACTCTTAAATAAGTTGCATTATCATTATTACACCAAAGGAATTTCTGATATGAGAAGAATGAGCTCTCAAATGATATCAACATCTTTCCATTAGTCAGTATGCATTTTCTGACTTCTTTTTACTGTTATTTACACTGTCAAAGCACCAATGTGAAGTTTAGGTACCATCCATAGCAATGTAACTTTTTAGACTCCTTTTATTTGTCTGACATAATGCATAATGGAAAATGTGATGTTAATACAATCGAGGATTGCAAAAATTAAATCATATCCCAAGAAATCTTGCATCGTTGATTGGTCCTGAGAGTTTTGATGGTACCAACAACCTTTTAACCAGAAAAATAAGTATCGGGTGACCAGATTCAATGATCGAGAATCATTGACAGAAAAAAAAAATGAGACAGAATTGCAATGAATGGTTTACACTGATAATCAGAATGGAGGAGCGAAGGGCAAGTTTTATGAGGAAACTTACCGACGACTCAAAATATGATCACCATTGGATTTTTTTCATTCACTTTCTATTCGTTGCTTTCCTAGTTCTTATTTTCGTCTCTCTTCTTCTTCCAAAATTTCATTAGGATTAATAGTTGGGCCAAGACCAAATCAAGAAGGATAAATCCCTCTTTCTATTGGGTCTTTACAATTTGTATAGAGCCAAAGTGATTCCTCAGATTACGTGTAATCTCCAAGTTATGTAGAACACCAAGCATCTCATCACCAATTAGTGCCCCATGTAATCTGCAAGTTTTGTAGAACCCCAAGCATCTCATCACCAATTATTGCCCCATAGAATATGTATCCATTGCAAAAAAAAATCTCTTGGGCGTCACAACAAGAATTGTTGAGTGTTTGAGCCTGATTCTCATCACAGCTGAAGTTAAAAATCATTTTCAAATAACATGCAATTAGTTATAAGAAGATTTAAATCTTGAATCTTTTAGCTCACTCTTAAGGATGTCTAGTGCAATATCCTATTACTTCAGGCTGTATATTTAAAAATAAATAAATTACAATCCAGTTTGTTCATCTGTTATGAAGAAATAGGTCATTCATGCTTTCAGAATGCCCCCACTGCTCTATTTTTGCATACCTTTAATGAAGGGTTATATCTTAGTGCAAGACACTTGTCATATCTTAGCAGAGGGAAGATTTTTTTTTGGTGTTAAGCCCAAGGCTTGTGATTGCATGGAATAATTTCAATGTGTGGTGTTTTAGACTGTAAAAAACTCATATACTTTAATTATACCATTTTTGTAATTTCAGGGGATGATTCCAACAATTGTGAAAAGGACTGCCAATATGTTGGATGAATGGAGTAAATTGGTATTGTGAGATGCATAAAAATGGACGTCCAAAAGGAGTTCCACAATCTCACAGTAGATCTTATTTCCCGCACAGGATTTGGAAGTAGTTTTAATATAGAGGGAAAGAATATATTTGATATGCAATTTCTTGCAGTTGAGTCACTTTGCAGTGTTTATATTCTAGGTTTTAGGTGAAAAAATTCAATTTTGTGAAAGTGCAATTGTCGATCTTAGATTATCTTTGTCCTTATTAAATGAAAAATTTTACTATATTTATCTCATAGTTGAGATTTCCAATGATTTTTCAACTATATCATCCCATCTCAAATGCCTTTGTCCTTCATGAGTCATCTGCATTTGATAGTGTTCTTGGGTACTTTAAGAGGGTTTAATCATATTCTAAAGTATGCAAAATTTATAACTTCTTTTGCTTTCTTACATTTGCATGTAATATGTGAGAATAATTCCTCTCATTAGGTTTCTACCTACTACAAAGAATAGGAAATGTTGGAATTTGGAAAAAGAAATAAGAAGATCCTTAACAAAAATTATAGCTGCCATATAAAAGACTACTATAATAGAAAAACCAGGTAGATATGGTGTCGATCTACTTGGTGTTATGATGTCTTAGAGCAAGGAACAGGGGAGAGTCAATGTCAAAATTAATGCAAGCCTAAGTAAAGAGGAATTTGGAAATCATTGATGAATGCTAGAGTTTCTAATTTTATGGTCATGAAACAACTTCAGTGTTCTTGACATGGTGTGTAATATTGTTGGGCATACATCAAGATTGGCAAGATCAAGGTCGCTGGGAGGCATTGGAAGTATGTGGAAAAAAAATTATCCAGATGCGGGAAACTTAAGTCACCTCACAATTGTAAGGAAAACCACAGATCATTTTGAAATTAGTAAACTAATAAATTAAGGTAAGCACTATTTCCTGGCTCTAATAAATGAAAAAAATGCAGAGACATAATTCAAATTTATTCATATTATCAAAGCAAAATTTCTTCACACAATACACTCGGGAGCACTAACACTCATGGTTAAACTAGGACTTAGAATTGGATTCAACTATAGTATTTTGGACATGTCATAAATAAGGCCTTGAGACTTTATCCACCCGCTTTGGATGTATTGCAAGAGACATGTGAACCAATGAAGCTTGAAAGGCTATCGATTCTTGCAAGAACCCAGCTTTTGATTTCAATCACTGCAGTTCACCATGATCCTGCTTTATGGGGAAATGATGTCAAATATTTCAACCCAATGCGGTTTAGTGAAGGAATTGCAAAGGCTATAAAACATCCAATGGCATTCATGCCCTTTAGTGTTGATCCAACTATATGTGTGGGCCAAAATTTTGCATTGTTGACAGCAAAAATATTTTTGGCTATGATCCTGCAAAAGTTTCATTTAGTCATTTCACCCTCTTATACTCATTTCCTTATAGTCTTAGACATTTTGAAAAGTCATAAAAGAGCTCAGGTTATCTTCAGCATGGACTAATATGTGAGAAAGAATAGTACTCCTAATAAATTCTTCAAAGTATTGGAATTTTGAATAGGAATATATATTTTATGCTATCGAATAATCAATAAATATTACAAATACTTTTGTTTAGATTAGTAGGGAAAGGGCTAATCTTGATTACACAGAGCATAATAGCATAGGAAAACAAAAAAATTGGATAGCTCCAACCTACTGATCTATTGGGAATTGTTCATTCTAGACCATGGCACTTACAAATAAGTAAATAATTCTCTATTACATTAGTACTATTGCACCATCCTTCTAATTTTAAGTGTCTAAGTTAGTATAGGTGGTAGTCAAGGAATGATCAGTTATATTTTATAGTTACTAACAAGTTATTATCATTGAATTGAGTATTGAACTCTTATTGAAGAATGCTGGAGGTATCCCCCTCGAAGTGGCATATTATTATTAATTATTTACATATAATTCTAGAAATATAATTAATTCAATTAGAAGAATTAAAAATCTACATAGTTGAAATTTGATAAAACATCGAATAAGACATCAAACTAAATTACTGAGATACCAAAAAAAAAATACAATTGAATAGATTTGAATCAAAATAGCACTAAAATTTATGAATAAAAAAAAATTCTAAGATGATTAATTTCTTCAAAAGTCTTGATATTTCATCTTTATAAATATTATCTACTATAAATTTAATAAATAATATTTATTATTAAAAAAAGAAATTATAGACAAAAGGTTTACAATAAATTATTAGAAAATAATACATATGTCAAAGCTGTTAAATCTCAAAATTTGAAAATGAGAAGATTCAATTGATAGATGTTAGAGTATAATCTGAAACGTTGATGGTTAAAAATTAATACACAATTATCCTAGAGTATGATGTGAAACTTTGATGGTCAAAAATTGATACTCAACATCTTGTGCATCCCAAATTATCTTATCTTATAGTATAGGACACTAAATACTTCCTCCAACTGACCCACTTGGCAATTCTATGAGTACAGCACAGCGTCCATCTCTGCTCTTCTGATGTTTTATTGAAAACAAATGAATGCAAACCAATTAAAAGCTTAACCATTATGCTGTGGTGGGAGTCCACAATTACTTTTCCCTTTTTCATTTCGTACACATTTTTTCCTGATTTTCCACTGAAAAGATGGTGTGGTGGAAGGCCATACCTATTTCTTTTTGTTTTTCTACTAAGAAAAGACTCGGCGATGGTTTCACGGCCTTCACGAATTTTCCAGGATATTGCAAAGCAATAATGTGGAAGCACAGCCAACACAGACTTCCACTTTTTTAAATTGTCGTGTTCTTGCCAGGCAAGAACGTGGAAACATCCCACCAATAGCGCCCAGTGTCGATTTCTACGTTTTACTTAAAAATAGACAATTGCTAATTAAGCCGATAGGCTTTTCTTTCGGAACGGACTCGGTTACGTATAATTGTCTCACGCTGAAAATGCTGGTTTTTTGTCTCACGCTGAAACCGCCGTTTTTTGTCCCACGTGGTTTTCCCGCACAACACTCTGCCTGTTTTTTTTTCCTCACACGGATCTTCTACACAGCACGCGGTAACGACAACCATTATCTTCTACACAGCACGCGGTAACGACACCATTATCGGGCATAGCACTGCAGCCTATTATGACTTAGACTTTGCACAAACATAGTACTGACACTGCACTGATATACGTATTCAAAGAGAGATCGATTACTAAATCTGCGAAAGCTTGTGGTGATGATTTCAATGAGCACGGATATCAATTTTTATTATTATTTTATTATGTAAATTACCGTCTTCTTTCACAGCACGCGGTAACGACACCATTATCGGGCATAGCACTGCAGCCTATTATGACTTAGACTTTGCACAAACATAGTACTGACACTGCACTGATATACGTATTCAAAAAGAGATCGATTACTAAATCTGCGAAAGCTTGTGGTGATGATTTCAATGAGCACGGATATCAATTTTTACGCCGTAGGCGTTTCCCTCTGGGAAAGCCCCAGCCAGTTTTTTACAATCGATGGTTGGTAGTCTTCGAGAGGGGAATGACTACCATTCAAATCATCCCCATCGTTAATTTTTATTTTCACCAGCTGTCCATTTTATCTTTTTCATTAATCAATGA
>MU228457.1:502078-517637 GCA_018584345.1 Thuja plicata | reverse complement strand
GGTTTATACACAAAAGAGCAAGAAGCATCATTTTCAAATTAATATTGTTGATAACTTATATTCTCTCCCACAATTTGATTGATTTTTTGATTTGACAATTTTATTAGATTATTATTTTTAATTTTCCATTTTTTTTATTTTATAGTTCTATTAATTTCTTATTAGTATAATTTAGTTAGAATTGTATAGTGATATAATTATATTTTTTTATAATTCTAATTTATTGATTTAATATTTTTACATATTTTATAATTTTATTTTTTATTTTTTCTTTTAACTTTTTAAAATTTCAAATGAATAGTTTGTAATAGTTTATAACAGTTATTCTACAAATTGAAAAAAAAAAACTAATATGAAGCAATAGTACAATAAGCTATTACTGACTATTGATAAGCAATTTCGTAAAGTCGTCATAATTCAGATTTTAAAAAGATTATATGAAAACAATATATATAAGCAATTTGTTAAAATATGGCATTGTTATTATTACCAAGAACATTCAAACACTTACTAAACTATTAGGATGACTTTTAACTCTTATTATCTTAAGATTTAAACTCTTCCTATAATGACAGTTATTGACTGTGTTTTCCAACATTCACAACACTTAGAACATTATATTTCTCTTCACTAAATTAAAATAATAAGATATTGAGACCGTAAGAAAATTAAAATAATTAAGAAAAAACAATGTATCTAAAAGGGTTAAAATGAATTACACTATATTGATGTTGTGTTTCCTTATGACCAAGAAACTAAAGATTCTGGAAAACATAGTTTTCTGTGCAAGTTTCCTATTGCAGGCAGAAATAGGGTCAGAAATACCTGGAATGGGCGTTTCAAATGAAAACAGTGTTTTGTCCGTTTAGAAAATAAATGAGGTATAAAATTGGGGTTTCCAGGAACATAGATTTCGTTTAAACTCGTCTCATTTAGGAAACGAAAAATGTACCACTAAAAAAAAGCTAGAACAAAATTAATCCATCTCAAAATAAGCCAAAATTGCACCAGAAGACTACAAAATCCTCTAAAGAATACAGTCCAGGAAATCAAAATTAAAGAAAACCGTGAAAAAGACTCTTCCTTGACCAAAAGAGCTTACAATTCTCAACGTGTATGTTGCAGATTCATTGCATAGATAGAAGTACATTACAGACAGTAAATTTGTGCCACTTTAGGGCACTACACAAATGTTTCAATTATAAGGCAGAGATCTATGCTTACAGCTCATTCATATACTTAATGTAGCAGGAAAAGCCAAAGAAATTATGTGATGGAGAGGAGAAGGTAGACACCGATGACAGAGGTCGTACCAAACATTATTTCAAGTTAACGCTTTTTCTTGCATGGAGTCACGTCAGTCAGTATGCTGCAGGCATCCAGGGTACCTAGACCTTAATTAAGGAGTCACAGTTATTGAAAAATATCATTTTTTTTAAACCATGGTCTGAAAACCATTTTCAGGCAGCTTGTATTCCGGTGTGAGACAACTTTCGATTGCAAGCAACCCCACAAGGAAATCCTATCTGCTAAAAATGGACAATTGCAAAACACTTTGAAACTTCTTAGTTATTGGAAGCTAATAACACGGAAGCACCGACTTTAATTTTGATCTATGTTATATTCTTTGCCAAGCAGGAACAAGGAAACAGCCCCCCAGGTGTGCAATATTTCTTTCTGTTTGATCTGGAATCAAATTTTTTCATTTCGTTATTTGAATCCAAATTAGCAAGAGACTCTGTCCATAAGGAGAAAGGGTGGTTTTGTCTAGGATATGGCCTTTTCACATTGCTCTAGACTCCTAACTTTGGCCCACACCTAAAGACATGTCAATTATTCCCCCATTGGATCTCTCTTCCCTCACTCCCTCTAGAATATAAGGACCCAGATATTATTGAGGTGCTCAAAAACATAGTGGGGATTTTTATTAGGCATGACCTCTTACCGTTTGAACTCACTCATAGGGAAGTTAGGGTATGTATCCTCAGTAATCAGTCTAATGAATTCCCCTCAAAAGTTCAAATCAAATCTAAATGGGGCTCTTGGGCACAAAGGTTACTAATACAGGAGGCACAGACTATTCATGAGTGTCAAGATAAGTTGGGATATTTGAATGCTCAGTGTCAGGACTCTGTGATAGCTGAGGTTAAAGTGTGCAAGGATCACACTTCAAATCCTTATGTTCAATCTCAGGGAAAATTAGGGCCAAATCTCGAAACAAATTTCAGCGGAAAGAAGGGTAGTCCTCACTAAGCAGGTATTCTGCTCCACATTATGGAAGGATAATAACCAATTTATTTATCATTCTTTATCAGTTCTTATGGCTTTATAATGCTTCACAGCACACATGGTCGACACTCCAAATCACAGGCCCTAACTCAAGTACACATCCTTCACTTCCTCCCCAACACCCTGCAAGTTCAGATCAAAAGACACAGGCTAAAGAGGTAAACAATAGAAAAATAAATGACAGGACTGAGCTCATTAGTCTCAAATCAAAATCTACTAACACAAAGGTAGTTGTAGTTGAGGATAGAGTTATTCTAGTGGAATGGACCTGCCCCAAATTCCAACATCTGACTCCCTAACAGAGAGAAGAAAAAGAAAGGACTTGGATACTCTTGATCCTAGCCTCAAAAATAAGGAATTAACCTCTAACCATTCAGAGCATCCCTCTGTAACAGGGACAAAGGAATTCGAGTGGAGTAGTATTACTCAGGATATCAACTTAGCCAACATAGATATGGACCTAATGTTGGACTCCTTAGTATTGAAGGTTGTGGAAGGCAAACTTAATGAATTTAGCAATGGCTCAGACCACTCCCAAATAGACTTGGACTTGGAAGATCAGGTTCACAATTTACAAGAGGGAGAAATTGTAGTAGAGGAGGCTCCAATTTAGAATGATGTCTCATGCTCAATTTTTCAAACAACTTTAGACACAACTAAGACTGCAAAGATTATTTCCTTTAAGAGACCAAGGGGACGACCTTCATAGGTAACCAAACTCAAGGAGAAGATTGCCATAGGAACACAGCTAACCATCAAATTTTAGAGTACTCCCATAAAATGTAAGGAAGAGGCCTCAGCAATGATCTCAAAACTACTATTTGGAAGTAGTTGGGTGACCAACTCTCTAAAAGGAATATGAGGATGTAATCATGGAATGTTCGAGGCTTGAATGCCTCTAAAAAATCTTGTCTCATCAAAAACCAAATTCATGTGGGGGGAGCTGACTTGATGATACTCCAAGAGACTAAACTATTGGAAGAAGGAGGAAATAGACTTTTCACAAGATGGCAACATTGGGGTTTCTTCCTCATGTCCATGGTAGGTGCTTCTAGGGGGTTGGCTATTCTCTAGAATAGACACAAATTCCAAGTATTTTTTATATCTAAGAATGTAAATTGGGTGGAAGTTGAAGTCACAATCTTTTCTCTCTCCTTTATCCTTATCAATGCATATGGACCTACTTCACTGGTACGTAAACAGAGGCTTTGGACTTCTCTCTCTCAGCTCATGGCAGGACTCCAGGGAAAATAATTATTCTAGGGGGGGTTTAACGCCACCTTAGGGTTACAAGATAAAATGGGGGGTTCAAATCCATCTCCTAAAGTTACAGATGACTTTCAGGATTTTATTGAAGGTAACCAGTTACTAGATTGTGTCACCTCAAATGGGAAATTTTGTGGTCCAACAAGCGGAAAGGCATTCATTTTGTTGGAGCAAGGCTTGATAGGTTTTTAGTGAATTCCCTCTGGTTGGTTGAGCATGGGGTTTGTCAATCCTCTTTCCTTTCATTAACAGGGTCAGATCACTTTGCCATAACTGCAAAAATCCAACTTGCACCGTCAAAATCCAGACCTCAACCATACTTTAAAATTGAGAAAATGTGGTTTAGGGACACCAATTTTCTAACATTATTGCAATCTTGGTGGCTCCACGCCCCACGTATGGCTGGTTTGGCCATGTTCAAATTGTCCAAGAAACTAGCCTTCATGAAAGTAAATATGAAATAATGGAATAAAACATCTTTTGGGAATATCATTAAGCAGAAGACTAAAATCCAACGAAATCTAGAAGACATTAAGGACACCATACTCAGAAAAGGCATGACAAAAGAAATATATGAGGAACAAAAACTAAATAATCTTAAACTTGATGAAGTGCTGCTGAGAGAGGAAATTTACTGGAGGCAAAGATCAAGGGAGTTGTGGCTTCAGGAAGGAGATAGAAGTACCCCATTTTTCCACATGTCAGCCAAAGTTAAAAGACACAAAAACTCAATCTTCCAAATTAAGGATGGAAATGGTCTGAATCTTAATAACAAGAAAGATATCCAAATGGAAGCCATCGATTTTTTTTCCCATCTCCTTTCTATGGAGGCAGATGTAGCTCGCAATCAGCCTCCTCCCATTATCAACTGCATTCTGTCCATTGTATCAGAATTGGATCAGGTCTTGATGGCACCCTTTTCATTGGAAGAAATTAGATCCATAATGTTTTCAATGAATTCAAATAAGGCTCCGGGTCTAGATGGCATGACACCTTTCTTTTTTCAAAAATGTTGGGATTTCATGGGCACGGACATCTTTAAGGCAACAGAGGAATCCAGGAGGCATGCTTGTATGCTGAAACAATTTAATAACACAATCATTACCATAATCCCCTAGTGTCATCACCCCTCTTCATTTGCAGATTTCAGACCAATTTCCTTATGTAACACGATTTATAAAATAATATCAAAATCAATGGCTAATTGGTTGGGGAAACTGATTCCTACAATCATTTCAAAACAACAAGGTGGTTTTTTCCAGGTGGTAAAGATACAATTTAAGGGGTCATTATAGTGCATGAAGTGCTCCACTCCATCAAAGAAGAAGGCCTTCCCGCTATGATCTTCAAACTAGATATGACCAAAGCATACGACAGAGTTAACTGGCAATTTCTAAGCTTAGTTATGGACAACATGAGCTTTGACAAAAAAATGGATTAAATGGGTTTTGTCCTGCATTTTTGGAGATAAATTTTCAGTCATGGTCAATGGCACTCCATCTGTATATTTCTCCTTGTCGCAAGGAGTCAAACAAGGGGACTCCCTTTCCCCTATTCTCTTTATTATCCTGGTGGAAGGTCTCAGCAGACTCGTCTCCTTTAAAAAATCCTTGGGCTTGTGGGAAGGAATTAGCATAAGGCAGACTCAATTAAATATCTCTCATACTCTCTTTGCAGATGACCCGTTACTATTTGGGAAAGGATGTGTCAAGAAAGTGACCATTATAAAGGAAACCTTGATAGAAAATTGTGAGGCCTCGGGCCAAAAACTAAATGAGGTAAAATCAAAGATCTTTCTCTTTAACATTAATTCTAAAGCATGCAGAGTTATCTAGAGGATCTTGGGATTTTTAGTAGCACAAACCCCTTGCAAGTATCTGGGTATCCCTTTTTTTCAAGGCAAGGCTAAAACTGCATTCTGGGATGGATTTGTGTCAAACATTAGAGAAATAAAATTGCATCTTGGAAAGCTAGGTGGTTGTCACTAGTAGGTAGAATCCTACTAGCTAAATCTATTTTAAGTTCTATACCTAACCATATCATGCTTGTCATTCTTGCCCCCCCCGTGGGTGATGAAGAAGATTTCAAAATGTTTGAGGGATTTCATCTGGAAAGGGAATATGGATGATAAATCAAAGATCCCACTAGTTTCTTGGAACAAATTTTGTAAACCTAGAACTATTGGGGGTTTAGGCTTCCATATAATTCATGAAAGGAATCTCAGCCTAGGTGCAAAACTGTCTTGGAAAATTTATGATTTCCCAAACAGCCTTTGGGCTAAGCTCATCATAGTAAAGTACCTTGACTCGGATGACCCAAAAATAATTTTCTCAATGAGAAACCCCCCATTAGGCTCAGTCATGTGGAACTTTATTGTTAACAAAAGAGATGTCAATCTCCGTAATATCTCATGGAAAATTAACTCAAGGTTCGAAGCATTGTTTAGGTTAGATTCATGGAATGGATTTCCTCAAATATCTACCCTCCCTAATCTTTAAAGGGCTAAAACCATCCTAGAGAAATTTGGGGGGATAAGGCTCAAGACTATTTTACTTGGAGAGATGGGATTTGTAAATGGAAGGACTTTTCCCATCTACCAATCCCACAAGGAGATAAATTGGAGTTGGAGGGTATACTAAGAACAAGGTTCTTACGCATTAAAGGTGAAAGGGATTGATTGATATGGACAAAGAGTAATTTAGGTAAATATTCAGTCAAAGAGGGCTACAAATCTCTGGTTTTAACCCCAAACTCACAAATTTCAATAGTAAAGTTTGCTTGGCATAATGTGATCCTACCTAAGATTGGGGTATTCTTTTGCGATTTTATCCAGAATGTGATTAAAATGCCTTGGGATCACAAACACCTTCCCCTGCCCCTTATGTGGATTAGTAGTGGAGGAGTCTAATCATCTTCTGGCAGGATCTGATTATGCACAAAACATTTGGAAATGGTCTCTCTGTAAACTTGGATGGCAGGGCCCCCAACACGTATCACTCAAGACGATCCTACACCAATGTCCTCTCTTACATCAATAATATTTCTTCTCAATTATCTGGTGAGTAATCCCTGCTGCAGTAGTTTGGTGTTTGTGGTGGGAGAGAATTAAAGAATCTTCAGGAAACAAGCCTCATCAGAAGACTAGTTCTGCATATGGGTGGAAAAATATGTCTCAAAAATAGTTAATGCTTATGTATCAAAGGTGAGGGCACTCTTGTATACCTTCATATCTTTTGATAATGCTATTATAAATAGTTGGAAGCAAATTTCTATCCTATTCAAAGGGGTTCTAGTAGGTAGAATGCCAAAACACCAAATAAGAAAAGATATTAAATGGATACCCCGAGACTCCAATCACATAAAATTGAATTTTGATGGTGCTTACAATGGAAATCCAGGCAAGTCTGGTGCGGGTTTTTCTCTAAGGAGGTGGGCTAAATCTCTTGTGGTAGAAGCACACTGCAAACTCCCTGAAGGATCAAACAACACGACTGAGGCACGGGCAGTATTATGTGGGGTCAAATTGGCTATTCGAATGGGAGTAACTAACTTGCACATCAAAGGTGACTCCCTAAAAATTATCTCTTACTTATCAACTAAATCTTCAATAAATTGGTATTTTCAATACGTATTGCAGGAAGTAATTAAACTCCTCCATGCCTTCTGTTCATACACAATTTCACATTGCTATAAGGAGGCCGGCAAATTAGCTGACTAGTTATCTAATCTAGGAGTGGATGGAGCAGAAGTGGACAAGGAATCAGACTATGTGCAGGTACAATGTGATCAGATGCTAGAATTTTTGAAGGAAGAATGCCATTAGTAACTTGTGCAAGTGTCCTTAGGTGGTTATTATACAGGAAGGAATTTAACACATGTATGCTATCTATAAAAGGAATTTATGGTGCCCAATGTCAGATGCATTAGATGGAGCATGTGCCAAGTACAAGAGGAAAGAGGATCGAATAATGCCCCCATCACATCCACACACTTTTGATTTGGAGGTGTGGCCAAGGTGATACAAAATGAAGCATGATTTTAAGTGATATGAGGTAACCAGGTGAGGTGTCACTCGGTAAGGTAGACTGAGTGTCCAAGAAAGGATGATGGATGCAGGCTAATATCTAAAGAAATCTATCTCACTATTATTAGTGCAGGTTTCCAAGATTTACCTAATCTGAACCGCGTGTGGCATGAAGCTCGGGGCCTCTTCACGTATTTTCTCATCATGATGATTAATGTTGTCATGGTCTATCTATTCCCCTATTTTCATTTCTATTTTTGGCTCTTCCTACTATAGAAAGTATATCTTTAGGATATTGTGAGGGCAAGCATGGATTACAGAGAACCTAATCTTAGGATTTCTCTGCAAATTAAGGAATGGGAACAACCGATGGAAGGACCATATTTGGGGAGATAGATGAAGGTATCTTTTAAGCCACTCCCGGGCCACATCATCGAGGCAATCAGAGGCATTATTGGTGATGGTATGCTCCTACCAGATGCCCCAAGACACATTTATCACACCCAGGTATTCTCAGTGTTCTTGTCAAATTGGTATGACATGCTTCTGGATTATACGCTATTCTTCTAAATGGCCACTAAGTTGTTAAAAGCAGAATTTGTGACAGAAGGGGAGCTTCACATGGAATTCTGAGGGTACCAGCTGTGAAACTCAAAGGCATGGATTGGGGGTCTCTTTCCTCCAGTTCATCTAGAGGAGAAGAAGGAGTGTGCGCGCCTGTATGATACTCTTAAGCTGGCTTTGGAGGGACGAGATCTACAACACCTGAGGAGAGAAATTATTAAATTAATGAACATACTACCAAGTGGGATGGTGGAAAATGCGTTCATTTTATTTGAAAGAGTTTCCATTGTGCTGGCATTTGTGGAGAAAGATTAAACAGAGATGTCTTCACCAACTATCATTTATCCTGCATCTTCGACAACTTCCCAAGCCGACAGAGGCTTAACTAAACGGAAAGGGAAAGTGGGTGTTCAGTAAACTTGGCTACTGAGATATGTTTTGTCTAGGCACTTCTTCTTAATGGTTTCATGGATTTTGTGCATGCTAGACTGTAGCCTAAGAAGGGTCGACATCATTTTTTTTTCCCTATTAGCTGATATCGATGTAATAGTCATGTTCTGCATTTTGACCAGCATACATGTTTGTGAGTGAGTTTGTGATTTTAGGCATTTTCATTGTTGCCTTAGTAGTTAACTGGGTCTGTTGTAAAGTTTTTATGTTTTGGCTAGGATAGAGTGTTTTCTTCCGTTCTTCTTTCCCTGTTGAGCCCTTGAAGCAGTGTACTTATTATAAAATATTAATAAATCATAATGGCTGCCATTTTTGCCTTCAAAAAATAAATTTTTATTTGTGTAACGTATTTCATTAATGTTTCTAGTTAGTTGAATATGTGATTAATGTGTTTCTTAAGTAGACACATTAGGGAACCCATAGAGGATATTGTTTTAATATAATTTATCTTATGCCCATGCTTGTAATCAATGTAATTATAATTTGTAATTATACCTTTGATTATGCAATCTGGCTATATAAATGAAATCATAATGGTTACAGAAAAATGTATTTATTCTTTAAAAAAAACTATTTCTATGTTCTTCTACATGATAGTAGTTTCCTCTTATAAGGTTCTTTAGAAAGTTGTGTCCAAAAGTAGATGAACAATGCTTAACAGGGGATAAATCTCATAGCGCTCGTTCTTTCAAAATAGTAGAAATGGTGGAGAAAGAAGGAACAAAATGGAACTTCCTACGAGAATGCCACAATAAAAAAGGAAATCTTTTGAAATGGGCAAATAGAAAATTGAGATGTAAAAAGATATGTCAGGAGAGGTAGAATTAAGGGGGACCCATGGAAAAGGTTGAGGTAAGACATACACTATGTAGTCAATGCTTAGAGTGTGTTGCATAAGCCCGTCCCAATCCTTGGGTTACTATAACATAAGATGATACACTAATAGTCACAACTATGATCTATATGCTATGAAAATCATATGTTATGTTTCAACTTTTAAAGAAATATCATCTATTAACATGTGTTTAATTTCTCTTTATATCTATGTTGAGACTAGCATTCTCATAGAGTACAGTATTGAAACTGTTTAGAAGAGAGTTCTATTCGTAGCTAATATGTAGGCTATGTTGAATATGTAATGGAAACTAAAAGTAAAATACGTAGGTATAACAAACATTAAAATGGGTATATTAGAATAAGCTCTCATTCTTTGTACCTAATTGTATGTTTAGTTATATTTTTCATGAAATCCCTTAGTAATTGTTAACTCTTCTTTCTTTTTGATTTCCATGTTGTGAGAGCATGAATTCTAATTAGGTGACGTGAAGGAAAATTAATACCAATACTTGAGTAGTGATACAACTACCATGTGGTAAAATAAACAAGTTAGATTAATATTTATGAACATGCAAACTATCATATGAGTTATCATTCACTTGACTAGTTTAGTTTGACCAATTTGTTCCAAACATATTGCCACAACTTACAAGAATATCATAGATAGTTAAAGGTGGTGGTCGTGACATTTTAATTATTGATTTTTTTTTATACATAAATAAAACACTATTTTATTTTATTTTATTAATTGAGATATTTTGTGGAATACAAATTAATATGACATAGAGTGAAAAAAGTCATTGATGGAATTAAAACATGTGCAATAGAAGTATGCATGTTGGGTTACCAAGTTGCACATAAAGTATGAACTAGTATAGATATTTTAAATACATCTATCTAATGAAATGTCGAGAGATATCAATTCAAACTATTTTAATCATCTTAAAATTATAAGGACATTAACCTTTGAACATGTAGTAATTTGTCGAACACCTTCAATTCATTAGTAATTAGTTATGAAGTGATCTATAGATTCAAACAACTTGTTTACTACTATAAGTAGTAGTCACCAATTAATATGTGAAATATAAATGCACATACATCTATACATACATATAATTATTTAAATAAATTGAATTAATTTTATTTATTTTTAATTATCTTCTTAAATTCTTTTTTTTTTAAAGGAATTTTAGGAAGCTATAAAATATGATAAATATAATAATTAATGTTGGTATATATTTTTATCACATTTGACTAATGAGAGGTACTAATAAAAAGTTACTTTACTATCTTCTAGTTCTATAGGGTGTATTGGGTTATGAGCAATTGGATTGTGGTTACCTTTAACTCTTAAATAAGTTGCATTATCATTATTACACCAAAGGAATTTCTGATATGAGAAGAATGAGCTCTCAAATGATATCAACATCTTTCCATTAGTCAGTATGCATTTTCTGACTTCTTTTTACTGTTATTTACACTGTCAAAGCACCAATGTGAAGTTTAGGTACCATCCATAGCAATGTAACTTTTTAGACTCCTTTTATTTGTCTGACATAATGCATAATGGAAAATGTGATGTTAATACAATCGAGGATTGCAAAAATTAAATCATATCCCAAGAAATCTTGCATCGTTGATTGGTCCTGAGAGTTTTGATGGTACCAACAACCTTTTAACCAGAAAAATAAGTATCGGGTGACCAGATTCAATGATCGAGAATCATTGACAGAAAAAAAAAATGAGACAGAATTGCAATGAATGGTTTACACTGATAATCAGAATGGAGGAGCGAAGGGCAAGTTTTATGAGGAAACTTACCGACGACTCAAAATATGATCACCATTGGATTTTTTTCATTCACTTTCTATTCGTTGCTTTCCTAGTTCTTATTTTCGTCTCTCTTCTTCTTCCAAAATTTCATTAGGATTAATAGTTGGGCCAAGACCAAATCAAGAAGGATAAATCCCTCTTTCTATTGGGTCTTTACAATTTGTATAGAGCCAAAGTGATTCCTCAGATTACGTGTAATCTCCAAGTTATGTAGAACACCAAGCATCTCATCACCAATTAGTGCCCCATGTAATCTGCAAGTTTTGTAGAACCCCAAGCATCTCATCACCAATTATTGCCCCATAGAATATGTATCCATTGCAAAAAAAAATCTCTTGGGCGTCACAACAAGAATTGTTGAGTGTTTGAGCCTGATTCTCATCACAGCTGAAGTTAAAAATCATTTTCAAATAACATGCAATTAGTTATAAGAAGATTTAAATCTTGAATCTTTTAGCTCACTCTTAAGGATGTCTAGTGCAATATCCTATTACTTCAGGCTGTATATTTAAAAATAAATAAATTACAATCCAGTTTGTTCATCTGTTATGAAGAAATAGGTCATTCATGCTTTCAGAATGCCCCCACTGCTCTATTTTTGCATACCTTTAATGAAGGGTTATATCTTAGTGCAAGACACTTGTCATATCTTAGCAGAGGGAAGATTTTTTTTTGGTGTTAAGCCCAAGGCTTGTGATTGCATGGAATAATTTCAATGTGTGGTGTTTTAGACTGTAAAAAACTCATATACTTTAATTATACCATTTTTGTAATTTCAGGGGATGATTCCAACAATTGTGAAAAGGACTGCCAATATGTTGGATGAATGGAGTAAATTGGTATTGTGAGATGCATAAAAATGGACGTCCAAACGGAGTTCCACAATCTCACAGTAGATCTTATTTCCGGCACAGGATTTGGAAGTAGTTTTAATATAGAGGGAAAGAATATATTTGATATGCAATTTCTTGCAGTTGAGTCACTTTGCAGTGTTTATATTCTAGGTTTTAGGTGAAAAAATTCAATTTTTTGAAAGTGCAATTGTCGATCTTAGATTATCTTTGTCCTTATTAAATGAAAAATTTTACTATATCTATCTCATAGTTGAGAGTTCCAATGATTTTTTAACTATATCATCCCATCTCAAATGTCGTTGTCCTTCACAAGTCATCTGCATTTGATAGTGTTGTTGGGTACTTTAAGAGGGTTTAATCGTATTCTAAAGTATGCAAAATTTATAAATTCTTTTGCTTTCTTACATTTGCATGTAATATGTGAGAACGGTTCCTCTTGTTAGGTTTCTACCTACTACAAAGAATAGGAAATGTTGGAATTTGGAAAAAGAAATAAGAAGATCCTTAACAAAAATTATAGCTGCCAGATAAAAGACTACTATAATAGAAAAACCAGGTAGATATGGTGTCAATCTACTTGGTGTTATGATGTCTTAGAGCAAGGAACAGGGGAGAGTCAATGTCAAAAGTAATGCAAGCCTAAGTAAAGAGAAATTTGGAAATCATTGATGAATGCTAGATTTTCTACTTTTATGGTCATGAAACAACTTCAGTGTTCTTGACATGGTGTGTAATATTGTTGGGCATACATCAAGATTGGCAAGATCAAGGTCGCTGGGAGGCATTGGAAGCATGTGGAAAAAAAACTATCCAGATGTGGGAAACTTAAGTCACCTCACAATTGTAAGGAAAACCACAGATCATTTTGAAATTAGTAAACTAATAAATTAAGGTAAGCACTATTTGCTGGCTCTAATAAATGAAA
The DNA here is from genome assembly GCA_018584345.1 of Thuja plicata. Lineage (NCBI taxonomy): Eukaryota > Viridiplantae > Streptophyta > Pinopsida > Cupressales > Cupressaceae > Thuja > Thuja plicata. Next base: position 504,592 of record MU228457.1, on the reverse strand, counting down.
AAAATGCAGAGACATAATTCAGATTTATTCATATTATCAAAGCAAAATCTCTTCACACAATACACTCAGGAGCACTAACACTCATGGTTAAACTAGGACTTAGAATTGGATTCAACTATAGTATTTTGGACATGTCATAAAATATTGTATGAATTTTTTGCATGATTTTTTGTAGGTGTGAATGATCATAAATAAGGCCTTGAGACTTTATCCACCCGCTTTGGATGTAGTGCAAGAGACATGTGAACCAATGAAGCTTGAAAGGCTATCGATTCTTGCAGGAACCCAGCTTTTGATTTCAATCACTGCAGTTCACCATGATCCTGCTTTATGGGGAAATGATGTCAAATATTTCAACCCAATGTGGTTTAGTGAAGGAATTGCAAAGGCTACAAAACATCCAATGGCATTCATGCCCTTTAGTGTTGGTCCAACTATACGTGTGGGCCAAAATTTTGCATTGTTGATAGCAAAAATAATTTTGGCCATGATCCTGCAAAAGTTTCATTTAGTCATTTCACCCTCTTATACTCATTCCCTTATAGTCTTAGACATTTTGAAAATTCATAAAAGAGCTCAAGTTATCTTCAGCATGGACTAATATGTGAGAAAGAATAGTACTGCTAATAAATTCTTCAAAGTATTGGAATTTTGACTAGGAATATATATTTTATGCTATCAAATAATCAATAAATGTTACAAATACTTTTGTTTAGATTAGTAGGGAAAGGGCTAATCTTGATTACACAGAGCATAATAACATAGGAAAACAAAAAAATTGGATAGCTCCAACCTACTGATCTATTGGGAATTGTTCATTCTAGAACATGGCACTTACAAATAAGTAAATAATTCTCTATTACATTAGTACTATTGCACCATACTTTTAATTTTAAGTGTCTAAGTTAGTATATGTGGCAGTCAAGGAATGATCAGTTATATTTTAAAGGTACTAACAAGTTATTATCATTGAATTGAGTATTGAACTCTTATTGAAGAATGTTGGAGGTATCCCCCTCGAAGTGGCATATTATTATTAATTATTTACATATAATTCTAGAAACATAATTAATTCAATTAGAAGAATTAAAAATGTACATAGTTGAAATTTAATAAAACATCGAATAAGATATCAAACTAAATTACTGAGATGCCAAAAAAAAAATACAATTGAATAGATTTGAATCAAAATAGCACTTAAATTTATGAATAAAAAAAAATTCTAAGATGATTAATTTATTCAAAAGTCTTGATATTTCACCTTTATAATTATTATCTACTATAAATTTAATAAATAATATTTATTATTAAAAAAAAAAATTATAGATAAAAGGTTTACAATAAATTATTAGAAAATAATGCATATATCAAAGCTGTTAAATATCAAAATTTGAAAATGAGAAGATTCAATTGATAGATGTGAGAGTATAATCTGAAACGTTGATGGTTAAAAATTGATACACAATTATCCTAAAGTATGATGTGAAACTTTGATGGTAAAAAATTGATAGTCAACATCTTGTGCATCCCAAATTATCTTATCTTATAGTATAGGACAATAAATACTTCGTCCAACTGACCCACTTGGCAATTCTATGAGTACAGCACAGCATCCATCTCTGCTCTTCTGATGTTTGATTGAAAACAAATGAATGCAAACCAATTAAAAGCTTAACCATTATGCTGTGGTGGGAGTCCACAATTACTTTTCCTTTTTTCATTTCGTTCCACTGAAAAGATGCTGTGGTGGAGGGCCATACCAATTATTTCTTTTTGTTTTTCTACTAAGAAAAGACTCGGCGATGGTTTCACGTCCTTCACGAATTTTCCAGGATATTACAAAGCAATAATGTGCAAGCACAGCCAACACAAACTTCCACTTTTTTAAATTGTCATGTTCTTGCCAGGCAAGAACGTGGAAACATCCCACCAATAGCGCCCAGTGTCGATTTCTACGTTTTAATTAAAAATAGACAATTGCAAAGCACTTTGAAACTTCTTGGTTATTGCAAGCTAATAACGCGGAAGCACCGACTTTACTTTTGATCTCTGTCGTATTCTTTTCCAGGCAGGAACGAGGAAACAGCCCCCCAGGTGGGCACTCTTTGTTTATCGGCTATTTCTATCTCCATGCTTGTTACCCCTTCAAGCACTGAATTCCTTGTTTTCAATTAGAGGGCTTTTCTAACATATCCATTCTATATCTGTTTGCTTTTTTTCCTGAGCATCAATTTTCTGTCAATGGCCTCCACTTCGACTTCTGGTCGAGGAGACCACGTACCCGATCCATTTTTTGTCCTCGAACCTCCCAACAAAAAGATGAAGTCCTCCTTGTCTGTAAAACACTATGATGTATTCATCAACCATCGCGGCCCAGACGTCAAAAAAACTCTGGCTCTGCAGCTTTACAATTCTCTGCAGAATGCTGGGATCTCAGCATATCTTGATTGTGAAGAGACTGAACTGGGAGACTCAATTTCTTCCACCATAAAGAATGCCATTTTCTCTGCCAGA
>MU228457.1:480566-500722 GCA_018584345.1 Thuja plicata | reverse complement strand
TAAGCTATGATGCTCTGGAAGAGGATCACAAACAGATCTTTATGGATATAGCGTGCTTTTTCATAGGGAAAGATGTGAGCGAGGTCATAAGTATATGGAAGGCTTCAAAGTGGAGAGTGGAACATTCACTTCAAACCCTCAAAGACAAGTGCCTCGTTGAACTGCAATTTTGTGTTGATAGGGATTTCTTGGGAGAAGTTGTGGAAAAAAGATATGTTTTGAGAATGCATGACCACCTCCGCGACTTGGGCAGAGATATGGCAGACAATGAAATGAGCAATCCTTGTCGGCTGTGGCGTCCTACAGATTTGGTATGTGTTTTTTGTGTCCTTAATTTCATGCTTAAAATGATTTATTTTCTATACGATGTTAAAACATTACACTTAACTTATAATTAATATTTTGTTATAACTCCATAGAAATTTAAATGCAGACCGAAATGCAAAGCATTATTACGGCAGCCGAAGGAAAGAATTTCAGATATTTTTATGATTATTCTCTCGACATGACATATCTTCTGGAGATTTCAAAGAAATCAACTGATTGGCAATGGCTTCAACTTAAAGATACCTATAATTGCGGTGATAAGGATATTCCTGGCTGGATTCCTCTACAAAATTTGCAGTCTTTAAGACTCGAAGGAGACGTACCAACTGCGAGATTGTGGCAAAGGAATGACCAGGTATATGCCTTTTCTAGATCAAAAATTAAATTTTAGTAGAAATAGTTCGTTCTTGTAAGACTTTTTACCGTTCAAAAACAATAGTTTTAGCCGAAGTGATTGTAAATTCCAGGTTCCACTCAACCTGAAAGAGCTATATTTGGGTTACACACCATGGACGTTTAGGATGGCTTTAATAAACGAGCTGGTGAGTTCGAATGGAATGTTGAAACATCTTGAAGTTCTGAACCTAAGCTTGTACTACGGTATTACAATCTTAGAATGGAATTGCTTCCTAAAATCTGTAAGAAAACTCACCAATCTGAAAACTTTAGTACTGCAAGGGGAATTCACTTTGAGCAACAGGGGAGAGACAACTGATGATCAATTAACAGACTCTGAGGTAGAAGGGGAATTCACTTTGAGCAACAGGGGAGAGACAACTGATGAAGATCAGTTTCCTATGAAAAGCCTTGAAGCCATAACTCTGAGTAATGGACGAAACATATGGAGGGTCTCAATAAGTGGACAGTTGTGTCCCGCTCTTAAATCTCTTGAGCTTAGTTATATGTATAAGCTAATCGAAGTGGATTTAACAGGGGTAACCAAACTGGAATGTCTGGTGTTGCTCAAATGTTACGTGTTAAGAAGAGTACTGTGCAATGATCTGGTGCAACTTGAAATGCTCCGCATAAGTCATTGCCATACTATGAGTGAGTTGCCAAATTTTGGGCGTTTCAGCTATGTCAAGAGGATCTATATTAACTGGTGTTGGGAGCTGCAGAATATATCAGCTATTGAAAGATTGAAGGGGTTGAAGAGGATCTGGATAGCAAATTGTCGAAAGCTGAAGAATATAAAAGCTATTGAACAATTGAAGGGATTGAAGAGAATCTGGATTGAGGAATGTGAACAGCTGGAGGGTGTAATTTGCTTTAAAGAATTGAAAGGGTTGAAAAGAATCTTCATTGGGAATTGCCCAAGGCTGCAAAACATACAAGGCATTGAATCTTTAATACGCTTGGAGAGCGTTATCATTGCTGGATGTTGGGAGCTGCAAAATATAAGGGGTATAGAAGAATTGAAAGGACTGAAGGAGGTGATTATTTCAGATGCTCCTTCAATAATTGGCGTTGAAAAGTTGCAGGTAGTATTAAACCAGATATGTGTATTTTCTCATTAGCTTGTCCATTATTTCCATTTCATTCAGTTGCTCTTTTGCCATTTCTTGTAATTTTTGGAACGGTTGCATCTGTCTACAGTATTTCTGAATCTTTCGCTATCAATTTTCCATATATACTGCTGAAAATAATTTGGTGATTTCAGAGATTGCCGTGGGAGTTAACAATTCTGGTGGAAAGACCGGCCATGTCAGATTTAATCCTAAATGAAGATGAAGACTCATCGCCCGTGCCATTTTTAAATGCAGATAAAATTGGCAACATATTGTTTATGGCGGATGGTTTCTGTGAAACAGAGAATGGGGGTGTAGAGTGGCAAGGGTATCTGAGTAGGAAAGAAGTAGAGGAGATGATCCATTCGTTTCATATAAAAACCCAAAAGTCGCTCAGTACATTCATCTTTTGCGCTATGCTTAGGGGCCGTGTTCGCATGAAGAGAGACATTTGTAATGGGACTAAGATTGTCTTTGATGGGCATTGTAACCTGAAAGATATAGAACTCTGCAAATATGGTGTAGATAAGATATACATGTGCGCTGTCAATGAAGAAAGGCTCTCAAACTATGACTCCTGGCTGCCATCAGAATGTTATATAGAGAAGGCGTTTTTGATGGGAGTGAAGAAAGGCGAGGAAAGGAAAGCCCTCGACATATTGCAAAGCTTATTTACTCAACTATGCCTTAGCAATGCCGAAATCCTTCCGGATGCAGTCTATTCGGCTGATGAAGGTATTGACATTGATGATTTGCATGAGTATGATGACGAGGATGATGAGTATGACTCTGGTGATGATGATCATTATGATGATGTAAGTTAGTTTTAATTGTAATTTCTGTTGTATATAAGATTATGGATATCTTAAAAGTGAAATAAATTTTTTTTTAATTCAAGGGATCAAATGAAATTAGTATATTTTATTGTGGGAGTTATAAATAAAATTGATTAATTTTTATCTAATTAATTAAATTTTATTTGTTTAAAAAGGTTATTTTAATAGTACATAAATAAAGTATTATTTATTTTATTAGTCAAGATATTTTGAAGAATCTAAATTAATAAGACATAGATTGAAGGAAGTCAATGATAGAATTAAAGCATGTGCAATAAGTGACATGGACTCTTAGAGATTCCTTGTAAGGGTAAGATTTGTGAATTGTAGTCATGCAGCTATTAAAAGCACTTGACAACCTCTTTGTCTAGTAATGTAAGGTCTATTAGGACCAATACTCTTAAGATAGTGAAAATTTGGGAAGATTGTGGAGAAATAGGGTAAAATATTGTAATGAATAATCAAACAAATAGTGAACAAATTTGTTTTGACCACTAAAGTAGAATGAGACTAACCATTGATGAAACAAGAAAAGGTGTGTACTGGGAAATTAAAATTAGCAAAATAGTATAAAAGACAACATTATAATTATGCGGTGAAACACTTTTGAGAAAAAAAAAACCACCATTAAAGAAATTTTTGGATGCTTGCTAATTAAATAAATATTATTAGATGATGAAAATCCACCCTACTCAATAGTGTTTGAATAGTATAGCAATATTCTACTTGCAACACATAATTAAAACACTATCTCACCTATCCAATTCAGAGTGCAAAGAGGAGAAAACCCATGAATGCTTTCATAAAACCAAGTGTCATCAAAACTATGATCCAAGACCAAAATACATGCTCGCACAGTGTACTTATTTAAGCAGTCAAGCTTTATATCCATTCACAAATACATCTTTGATCTCAATACTATAATAAGCATACATTCCCAAGTCTAACCCTCTACTATATAGTGGCCAATTAATGTGAAAAATACTTTTCATAACAAGATTCTCCACTCTTAACAATGTAAAATTTTAAGTGTTATCTTAAGGAGAGATGCTTAATGATCTTATGACAGTGTATTGATTGATAGTCAAATTATTATTTCATGAGACATAACATTATAGATAGATTTTCTATGATTGCCATGTTTCTATTATACCTTAATCTTATTGGAAGTGTGAAAAGGGAGATAAAATTTTCTCTTAATTTTAAGGTATGTTGCTAGTAGAATTTTCTAAAAGGCTTTTATACATAAAATATTTAATATATTTAGAAAAGTACAATGCAAAGGCAAGAATGTACCTTCAATTCTTTTTCCATAGCTACGGCCAAGCATAACAATGAATTGGATTCTTTTACATGTGACCATATACTCCACTTAATTGATTTGAAGAAAATATAATAATTATTGGTGTAATTAAATGTTCACTAATTACACTTTACTTAAGTTTACTTAGGATAATGGATTGCATAGTAGTTTTCATATGAGACACTTAGGAGTTTGCATTTCATTTTAGCACATGGTGCAGGAGAAATCCACTTTAGATTGAGTAAGCTGTTATCTCTTTCCACTTTATGTGTGAGATCCACCTTTATTGCTCTTATCACATTATCATCCTCTCATTGTTGCACATGTTTGCAAATACTTTGTTGTACAATAGAAGATGATCCACCTTTGGTGAACATGTGATTCCACCTAGTGTGGTTGATAGCTTATCATCTCCTTATCATGTAGTCTTATTGCATTGACTATATATCCAGGCACTCCTATATTGTATTTATCCATTATCCTTTGATCATTATTGAGTTATTCATTTGATTATTGTTGAGTCTCTCTTGTTTATGCTATCTATTGAGCTTCTAGATCTTGGCATTTCCTTAGGAAAATTGTTACATGGTATCAGAGCTATAGAAAATTTCATTGCATAGCAATTAGAGAGCCTAGTTTGCTTCAACCTTTGGAGGGTCATGATTTAGATCTGGGATCAGTAGCTTGTGGGAGAGTTTTGAGCAAGATCGGACCTCACCATTGCAACCAGGTGGCCATTGTGGAAAATTTTGACTATAATTTTGCCTACCTTGGGAAAAAGTCAAACTCGAGGCAAAAGAAAAATCAAATTGGACCCCTAAGGCCCAATCTGCAATTTGGTAATGACTTTTTGTGAATTTCATTTTCAGATCTGAATTTATTTCTATTTTCATCAATCATTTGGATCTATAATTTATTATTATTTTTCATAAAAAAAATTGGCCTATCAGGCTTTTGGTTGCCATTTTGGATTTCTTCAGACGTAGGCACCAGAGCACATTGAAAGAATATTCCAAGCATAGACTCGACAGTCACATCCTAGCCCCGCATTCACAACCCTCTACACATTGTGCATTGGGCAAGCATCAGTCAGCGAGAAGCATCAATTGGGTCAAGCTCTTTGTTATACCTTTCGCCCGCAAAGGGTGTTAAACACACAAAAAAACTAATCATAGGGTGCATGTCAAATTAAAAACCCCACATCACCCCACTCACCCTCACCTTCTCGACAATCTGAAGACTCGCTTCGGCGAGCCGCAAACTCACCTCAGCGAGTTATGAGCTCACCTCAACGAGTTGCAACCTTGCCTTGACGAGCTCCATTAAGCGCAGGGCTTAGGGCTCTTCTCATCAACATTCATGGTCAAACTCACCACCGTGTCGGTAAAAAAATCCCACATCATTGGATCCAGCCAACCCGCATCTACCACGTGGCTTTTGCATCATATCATCCCTATCTTGCCTTGTCAACTTCTACTGTGACGGTCATTTGGACATCAAATTTGCTAATGTTAGTAGGGTTGGGAATTTTGGACCCCTCCTCATTTTTAGTTTTGATTTTGCAGTCCAACTTTGAGAGGTCATAACTTGGTCATCCGTGAACCTTTTTTAGTGTAATTTTTTTATTTTGGCTAGAATTCCCTGAACTTTTCATTGGTGGTGTTCTTTTTTGGTTTTGGTGTACGTATTTTTTAGAAATTATATTTTTTGGAGAATGTACCTATTCAATCCTCAGTTTTGCAACTTCAGAGGCTTCATTTGGGCTCATACGGACACATTTTCAAGTGCCATTTCTTTTTAAAGTGAATGTTTTTTCATGTACTTTCTAGATTTTTTATCGGATTGTAGCCTTGTTTGGGAAAAATATCACTTTAAAAAATAAATCTTTTTTTTCCTATATGATCATTGTAATTCTTGGATTTTGATTTGCTTCTAAGTAATATTGATTTGAGTCTGATTTGGCCTCATAAAGGCAGTTGTAAATATCAAAATCAGAAGTCCACTTTGGCCCAAACTTGGCAAGTGGAAATTGTTCATGCACTATATATAAAGTGCCAAAATAATCATCATCTTCTTCTTTGTCTTCTTCTTCAAGTCTTTTTCTTCTTCTTCTTCTTCTTCTTTTGGGGGGTGGTTCTTTGATTGAGTAAATTGGGGGGTGTCTTGTGTGTTTGTGTCTCTTTCTCTCTTGTGCTCTTTCATTTTTGCATTAGGTTCTATTGCAAAATTAATTCCACGTATAACTATTCTACGTGGAAAGATAATTTATGGAGCAAGTTAATGGTAAAAGGTTTAAATCATTATGTTCATGGTACAATTAAAAAATTTGTTGATGATGATGATGATGTTGCAATAGCTAAGTGGTCATCCAAAAATTATAAGGCTTTAGGAGTCTTGAGAGAAAAAATTTCTAAGGCTGTCATGTATCACATCGAAAACCCTCAATGATGCTAGAGAAGCTTGGGATAAACTTCCATATTTGTTTGGTAAAGTGGATGAAGAAATCAGATTCTCAATTGAGACTGATCTTCTCAAATTGAAACCTAGGAATTTTGACACTCCAAGATTATCTCAACAAATTCAATGATTATAGAGAATAACTTGAGGATTGTTGTAATCCCATGAAGGATGTGAAGTTGATTAATTATTTGTTGAAAAAAATTCAAACTAAATATGTGGCTTTTATTTCAAGTTAAAATACTCACAAGTTGACCATGGGAAGTGCCTTCACTAAGCGTTCATTTGATTCATTTGTATAAATGTTGGTCTTAGAACAAGAAAAATTGATGAGTATAGAGATTCTCAAGTCTTCAAAGTCTAAGGCATTTGTGCCTAATAATAGGAATCAAAGGAATCAAGGTGGTAAAGATTCCAACAAGAAGCAAATGCAGTGGAAGACCAAATCGCAATCTGACACACAACAATCTTCCTCCTCACAACAAGGAAAGCCTTTTTCCAATAACAAGGGGAACAATTCTAAGAAGGGGAAGAAAATTTGTGCATAATGCAAGAAGCCTAATCATGATGAGCATCAATGCCACAAGAAACAAATTGATGAGTTGACAAACATAATCAAGAAGCATCATATTGACTTTCCAAATGCCTATAAAGGAAAGGATTCAACACCTTCCACTTCAAAAGGAAAAGGGAAAGCATTGATGGAAAGTACAACTAATTTAGAGAAATAGATTTTTTATTCGGGTGCCACACATCATATGGGTGCTTCAAAGGAGCAATTTTCTTCTTTGAAACCATCTACGGTACCTCACATCTATGTAGGAGATGATGCACTAGTGGAATTTTAAGGGAAAGAGGAAGATGAGATGGAAAATGGAGCTTTCAAAGATGGTCTGTATGTTCCACACCTTAGCACCAACCTCCTTTCAATTTACCAAATCACTCACTATGGAGGTGGAATTAAACTTGAGTTCCTTCCTAATACAGTTGTAATGAAAAATCATAAGGATGATTCTATGGTGGCAATAGGTAAAGCTAATCATAACAAAAGGCTTTATTCCTTTTCTCACTTTGTGCCTAAGTCTCTTTCACATGCCTTGTTGACCAGACATAACTTTAAGAAACCCCCTCCTAGGAAAAAGTGTAAAATCCTGACGAATCGCACATTAATTTAGGGGAAAAATTTTATTGATGATGGCAAATGTTTTTTCCAAATTAGCAAAATAATATAAAGGCGAAGGCAATTTTTTCCCTGCCCAATGAAAATTCCATAAAATCCTTGCGAATAATACATTAATGTGGGGAAATATATATATTGTGTGAGGCGACTTTTTTTCTTTTGAAGTAAATACATTATAATATATGAGGCGAATGATTTTTTGTTGAAGGGTAAAAAAATATTTGTGTTGGCGAATTTTATGTGCCTTTTGAAAAAAAAAATTTTTTTTGCCTAATCTATCGTTAAGTATGGGAAAAATAAATATTTGATTGGCGATTTTCAAAAGATGGGACTTGTCAATGCGTGATGTGGGCCAACGCCAACTAATAACTTGTTTGCAGATTAAACACATGTTGGTATCCATATGCACAAAAATTTACATTGACACACAACCTAACAGTAACATCCATCATTTTATAATGTTAAATGTCTTATTTGAGACCGTTTGATGATCCTAGATGAATGGTTGAAGTTTAATTAATCTGCACCATAACTATTATCTAATTAATGCAACATCATGTAATGACATCATTATTTATACGTATCAAGTCCTACATCTGTTTAGGTTGACGGTTGATAATGTATCATAGTTGTCGTTAATAAAAGAAATGTTTTATCACTGACACTAAATCTGGCTATTTCTAATTCCATACACTCGTGCTTTTAATATGAAAGATTTACAAAATTTTGAAGGACAAATGAATTAATTAGGTTAGAGAAAGAATTAAGGGCTACTTATAGATGATCTACGCTTCCTTCTTATTCAATTCTCCTTTGGTTTGGGTATGCCTTTGCTAGTGCTTGAAAGATTGCCTCTAGTTTTGGTTTTTAGGTTGTATTAGTATAATTTCAGATATTGTGGTAGTTTTTTTTTAAGATGGACACTCCTATCCGTTTGATAAGCACGTCTGCAGAGGAATAGAAGGCCTTTTTGGGCCCGGTCTCAAACCAAACCCTTGAATCAGTTTGCAAGGAGTTTGGACCCTTCATAAATGAGGCTGTGAGGATGGTGTTGGGCCGTCAATTTTTGGAAAATGTCGATAGGTACCGAGTTAACACGGACATTACGTCCCATTTTTTGGCATCTCTTTTGGACCTCGGGGGAGAGAAGGTGGATATGCTCCTTTTGTTAAGGAAGCTATTCAAACCTGAATTCCTGGGTGACATTATTGAGGTTGTTGTTTATGCAAAATTAGGGGTGGGGATCCCTTGGGCAAGTGATATACACAAGCTTTTCGAGTCAGACGAAGATGTGATCATTCAACCTTTTCTTTTGAACCTGGATGTTCAGCAGTTGACGCGCCATAGGAAATGGGCGTAGATTGGTAGGGATTTTCTTCGAAAATGGCTTCTATTGGATGACTTGGTGGACTACGGATGGTTGTATGAATTCACAGAGCTTGTCATCTCTGGAAAGTTCTACTTAGACTGAGGGGAAAATCCTTAGTGTTGTGTCCCTATGGCCTTCGCCTAAAAATTTTGAAATTTTCACTATAGTAGGTTTTGTCTTTAAAGTTTTGTAAGGACTTCAAGTGAAAGTCTCCAAGTCCAAAATTCTGAATATTGTAAAGTTATAGAAAATATTAATGAAAAGTTTGCAACTTCATTTCAGTTTGTTTTTGTTTTTATGGATTTAATTGTAAAATATGTATGTGTGAGTTGTGACATATGTCATTTTATAATTTTTGAAATTGAAAATGAACCAAACAAATGTTAAATTGTTAATGTATGACAGCATGTTATTTATTTAACAGTAATATAACTTAACTTCATATCGCACGTGTGACTGCCTAATTGTGAAATTTTAAAGTAGTTATTCTTTAAACTTTAAACTAAAACTAAAATCTAAAATTAGCAAATGCCAAATGGCAACTCATAAAACATCTAATAATTACAATTTCTGAACTACCAGTCACATCGAGTTAATATCACCTCTTTGGTAGCGGAGTTGTCCATCGTCACTGGCAACTGCAAATGGTATGTACATTTGGCAACTGCACATGGTATGTACATTGTACTATCAACTATGAGCATTGATACCGTCGACACGTACCTTAAACCTATTTATTTAGAACCCTAATTTATAAACCTATTATTCGAGACCATTGATTGATGTAGATCAATGGCTAGAGTTTTATCTCGAGCACAATTTCTCGAAATGAATGTCTTGTCAGAGTGAAAGTGACATTCTTTAGCTATGAGGCAATTCACATGATTTCCAAAATTATACTAGTACAAACTATAGTTATTAGTATAGTGACCACTGACTATATTAGTAATTTCCCACACTCCTGCATTAATGCATTAATGGGAATGATTTACCTAACGATATGGAAGATATGGATTCACAGGACTATTAATAGACATTCTCACTTGCTTCTTTGTCAATTTCAATTTTCTTTTTCCTTTCAGCCTTGGCCCTCGAATTTCAATTTTCTGTGTAGTTTGAAGATTTAGGTTTTAAGTTTAGGCAGAGATGGACACACCAATTAGGTTGAGAACTACATCCATTGATGAGAAAAATCCCTTTTTGGGCAAGATACCATACAAAGTAATCTCTTTTGTTTGCAAGGAAGTGGGCTCTTTCATTAACAATGTTGTGTTGATGGTGCTCGGCCATGAGTTCATTCGCAACGAGAAGAGATACTGCATCAGCATGGACATTACGTCTCGCTTCCTAGTGTCTCTTCTTGACCTTGGAGGAGAGAAGGTAGACATGCTTATGTTGCTGCGGAATGTTTTTAGGGATCAATTTCTGGTGGACGATGTCCAATTCATTGTCTTCGTAGAACCGGGGTTGGGTATCCCTTGGGATGATGAAATTGAAAATTTTATCCAGCAAGGCAGCAATGTGGAAAGGCAACCCTTCCTACTGAACCTTAATGAAAGGCAGCTGACATGGCATCAGAAGTGGGCGCGGCTAGAGAGGGACTTCCTGCGGAAGTGGTTTCACCTCGACGACTCCGAGGAGACGGACTACAACTGGCTCAATGAATTCGGGGAGATTATCCTCAACAGACAATTCTTCTCAGACAGGGATGGAGATGAAGACCCTTAGTGTTTATGTTCTTGAAATGGGTTTCCGCATTTCATTTTGTTTTTTTTCTTTTTCTTATATGATCAACCAGTGCTCTTATCGCAACAAATTTTGTAACTATTTGGATACTTCCCATTTTGTGGGTTAACATACTTCCCATTTTGTAGGTGTTTACGGTGCGACTATAGTCTAAAGTTAACTATAAAAATCTATAATTATAAAGTATATTATAATATTAGTGATGTAAATTTTCAAAATAATTAATGAAAAATTTATTGTTCGACTCTTAATAATTATTATAATTTTTCTATCTTCCTCCAGAAACGAGACTCGTATTAGTGTGTGAGATAATAGATTGTCTCTATAATATTATTTAATTACAATTTTTTAAAGAAATCTGAAGACTTCATATTGTTTAATTGCAATTTTGTAAAGAAATTTAAAGACCTTAGACCTTAGACTTTACTTTTGATAAATAATAAATAATAAATTATATGCCCATTCACATTGCCAAATCGATGTGTGAATCTGTGATATCATATAATATGTATCATGAACCAAAAAAATGTAACAATGTTTAATGTATGTGTGATTTATTTAAGAGTATTAACTTGATTTTTTCATGTCAATGACAAATGTAATTATCATTATGTGTCATGTGTGCGACTGCGAATGTGGAATTGTAAAAGTTTAAAGCATTTTATAAATTACGGTTAGTAATCAATTAATAAATAATTAGAGTATTAGACAGTTATCTGTGATTGCAATATTTTAAATTTAATTAGTTATTTTTATATTAGACAGTTTCAATATTTAATCTTATTTAAATTTAATAAATTTGTGGCGTATGGTGTTACATGTAACTGTATTTCTGGAGACCGTTGGATGAGCAGAGATCAACGACGTACGATGTATTTCAGGCTGAAAGGGAAAAGAAATCTCATTTATGCAATCCTATTATGAAATTATGATACTTGTACACTCATTCAATCAGACGACACGTGGTGAGTCGGTGACGTGACGACTCACACAATCAGTGTCATCCAATAAATATAATACAAAGTAAATAAATGGGACCCGCTAAACATGATAGTGACTGCCAACGATCGTTGGATTAGCAGAGATCAACGATTACGACATACGGTGTATTTCAGGTTGAAAGGGAAAAGAAATCTCATTTTTGCAATCCTATTCTGAAATCACGACACGTGTACACAAATTCAATCAAACAACAAGTGACCACTCACATAATCGGGGTGTCATCTGATAGATATAATTCAAAGTAAATAAATGGGACCCGAAACAATTACAAATGATGGTGACTGCCACCGACGTTGGATGAGCAAAGATCAATGATGTACATTCTATTTTAGGCCAAAAGGGAAAAGAAATCCCATTTTTGCAATCCTATTCCAAAATAACAACACATGTACACTCATTCAATCGGTGTCATTTGATGATGAGTGACGACCGAAAGACCGAAAGATAAAGGAATATTAAAAGAAACCAGCGACTATTGGATGAGCATAGATCAATGATGTGCGATGTATTTCGGGCCGAAAGGGAAAAGAAAACTCATTTTTGCAAACCTATTCTGCAATCATGACATGTGTACACTAAGCTAAGTTTAATTAAAATCGTAATTGGAGTAAAAGAGTAACTTAACATTTAATTAGTAATAAGCTCAATTTGACCGCAGACCAAACAATTAAGTGACATGTGTCCTAGTGACCTCAGATATCTGGAGAAGCAATAAAAGTTAACACGAGGGACAGTAAAAGTTAACATGAGTGACGAGTCACGACTGATGATTCATTACTACTCACTATTGTACAATTTTAACCTAAGTTTTTTATATTTTCAGTTCTTCCTAGTATTATAGTATACTGTATTGGAGAATCGGAGATTCAAAAAGGGGTTACGGGTAACGGCCTCTAGGTTGAGGATTGAGGAATGCAACAGAGTCTCTCAGCTCTATGCCCACTCACAGTCTGCACAAATTGAATTTTTGGGTAAAATCCTGAACACCCACGTCCCGCCCTTCAAATTTTTCAAATCTAGAGGTTTACTGTTTAGATTGTAGTCATAGAATTAGCGTTGAATTTTCAAACACACCTGTAAATTATAGATTTCACTAGTATACCATAGTCCACGATGGGAAAAACAAATACCAAGAGTACAAGTAAAGGGAAAAGAAAGGAAACAGAGATAATAGACTTCCACAAACTGGTTAAAACACCAGCTTTCACTGATGAATTCTGTGATATTTTTTATCCTATTATCCACGGAAATAAGGGAATCATGGAAATTAGATTTGCACTTGAAAATAAGTGTAAAGATCCAATGAAGGATTCAAGATTTTGTCAATTTAACAACACATTAAAGACAAAGAAAAATAAAATTGCACCATGGGTTGTTGGTTCAACACGCATGGTGTTACCTCATGTATTCCCTTGTCCAAAAATTGTCATGCTCTACACCCAAAATTATGATGAAAATAGAAAAGCAATTGTCAATAAAAATACTCAAGAGGAAATTTTGTCGATAACAGAGACTGAATTTGCTAGTCTGTTGGACCTAGGGTTTGAAGCAGAAAAATCAAACGTGCACTTTGACCTGGGAAAGCTGGCAGAGACTTATGAAAATTTAGATACAAAAAAGAAAGATTTATATATTAGAGGAATAACAAGCAGTTATAGTCTGGATCCAGATCATAAGCCTCCTTATGATTATGATATTTTTGTGCAATGGGTTCAGGATAGTATTTCCTTGCTAGCATTTTGTTTGGGATTGGATAGTAACAAAGAAGTGGGTGCCAGCATTCTTGAAATGATTTTTCATATTCATTGTGAAAAAGAACTAGTAAAATATAATTTTATTGAGCACACTGTTCATTGCATGCAAGAAAAATTGCTAATGATTAAAAGAGGTTCACATAAGACATTTAGGTTCACAACCTACTTGTGTTATATTCTTTTATCAAAGCATCGTGCAATATTTTAGACAAACAAGCTTCAAAGTCAGGTCCAAAATGCACTATATGAATGGACATCTCAGATAAGGATGAGTGATAACAAAAGGAACTATAACAACTTTGTAGACTTCTTTTTTGCACCTATGTATCATAAAATTATAGGCACTCTGTTTCCTAGATTGCATGTGACTTGTAGAGATTGCATTTAACTCAGAAGTCAAATACAGTTGGCTGACTGGTACTTCATGGAAGACTACACTATGTTAAGGTTTTACGGTTCAGTGGTAGAACCCTAAAAACTTCCAATACATGTTACAGAGAGGGTATTTGCATTGGAATATGTTTGGTAGATAGAGAGCACAGATGCACTCTTTAATGGTCAGCAAAATAAAATGATATTTCCTTCCTTGCCTTTCTCATTGGGAGGGTTCACATTTGAGAGAAGAGGATTCAAAGTGGCAAAGGATTTTTTTTCAACTTTTCACTTTGATGTTGACAGTCACTGGCAGTATGATCCACTAAACATAATTGGATCAAAGCTTAGAGAGAATGGGAGCTCCGCAAGCAAATATCAACATGAAAGTATGTCATTGATAGAAAAATTGAAAAACATGGAGTCCTAGGACGAGGTCAAAAAAGAGATGGAGAAATACGCCGCTGAAAATAATATTTCAATATAGGAATTGTCATCACAAATTATTGCATTGCACAAGCAGAAAGTAAAAGTGCAACAAAAGACATCCTACAATTTCTACCAGCAAGCTGCTCAACCATCTACAAAAGCTATTTCAAACAAAATAATGCTTCAATGTAAAGATGATAATTGGACTGCAACCAAAATAAAAGATTTTTGGGAAATGAGGAAGAATCTTGGCGAGCCAAAGACCTCTGCAGATCTTTATGATCCGGATGAGGATGAAATATTTAGCGATTCATGGAATGAGAAGCATCCTGGTCAAGCACATCCTAGTGATTATGATGATCAAGATACTGAATTTGATGGGGGGATTCTGTGACAATTGCTACTGGAGTTAGTGCGTCCACAAAAGAAAAATATGGCAAAGGGGTAGAGATGGTAGAAAAAAAAGGTTTTCCAGGTAGGGGTGGTCTGGGTCCCACAAGAGAAGTGAATTGGTATCCACTTGCTACACCCGCTCCACCAAAACATGGTAGGGGACTAGTAATTGGAAGTTCATCAGAAAAAGGTACTACTCAGTCTAATACCCTTGCACCTTCAGTTGTTCTAGCTTCAAATCCAGTTCCACCTTTGCCAAGCACTCAGATTTAATCTGGATCAAGTGTCACCACCACTGATGGGGATGGCATGGATAGTACTAGTGGTCCAAAAAGGACATTAGAACTGGACACAAAATCAGTGGATCCCAAAGATCAAGGAAGTTTAAAGAAGCAAAAGGTTATGACAACAATGTGAATGGTGTCTGTGACTGTGACTCCAACAATTGCCACACCTTAAGGACAAAACCCTTTGAACAATCCAAATACTCCACTTGTAATGGGCCAGGGTGTTACTACTACTAATCCTCATGGTGGAATTATTAGAACCACAGGTGGAAGCTCGTACATAGCTGCAAGTTCTATTTCACCTTTCAAACATTCAATTATGTCAGAAAACCCTGATTTTCATTACAATGATTTTGTAACAAACATTGAACAAACAAAAAATAGGATTAGACAAAATACTAAGACATTGAAGAGGGATGTCATTGCTGCAGCTCATGATGCAGAACCTGCATCGAATAGGTTATTTCCCACATATGACCCAAAGAATGAAATGATGGAGTTCATCGTTGTTATGCCCCCAACTAGAGATAACAATCCACCTAAGAGTTAGATAGATCCATCTGAATTTCAAGTTAGCACCCTCCAAATGGATTTATCAAAAATTTAAAATGTGGACAAGATAAATGTGTCAAAAATGACCAACCAAGTTGTCTACAGTTTAGTGATGAAGTTGGAAAGAGAAAATGGAAAGCTTCAGGGCAGAATAGAAAAGTTATAGGCAGACCTGGCAAATGAAAAGGGAAAGGAGAAAGCAACAGATAACAGGTGCAAAGAATTAGAGAAAAGGATAAAAAATTCATCCTCTAAAGAATAAATTGTTCAGCAAGAACATATGGAGGCAGAACTGAAATTTGTGTGGGAAAAATTGGAAGAGAGCAATAAAAATCTAGAGGATGAAAAATCCTCTTCAGTAAATTTATACAAAAGCATGGATAGTGCGGCACAAGTAAACAATAAATTAAAGAAAGAATTAGAGGATGAGAGGGTAAAAGTAAAATAGTGGGAAGAGAAAGAAAACCAATAGGAAGAGGAAGCAAAGGAATTAAAAAAACAGAGTGAACACCAATTGTCAGAATTGAGAGAAGATCTAAAGAAGGAAAAAAAGACAATTAAAACTTACGAAAATAGCTTGAATGACCAAATGAAAAATGCATTCAAGAAAATAAAAAGAGACCTTTGGGGGAAAATAAAGGTGACTGGTGATAGGTTGTGTGATTGTTTTGAATTGAATGAAAGTCTTAGAGATGTTTATGGGAAGCTCAAAGAGCACATTGACAAAAACAAAATTTTCTGTCAAAGAGAGAAAACTACAAAACATATTTTGAAAAAAATCAACACAATCAGTGACAGGCATTTGGCAAGAAAGGTAATTCATGAATGTGCTATTGCATCAATAAAAGCAACCTCTGTCTTACAAAAATGTTAGAAACTAAAGGAAGTAGAGGAAAATCTTGCCTTATTTGAGATAAATCTCACCAAGATGAATCAAACAACAACCAAAATGATAGGTCATGGTTTGACGAATCCTGGTTCTAGTAACTCATTAACGAATTTTATTGGAAGAGAAGCTTACAAAAAAAGGTTGGAGGAGACAATGAGCACTGATTTAGGCAAGCTTCCTCGGGACACAACTCATGAAGGCATTGCAAACTGCATCAAACCATTGACAAATTTGAATGCAGCATTGGAAGGATCATTTCTTTCAAGTCAGTCTAACAAGTATGAATGGCTGACAAGGTTGCAGATCATCTACTATAAATTGACAAATATTAACCTTCCAAGCGATGCAGAATGGAGCTTATTAAATAAACTGGTAGAATCATCTTGATCTAATAAAAAATAGTATGTGAAAGTACTTTTAGTTTTAATCATCTCTATATTATTTATCTATTGGATTGAATTGAGTTAAAAGTAACAAGTTTGAAATTTATTTTTTTAACAGGATCAATGTAGCAGATGCTATTGCTAATTTACTAAATCGGCCTGTCAAATGTAGAAATGTACAATTGTAGAGATGGTGTACTGGTCTTGACTCTTACTGATTTTGATTTTGAGACTTCACATTAGGAAAATCGACCTGAAGCTATTTTTTCTCCCTTGTTTCTATAAAAAGGAATTTAGGGTCATTTGCTAAGGGTAATGAAATTGAAATTGGGTATTGACTCTTGAGTCATAATTCATTGTAAATTCACTTTTGCAAACAGAATCACACAGAGTTGTCACTTGTGTTTTACTTCTTACTACTATTAACGAATGAATTGTTACAATGTGTCATATTTGTAAATAAATTAATGAGAATCTCTATCTCTAAGAATTGTATCATATGAATTTCTATGTTTTCAAAAAAATAAAAAAATCTTTAAGAATTGTACCATATGAGCTGAATAATGCAAAAGAAAACTATTATTAATTGTAGAATTCATGAGATTATCAACCACATTCATGTTTTTGAATTTTTACATTGGAATATGATATTATGCATGATTGATGAATGATGATGAGATACAGAAATTGACAGTAGACTACAGAAAAAAGTTTAATAAATACCTAGGACCTGCTACTTCTACAAAGGTTCAAGTTGCCACATCATCTCATTATCAGGATCCTCAGATTCATCACCATCAACTTCATAGCCTCCTTGGTTCTTCGATATGTTTTCTGCACTTTGCATACCTCCACTTAACTCAAGTTCAACGCTAGCATTACCAATACTAGTACATGAGTCAATGATAGTCACATCATTGTCTCTGGCACTCCCACTTTGGTTTGAAATGTTTCTCAGCCTTCTTCTCTGACATTTATTCCTCCACAATTTTAGTGCCTTGTCGTAAGGAAAAGTATGAACTTCATACCTAGATGTATAGAGCCTCAAGCAATTTTCCAAATTCTTGTCTAGTTTGTTTCTTAGCTTTGACTTTAGGAACCCTAAAGCACTAAAAACTCTCTCATCCTCCACCGACCCCAATATCATGGTCAAACATAAATCAGCAAGCTTGAAATTTTTTGATATTGAATCAATCAACATTTTGCTCTCAGCTAGATATTTCCAAAATCTTGTTGTCGATCCATCTTCGTGGGGGTTCTCCATAATATTATATTTTTCCCTCATTGTCTGTGAAAAATAACCTGATTGTTCTCTCAAATGAGATTAATCTAAAATTCCATTTAGAGTTACTCCATTTAACTCTATGGCTTTGCAAAATGATCTATCAAAGTTAGGAGCTTATTTCAATAATCCTTCAAATTATTCATACTCCAATATCAAGGAAACACAATAGACATGGATTCAAGTAGTTTGACTGGAGGGAATCTTTCTCTAATCTCTAAGGAAAGATCATAGGCAATGCGCTTCACAGAAGCAGTTACAGACTCAACGATCTTCGTAAAGTCTTCCCTTTTAACACCTGATACTCGCTTCATGTTCTTCCTTCCTGGTTCCTCAGACTCGACCCTGGCATAGTAGTACATTGGTATATCAACTCCGCGTACTTCTACACATAACTCCCCATTTACACTAATCTTTAAAAAGTTGTCAAGATTGTCCAAATCTGTGATTTTAAGCCAGCTGGCAAATTTTACATCATCACATGATTGATAGAGATTATCTAGCGTCATGCATGTCAATTTATGAAGCGCAACATATTTTTCAATATACATTGCTCTTTGCTGGTCCTTTTTCATTATATTTCGCATTTCCTCCAGCAGGGGGAGAATACCTGCTAACATTAAGAGTGTCTCTAAATTAGTTAACCTCCGTAGCAGCTCAGGAAATTCAGGTAGCCCTGCTTCTTCACTGCTTGAGTTCATTAGACCAAGCAATGATTGATATTCTAAAAACACTCGATGCGTTGGTCCATCCAAAGAGATCCATCTAGTATCATTATCCTTCAGAAGCTTGTTCCCATTGGTTAGTCCTTCAGCAAAGTGTTGAAATTACCTCAATCATTTTGGAATTTGACAAAAGTATTGGTAGAACTCTTTGATTAAAATTTCAATATTTTGTACTTGACCATGCTTGCTAACAACTCCAAAAGCTAGATTCATTCTATGGGCCATGGAGTGAATGGGAGTAACATAGGGCAAGAAGATTGTATCTTTGTGCAAAGACCACCCCTGTGGCCTTGCATTACTGAAGCTCCATCCGCTCCAACACATGGGTATGTGCAAGATCATGAGGGGCCAAACTATGCCCTTAAGTGGCAATGAAAAATCAGAAAATCAAGGTTAGTAAAATTGACATGAAAATTTGAACTAGCTATCAACCTAATATCAAAAAGTTGTAAGAATAGAATCTCTAGGAAATTGAATTTAGTTTCTAAAATACTAGGCCTTTTCTGAAAAAAATTTAATATGATTGGTGAAAAGTATAGATTTCAATGCAGCAGTACAAAAATTTCAGGAAAAAAATAAGAAGTAGGTGTATGTCTGACCACCTTAATCATAATCAAGTGATAATATTTTTTTTATAAGATTTTATATATAAGTAGTAGACTCATGCCCAAATTTGACGCATATTTTTGTGTAATTTTATTCCAAAAAAATAATTAATTATGAATTATCTTCTACAACGCTTTTAGAATTAAAAACTCCCGTGTCTAACCACCTTAACTTATTGAAAACTTTACAAAATTCAAAAAAAAAAAAAATTTCCTTATAGTAGACGAAGCATAGAATGTGATGCATTTTTCAAATTTAAAAAATCTTATACCATCTGAAAGTTATAGCCATTTTTCAATCAGTATATAAATCAGCACTTTGGAGGTAATTCAATTGGAAAATAACTAATAATTACTTACCGAATTCAACATTTGACAAAAAATATATCGATAGAAATCTGAGAGTCTCCTTAAGATACCCTTTTCATTTCATCAAATTCGGGTAAAAAAAAGTCGTCAGCTACATGGTCGAAGTCTGAAACTCAGAAAAATAGGGGAAAAACACATTTTTGAGACATTTGAAGAGTTGACCAGGTAGGTATGGTGCACAAAGCAATGCCGAGCCTAATTGCGTACTTGATATTTTTAGGTACCCAAAAATCGTGGTAGAATTTTAAATTTTAAATTTTTCCTCCCCTTTCTCCCTCTTAATTTATTTTCAACCCCTTTCTCCCTCCCATTTCTCCATACTAGATTATATATCAAAAATTATATATTAGATTATATATTATATATATTAAATATTATATAATATCTA